>CM053769.1:579610877-579713985 GCA_028658325.1 Potorous gilbertii | reverse complement strand
GAAAAGCTTGGAATAGGATATTCCAGAAGTCAAAGGAACTAGGACTAAAACCAAGAATCACCTACCCAGCAAAAGTGAGTATAATACTTTAGGGGAAAATATGGTCTTTCAATGAAATAGAGGACTTTCAAGCATTCTTGATGAAAAGATCAGAGCTGAAAAGAAAATTTGACTTTCAAACACAAGAATGAGAAGAAGCATGAAAAAGTAAACAACAAGGAGAAGTCACAAGGGACTTACCAAAGTTGAACTGTTTACATTCCTACATGGAAAGACAATATTTGTAACTCTTGAAACTTTTCAATACTGGGTAGTTGGTGGGTTTCCACACATACATACACATGCACATGCGCACACACATGTACATGTGTGCATGCACACGCACACACATACACACATACAAGCACACACAGAGACAGCACAGAGTGAATTGAATAGGATGGGATCATATCTTAAAAGAAATCAAGGTAAACAGTGAGAGAGATGTAGTGGGAGGAGAGAGGGTGAAATGGAATGGGGTAAATTATCTCTCATAGAAGAGGCAAGCAGGAGACTTCTTAGTGGAGAGAAAAAGAGGAGAACTGAGGGGAAAAAAAACCGTGAAGTTTACTCTCATCACATTCGACTAATGGAAGGAATAAAATGCACATTCATTTTGGTATGAAAATCTATCTTACAATACAGGAAAGTGGGGGAGGAGATAAGCAGGGTTGGGGGGATGATGGAAGGGAGGGCAATGGGAAGAGGGAGTCGTTTGAAGTCAACACTGTTGGGGAGGGCCAGGATCAAAAGAGAGAATAGCAACAATGTGGGGCAGGATAGGATAGAGGGAAATATACTCAGTCTTACACAACATGACTATTATGGAAGTCACTTGCAAACCTACACAGATATGCCTGCCTTCCCAAAGGGAATGGGTGGGGAGGAAGGGATGGGAGAAGTTGGAACTCAGAGTTTTAGAAACAACTGTTAAGTATTGTTCTTGCTACTAGGAAATAAGAAATACAGGTAATGGGGAATAGAGAGTTATCTGGTCCTACAGGACGAAAGAGAAGATGGGGACAAGAGAAGGGGAGGGATGATAGAAGAGAGGGCAGATTGTTGATAGGGGAAATTAGAATGCTCAGTATATTGGGATGGGGGGAGGGGACAAATGGGGAGAAAATTTTGGAATCCAAAATTTTGTGAAAATGAATGTAAAAAGTTAAATAAATTTATATTGAAATAAAAATAAAAACAGTCCTCTCACACTGTGGCTGTTACTGTGTATAATGTTCTCCTGATTGTGCTCACTTCACCCAGCATCCAGGTTTTTCTGAAGTCTGCCTGTTTGGCATTTCTTATAACACAAAAATATTCCATTCCATTCTGAATAACCTTTTTTAAATAATATTTTTCCAAATCACATAAAAAAACAATTTTTGACGTTAATTTTTAAAAATTTTGAGTTTCACATTCTGCTTTTCAATAATCTAAAACCCTAGGCATCCTTCACTTCTTTATTCAGAACCCTATTTTCCAACATAAATTCACACATTCTCCCCATGCCTATCTTTGTTTTCAAGTATTAAGGTTTGTGTGACCTTAGTTTAGAGAATCTTGTCAAATTCTTCACAGGACTTCACTTCTTTGTCAAATAATATGACATATAAACTGCAACTGTCTTCATGATGGTTCCATTAACTTTTCTCCCTCTTCTTCTTCAAGAAATTTTTGTATCATTTGATTTTGTTTATCACATCTTCATTCTCTTTTCTCCCTGGATTTTTATGACACTGCTCTATTGTTCTTACAGTTGTTGGCATATATTAAGAGTTTAATAAATGTTTGTTGATTGATTGATCAGTCATTCTTGGTCTCTTTTCAAGAGTTTCATCCATATCCCTTGCCCTCTGCGTAGGTGTACCTCAGGGCTTCATATGGGCCCCTATCCTCTTCTCTCTATACTCTCTTTATCATTTGTTTTAGTTGATTCAGCCATCATCTTTATGGATATGATCCCCAAATTTCATATCTACCCCTCAACTCTTTTGATCTCTAGTCCTGCTTTAGAACTAGTACTCTATTGACACACTATTCTGGATCCTGGATCACCTCTACTCAATGATGAGTCATATGAAAAAAAAATCAGTCAAGCAATCAATAAGTACTTATTAAACACTAAGTGCCAGGAATTGGAATTATTGTTAGGTGTCATGGATAAAAATGAGACATAAAATAATCCCCAAAATTGGATGTAGAACTGGAAGTGTTACAGAAGGGCTTATTTTAAAAGATTAATTCCTATTTGAAAGAGAGGTCATATTTTTATTTCAAAGTATTCTCATGTTGCATAGAATCCTAAGGGAGCAAAGAGATTATCTAGTTGAACAGCCTCGTTTTAGGAGTGAAGAAACTGAGGCCCAAAGAAGTTAAGTGACATATCCAGGGACATTCATCTAGTTACTAACAAGCTAGAATTGTAGGAAAATCTAACATAAGGGTAAACAGAAAGGAAAATATTGAACTGAATAAATTAAGATAAATTTAGAACTTAAAAGACTTATGGCATCTTTTGAGTGGGAATATTACATATTTTACATTATATTGCATATATATTTCTTAGCATCACGTAGTACTTTTATAAAAGTAAGTCATATGTGAAAGCACAGAAAAATTGTAAGTAACTGTAAAAAAAGGACAAATAACAAACACATACTTTTACTACATACCACAATAAAAATAGAGATTAGTGCAGAGGACAAAAGCAAAATATACAAAATTAAATGAATAGTTAATGATGATGTTCAGAATGAGTGGGTCAGAGAAAAAAACCAGAGAAGCAATAACAAAATGAAAATGTTGACCACAGTGAGATGTGTATAATTTCTAGGTTTCAACTAAAGCCATCATGAAAAGAAAACGTACACCAATAACAAAATGGAAAAAGAGAGGCTTAGTGGATGAAATTTTTAAAATGAGAGTTTTTTACATTGAGAATTTTTTAAATGAAAAAATTGAATAAACCACAGTAATCAAAGAAAAGGATATCTATAAAATTAGAGTAGAAATAGATGAAATGGAAAACAATAAGACTATGGAATTAAATGCAACTAAATGCTGGTTCTTTGAAAAAAACTAATTTGATAATCTTTAGATAACTTGAATAAAGAGAAAGGAAAAATCAAATTACCAAAATAAACAAGGTGAAATCACAGCAAACAAGAAAAAAGGAATTATTAGAAGCTACCATACACAATTTTATACCAGAAAAATTGATTTTTTTTAAATGGAAGATTAGCTACAAAAAATGTAAAATACCCAAATTAACACAATATGAAATAGAGTTCCTAAATAATACAGTCTCAGAAGAATGAAATGAGAACAGCTGTAAAGGAAATACCAAAAGAGAAAAGCCTTGTCCACATGGATTTACAATTAAATTCTTTCATGGATTTAAAGAGCAATCAATACCTATACTGTAGGAATTATTCTTAACAATTTGGAAAGAAAACATATCATGAAATTCAGTTTGTGTGATAAATGTCCTAAGACCTAATAAACTAGCAAAGGATAAACAAAGAAAGAGAAGTCTAAGCCATTATCGTTAAGATTGTTTTAATAAAATCCTAGCAAAACGACTGTAACTGTACATCCAAAAAATACTCACTGTGACCATGTTGGATTTATATCAGAGATGCAAGGATAGTTCAACATAAAGAAGACAATTAAAAATGAAATGAATACACATGCTTATACCAATAAACACAGAAAAGACTTTTGACAAAGTACAACATTCATTTATGCTTAAAACAAAACACCCCCCAAAACTTTAGAAAACAAGACAAAGAGGGATTTTTTAAAAAAATAAGATTAAAAGTACTATTTGCTGATGACATGATAGTTTACTTGGAAAATTCTAGAAAATCAGCAAAAAAGTTGAGTCAATTAATAGCTTCAGTGAAGTATCTAAATCAGCATTACATCCTATCTAGCACTAATAACATTTAGGAAGAGATAATAGAAAGGGAAATCTCATTCAAAATAACAAAATGCATAAAATTTCTGGGAGTTAATCTAAGGAATACTCAATACATATGCATAAAATTATAAAATACTCTTTAAAGAAATAAAAAGTGATTAAAAGTATATTCATTACTCATGTTTAGACCATTCCAGTATAATTAAAATTGTACTATCTAAATTAATCCGCACATTTAGTGCCATGTTAATAAAACTACGAAAACAGTACTTTTCGAGCTCGACAAAATACTTACAAGATTCATTTAAAAGAACAAAAGGTCTAGAAGAAGGGGTTCTTAATCCAGGGTCAGTGAATTTGGTTGTTATCATTATGACAACGATTTCAAAATAATCGATTTCCTTTGTGTTCTTTTGTATTTTATTATATGCATTTAAACACATGATTCCAAGAAGGGTTTACAGGCTTCACCGTGGACTGCTAAAAGAGTCCTTAATACAAAAAAGATTTAAGAAGTCCTGATCTAGAATATCAGGGAAAATAATCAAAACTCCCCTGACCTGTGATAGGTGTGCTTTCTCTTTACATTGCCCAAAACTACTCCTTCAGTTCACTTTCCAACCATGATCTCCAAAACTTTTCACTCCATTCTAAACATTATCTCTAACCTCTCCTCACTGGAAACTTGAACTCTACCCCTAGAGCCATCCTAGATTCTGAGAGGTGGTAACCTTTCACTTTATGTTACCTAGAACCAGGTTTCTCTCTCAATTCTGCCTCAACCTTTGTGTCATCTGCAAATTTATTAAGTTCCGCATCATCAAAGTCATTGATAAAAAAAAAAAGCCAAGGCTAGCTCACTGAGTCATTCCACTAGAAACTTGTCTCTTAGCATTATTTGAATCCATTAATCTTTTCTGTTATGGTCCAGTCATTTAAATATTTCTAAATTCATCTAATTTGTGCTATCTTCCAGGCCACATATTTCCACCTCATCCACAAGGATGTCATGAGAAACTTCATCAGATAAGCTATGATTGTGACATTCCTTTGATCTAGTAGTCTAGTAGATCTAATAGTCTCACAGTCTGGTAGATCTAATAGTCTAACCAAAAAAAAGGAAGTTAATCTGTCATAATTTGCTTTTGATGATGCTGACTCTTAGTCATCTGTCCTCCTTTTTTTAAATGCTCACAAACTCTTTAGTAGTATATTTGAGGATTTTTTCAGTATTTGCAGTCCAGCCCACAGGCCTATAATTTAAACATTCCACTTTATTCCCCTTTGTTAAAATTGGGATAACATTTCCCTGTTTCCAGTTTTGTAGTACTTTTCTGATTTTTCACAGATCACTTACAATGGCTCAAAAATCACATCAGTTAATTGTTTTGGTACTCAGGGATATAGTCTCCTTGGATTTCATGACTTGAACTCCTTAATGACAGCTGAAGATGTTTTGCTTTGGGAATTCACGAGGATGGTGAATAAAATCTTGGGAGAATTCAATTTCCAGGAGCAATAGTAGTATTGATTTAATAACTGTTCAGAGAGCAAAAGGTAAAAAATAGAGGTAAAGTGATACTGCAGGATATGCATACTTGTCAGCAGGGCAGATGGCAAGAAGTATGGTGGGGAAAAGGTGGAATGAAATGTGAAGCCTGGTCTGGAACAAGGTAAATATAATGAACCATGTGTACCATATTGTCTGACTTAAAAATCAGGATAGCACTGGCCCCGAGCTGTTTTTCCAAAATTGAGCACTTTGATTCACTTAGAGTATATTCTCATTAGGTTGAGTGGTCTGGGGAGAATTGCTATAGGGTAGATAGCAAACTCATGGATGGGGTGGGTGGTAGGTAGTTCCAAGGCTGAGGAGCTGGCATTTTATCTTCTAATCAGTAAGGAGTCACTGAAAATTTTTGAAGATACAGTCACTTGATCATCCTTGTGTCTGGTAGGTAACTGGTAGATCTGAGGAAAATAGATTGGAGAGAGAAGAAATAGGAAGCATAGAGAGCAATTATGATTGTGGTGACTAATTTGAATGTTGAACTGGGAATGTCAAAGCTGATAAACTTAGTATCTTGAAGGATGGTGTGGTGTCTTCAATGGAGCAAGGGAAATTTGGAGGAGGGATAGGATTATAGAGGAAAACAAGTTCTATTTTTGACATACTAAATTTGAGAGAACATGTGAGTGGAACTGGCTATTAGCCAATGGAACTGAGGTACAATTCACATAAATTTGCATGTCATATGCATAATTGAATATATGGCAGTTGTTGAGAGCTTTAATTCAGTGAATATTTGTTGAATACACAGTATATACAAAGCATTGTTAGGCAGAGACAAAAATGAAGTAGTCCCTGCCTTCACTGATACTGAGGAAATAGAACATACCAACTTTCCAGTCAAATTTATTTTTACTACCCCTTGAAAAATGTACTTCATTCCCAACCTATTCCCAAATTCTAACTCCTAGACTAGAAAACCAAATTCTGTATTCAACCATAATCTTCTTAATTAGTTGTTTGCTTCCTAAATCTGTTTTCTTTATTCTGAAGCTCTTACTTTTAATCAGCAGGAGTGATGGGAACGCTTACTGTGATCCCAAGGTTTTCAGTTTCTTGCCCAGGACTTCATTCTGCCTACTGAATATTTTCAGTTCCCTTCTAACAATATCATTTGCCTCTGTTTGAAGTACCAGAAGCAACATGGTGTGGTGGAAAGACTTGGATTTAAACCTTTGCTCTGACATTTCACCCTTTGGCAATTTTGAGCAATCCTCTCTAGTATTGCAAAGGAGTAGGGTAGTTTCTTTTCCTTTTTGTCCTTTGACTGTTACTGAATGATCTTCCTCCTGTAATATCTACATCATCATTCCTTGAAATACAGAAAGTATTTGCTTATATTTAATCCAAATGCTAAGTTTCAGGTATTCAACTGCCCTTTTTTCCCCTTTCTTCTCTTTTCCATCCCCTAAAATACTGACATAGGTTTAACTTCTTCTATCTCTTCAGAATCCTTTTTACCTTCCTTCCCCTTCTTTTAGAACCATTGCCCTCTCCCTGTTAATTGGAGAGTGAAGAGATGTTCCTCTGCCCCTTTCACCTTTCTCTTCTGGTTTGGAAAGCAATGTGCACAGAAAATACATTGTGTTTTTAGCAGGGACAAAAACATAAGCCAAGGGTACGCTCTGTAGGCTGCTGCAATATTTCTCTTTTCCCCGTACTTGTAGGAACTACGGTCCTCTACTCTTTGTTTCTCTGATTACTGACTTTCGTTGCTGATTCTTCATAGCAAATGATGACCATAAAGAGGCAGTTTGCTCCACCGATTTATTGCCCTTGGAACTGAGTCATTGGGGGCTTCTGAGAAAGGCTTTATAACAGCCTTTTTCATCTTTTCCTAGAGCTTTTCTCAACTTTCTTGACAGGGTGGTACTACCTGACTTGGCTGTTTTTTAAACTCTCTTTTAGTCATGTGTAAATCACATGCCTCACATCCTCCATATTGATTGCATAAAAAAGGGCAACCTATCTTAAAGCATTATTTCACATGCCAAAGAAATAATTTTGATTAGGTAAATTGCTAGTATATTTGAAAGTATATTTGTGTACTTGAAAGTATATTTGAAACCTACTTATAATGTTCTGGAGTTTATGGTTTTTGAACCACTTTATGGGAGAGATTAACTTTTAATAAGGTCACTTTATGATGTCCATGACTAAAATTCACTTTAATGGAGTTACAGTATATTTAAATAGTTTCAGTTTAACTGGTTTGAAGATATTCATATCTATCTATTGTCCTGGTAATATCAGCATAATTCCTAACAAATACCTATTGAGAACCTGCTATGATCATAAAATTATATACAAGATACTAGAGTATAGATGTATAAAATAAAGACTCATGTTCATTAACTTAGCTTTAAAATATTAGATACCCCAAATCACCGCTATAGTGTTTGCTCCTTTTGCCTCCAAGAATGTTGTATATTTTGTATTTTATTTGTTACCACCATGTGCTTTCTCTTTTTCCTTTTTCACGCATAACAGGAGTATAACTTTATAAAAATAATTCCGTCTGGTAAATATATTATTGTTGCTTTTAAATCTCAGAAGTGGAGATAAGAAGAACATAGCCTGGAAGATACTTCCAAAGAAACCATGCAAAAATCTGATGAACACGTTGAATAACTTGCACCAGCAGCTAGCAAAACGTAAGTAGATCAGTTAAGGTAAAGGGGTGGGTTTGTTACCCTTTCCATTGTCTTTTATCTCCTGAGACTAACATGAAATTGAACCTTGTGCCTCAATTGTGTGTTTGAAGTACTATGAAGTCCTGTATCTTGAGTTATAGAGAATGAAGCATTCACTCATGCTCCTGCCATATTGAAAAGGATTGTTGAATAATAAAACAGTAAAAAATCTTTTTAAATTATCTTCCTTAATTTTCATTTACTAAAATATCTGAAAAAAAAACCGAGTCACCTTTCTAGACTTTCCTTGTAAGTATAGTAGTGAAGTAGAAAGATATAAGTACAGAAACAAGTTTTGAAGATCTGAGAAAATTTATTTTAAAATTAGATTAGGAAATTATAGTTGCATTATATAGTGTAGGAGTTACACCATATGCTTTTGATCCAGTGATTATTGAAGCTGCACTGTAAAGTTTGAAAAGTTCGGAAAATAGATATTTGCCAAAAGTATAATTACATTAATCAGGATGGAAATTGATTTAGCACATGTAGGTTTTCTATAAAAGGCCTGAGTAAGGATGTATGCTGTAAGTGTTTCAGAGATGATAAAGGGATTGAACTGTGGTTTCTTTGTTTGAGTCCCTGGTATTTTAGTGATAGTCCTCTTTAAAAACCTGAAAGGAATACTGCAATTCACATGAAGTATAAAGTATATGGGAGTAAATAAAATATGTAGTATAGGACAGGAAGTAGACTTTTAAAAAATCATCAGAGATAGAGAACTAGAAAAACTTTACCAAAGATTATTAAGATAAACAATGACATATTGTTTATTGACATATGACATATTCATATAACATGAGTAAGTTGTACCCAATAAGTGGTGAAAAAAAGAGAAAGGCAAACCTTAAAAATTTCATGGTGTAGGCATATGAAATTGACTCTTTAGTGAATTGAACTGTCTTTCAACTGTTATCTACTATTTATCATTGTGAAAAATATTTGCCGTCATGATGAAGAAAACACCAACACTGTATTTCTTTACAGTACAACAGAGACCCAGAGAAGATGAATTAATGGATCTAGCAATGAATGACTATGATTTTAACTCAGGAAAGAGATTGCATTTGATAGATATGGAAATCCAGGAGGCATTTTTAGGTTTCATGGCCTCTATATTAAAAGGTTACAGATCATACTTAAGGCCAATAACACAAGCCCCATCTGAGACAGCCACAGATGCAAGTTCCCTTTTTGAGCTGCAAGGTGAGTGATTCCATTTTACCATCTAATAATTTTGACTCTATAGCAAGGGAGTTATGTGAGTGACTTACTTTTTCAGTGGATACTTTTAACCATTCCATATTTAACTAATCTCTTTAAGATTAATTCTTAACTCCCTCAGTTCTATTTATTGCATACAAATTAGTAAAAAACAGGCAAAAGAAATGTTTGTGGTAAATGAGATATTGTACATAAATGCTTTGTGTTTAATATTTAAAAGAAAAATTGTGAAAAATGCAGAGTTCATTTGCTTTATAATTTAAACCTTTTTTTGGATAGAACTATGATTTTCTTAGCAAGGGGAACTCTTGGTGTGGAAACTCCCCTCCATGTAGATCACAACTTATCTGCAAATTGTGTTAGAGTTTCCTAGAGGTACTGAGAGGTTTAGTTAATTTTCTAAATTAAACAACTAGCATGTTTCAGGAGCAAGATTTCAATACAGGTCTCCTGATACCAAGACTGGTCCCCCTATCCACCATGCCACACTACCTCTAGAAGTTATATGTGAAAAAAGAATTTTAGAGAAGAAAAGTACTTCTCTTTTGAAAAACAACATAAAGGAATCAAATAAAGTAATTTGAGAAACTAATATGAGTAAAAAGTTCTCTATATCTTCATATTTGACTTTTTTTTACTCATAAATTAGAAATATACAAGCTACATTCTGATGGTTTATGTGCTTGCTTACTAGGGTTCTTAAAAAGCCGGGACCGGTCCCATCAAAAATTCTACAGCATGATGACCAAAACACAAATGTTTATTCGCTTCATTGAGGAATGTTCCTTTGTCAGCGACAAAGATGCAAGCCTAGCATTTTTTGATGATTGTGTAGACAAAGTAAGTTATACTGTTATAGAACCTTTCATTTACAGGTGAACTTTACTTTGGATTATAATAATGAACCTCATGAATTAAAAAAAAAACCAATACCTGCCAGTATATGAAGTAACCTTTGCTTGCTTTGTTTGAAATAAAATAATTGCTTTGAGACAATGTACATAGTAAAAAAAAAATTTCACTGAAGATGATTTTATAGCAAATTTGAATAAATTTAGTTTTATCATTGACATCTCATGATAAAATTTGTTTTTGTGAGGAAGTTTACTAATAAACTGAAATGAAACCTTTTGCTCAGTAATAGTTCAAATAGTAGCTGGCACCATGGCATGTTGTGTTGTAGTAGATAGTGTGCTAGCAGTGTTTGATAGCTTACCACTGACTTTTAGATTCTCTTCTCATCCCCATCCTGACCTCCATTCTGTTCACAGTAATTTATTTTTTCCTGGGATTCCCTGATTAAAGTACCCAAGCTTTTGTACTTTTCCTTTTTTTCTTTTTATTTGCATTGATTAATAATTATATTGCCAGCTCTAACTTTTCCTGTTATTGAGTAATGCAGTTTATCATGTATTGTTTTGTTTTCTTTCTTTTTTTTTTTTTTTTTGAGAGGGAAAGGCAAGGCAATTGGGGTTAAATGACTTGCTCAAGGTCACACAGTTACTAAGTGTCAGGTGTTTGAGGCCAAGCTGAATTTGAACTCAGGTCCTCCAGGACCAGTGCTCTATTCACTGTACCAACTAGTTGCCCCATTGTGTATTGTTTTCTAACTGAAATTCTTTAAATTTCATAGCATCATAAATTAGATTTAGGAAGGACTTTAGAGATCATCTAGTCCAATCCCCTCATTTTACAGAAGAAACTGAGACCTAAAGTGGTAAAGTGATTTGCTCAAAGTTGCAGAGTTAATAATGATAGCTCCTGACTTTCTACTAAAATTAGAACTTTTGTCTTTTTCAACTTAGGACTCTAAGTTTGAAATTTCTTTTAAAATAGAGAAGGCATAGTGTTTTACCAAATCAACAAGTCTCATACATAGAAGGGTTGTTTATGTTCATCACCTTAAAAAATAATGAGTAGTCCTTTGGATTATATTATTTTAGAATTTATCTGCTCTATTAATACTCAGAGATGACTCAACTGGTGAAATGCATACCTATTGCCCCCAACAAAATCTTTGATTTCATTAAGTTGTAAGACACATTGGGGAAATTTAATCTATGGACTTATTTACATAACTGTGCAATGAAGCTATATTGTTATAATATTTTGATGCATTTCTAAGATAAAACCATAATGGTGGGGGGGGGTTTTCTATGCAAATGGTTTCTCTGTAGACTTGATCCTACATGTTGTGATTTGTATCTAAGACACTTATAAAGATCATCTAAAGATATGTTTCCATGAACAAGGGATTCATTATGACTAACTATCATTAGCTTTGGAGTGGAAAAAGGAAAGGGTTCTTATTTTGTTTTCTTTTATTTTTTTAATTGTTTATTTTTCAAGATTAGGAATGGAATTCTAGTTAAAGTACAAATACAGAGGGTTCCCAAAGTCTTGGTACAATGTTAGGTTTCATGAGCTTGAAACTGCACTAAAACTTTTGGGACACTCTGTTCTGTACATTTTCAGCGTATTTTATAGCACAATATTCTATTAAACTCATTTTGCATAATAAAGTCTTATTTCAAACGGTTCCAAACTTATGAACACTAAACTTAGATATGATATATGCACATGAGCGATTGACAAGATCATTCATTGTCTCTGTTTCTCTTGATGACAGCTTTCTTTTGTTCCCTAATTTAGAAATCTAAGGAATGAGTGAACGTAGAGAGGGGCCTTCTTTTACCCATAAAGTTGTAGAGAAGTGTAAAAAAAGTTAGTAAGTAACTGTTTCCCAAGTATATCTCTACAACTCTCGAGTATTGTCAACCATCTCTATTTGGAACTCAGTGAGTTTTCCCATAGTCATAATGTATCACTGAAATAGTATGATGTTATGGGTTAAATGATTTTTATGGCCTGATCTGAAAACCTCAGCACCATATTTTTTCTGTAGAAACAAATATATGCTCATTACATAGAGATGATATTCCTGTTATCAATAGAATGTGAACTTTCAATTGTTTTCAACATTAGCCAACTACACACATCTTCACCTGGTTCTTCTTTGTGAGCAGTGGCATATGTCTTGAGATAAATTATTGGGTTTAGAGCTGTATCTATTACTTTCAAAAGAATTTTCTTCAGACCTTAGCCAGAGAACTCGCAAGGAAGAAAAATAACAATGTTATTGTTAATATACTACTTTATGTGAGAAAACAGGTCCATTTTTAATACTTGGTAATAGCATTCATGGTGGGGGTCAGGTGGCAATAAATAGTAGCAGCTGCAGCAGTAATAGTAATAGACAACAAAATTATTTACTGTTGCATATATAAATATCAGCATAGACTGAAATCTCCTACAATTCCATTATATTTCAGGGCCATTGTGAGTATCTTGGGTACAAATACTAAGTTTCAGCTAACATTAGATGTGTTACTCATCCATATTATAGTATCATGTAGCTAAAAGATAATTCTAATTAAAATTGTAGGAAACACAAGGCTTGTCATGTTGCTAAGAACCTGAGACATTATGATCTGGGACATTAATGTACTATATAATTAATGCATTGGTTGACTAGGATTTCATGAAAGTAGGTCACCTGCTGTTCACTCAACAAAAATTAATACAGAACATTATTGAAATGATTGCTTGATGATTGTCAGGTCTCAGAAGTCATCAAAAAAAATTCTTCTTTTGAAATATACATATATATATATATAACTATTTATATATAGTAATTTTTAAAAACTGAATTATGACTTAAATTACAATTTTAATTCTAGGTCGAAAAGAAAAGTTACTTATGTAATGTGGGGTAAAATTATGTTTAAGCTTTTCAATAACTTTCCTTCAAAAATAATTATAACTCATCAAGTTGTGGAGAGTTTTTCATTAATTAAAAGTTAAATATAAAGAAAAATGGCATTTTTTTTTCACCGTCACACATGCTACAACAAGCTAGAAATTTTTCTTTTTGGGTAACCTTCATACATAATTTTAGGACAAACTTATTTGATACCTAGAATTAAATAGAATTTACATTCTCAAAAGGATAAAAATACAATGCTGTGTTATTTCTGTGTATATTTCTTTGTTCAGTGCTATAAATAGTACCTTGAAGAAATTGTGATATAGGGTACAAATAGCATTAAGAAATTTATTAATTCTATTATCATTGGTCCTGAAATATTAGACTTTTTAAAAAGTAGCTGACAGAGGACCCAGGTGATGCTACTTATTATTTGTATAACCTTTGACAAAACAATTAACTTCTTTCAGCTTCCATTTCCTCACCTGTAAAAGTGTGTATGTGTGCGTGTGCATGTGTGCACACATGTGCATGTGTGTGTTGGGGAGGAGTGGGCTATATGATCTCTAATGTCCATTCCTAATCCAAATCTTGTCATTTTTAAGAAATTGGGGAAGGGAGGTGGTTCCTCAATTGTCAGCTCTAAGTTAAAAAGAAATTTAAGTGACTAAGTTCTTATGTCATTGTAATTCCCTTCCACCTTTCTTTCTCCGTTAGAAATAGATATTAGATCTTTTGTGATATACCTCGAGTCTAGTTGGAAATTTTGCTCATTTCATACTGCCTTTTGACATTATAAAGAGAAAATGACCGATTTTGAAGAGATTTCAGGGGGCAGGAATGGATAGGGAGGCTAAAAAACTGCCAAAAGGTAAATTTTTCAATCACAGTTCTTGAATACAATCTACTAAATTTTAGAGGAACTAATATCTGTGTCAGTGGAGGGAGTATATAGACCAATAAAACTGCAGGACCTTGAAGTTATAAGCAGGTGTGATACTTCAGTACTTTTGGTGAGATCTGAATTTAATAACAGGTGGGGACATGTTCCCTCTTGAAATAGAGTCAAACCCATGTACATATACCTTCTCATCTTATGATGCTTGAAGGTGTGATCCTTTCAAATCCCTACAGGGGCCCATTCAGTATTCTAGGTCATTAACATTATGAGAGTATCTCTGGAGCACAAAAGTTATCAAGCCCTTGTTTCTTACTATATAACTAACACTTTTCCTTTTTCAATCTTGCATCTCTTTGATGATAACCTTTTATGCTACTTCTTGCATACCACTCCTCATTGCTAATGTATTATAATACTCTTTTCGCCCACTATGCCTTTCTTCATCACCTTTGGGTGACCTGCAATTTTAATTCTTTATAGATTATATTTCAAGATTCACAGCCATACATTATCATTGGAAAACTTCAATAAAGTGTCATTTATGACTCCTTTTGAAAATCATTTTTCTTGCTATGTGTATATAATTGTAATTTTGATATTTTGAATTTCTGTCTTTTAAGTACCATAAGCATCTCTAAAGAGCATTTTCAAGGCAGATATAAATCTTATATAAAACATGAAGAGAATATAAAAACTTTGAAAAACTATTTTAATTTTATTCTGATATAGTCATTAGTTTTTTTCTCTTTCTCTATGATAGACACAGGTGTCATCATGCTTTGCAGAAGACAGAAATGTTGGATATATTTCATGTTTATTTTTGTAATTTTGAAATAAGGTATAAAGATTTTATTGGGTTATGTTGAAAATTTTTCAAAGGCAAATGCTTATTTAAAAATAATGCTGAACCTACGCCTATAGCATAAAATCTCAGCAATTATAGTATGTCATTTTTGTAGAGACATTGTGAAGAGTTAAACCTGTCTCTAGGGTGGGGCAATCAATCTGTCAACAAGCATAATGTATGTATGTGCGTATATATATACACATATATACACACATACGTGTGTGTGTGTATGTATAAAATATGGTTTGATTGCCTTTGATTCTGGTCTTTGGAAATCACCCAGTACTGATTCTGGAACCAGTTCTATGAGCAAAAACTCATTTCAGTTCCACAGATTTTTATTAAAGCCCCTGATACGTACAAGCCGTTGTCCTAGGTCTTGGAAACACAAAGGCAGCACAAGCCCTGCCCTCCAGCTGAGCTGGAATGTAGGAGAGAGAATAAAGGCAAAGGTGTCAATTAAGAGACTTATAATAGTTCATACCCTGTGTAATGAGGGCCTGAACCATGGCCATGAGTGGAGAAAAGGGAACAGGTGCAATAAATAGTGTGGAGATAAACAAAGCTTAGCAGCTAACTGGATCTGAAAGCTAAGAGACAAAGAAAAGCTAGACATCACCCTTAAATAGCAAACCTAGGGAACAGAGGTTATAGTGCCTGCAACAAAAATTAGAAAGTATAACTTGGAGAGCTAGTTACTTTATGAGGGTGGTAAGTCCCAGGCCTCACACACACACACACAATTTTAGTTGTCCTTGATTTTCATTTTAACCCTTTTTTGACATTTTCTTTCTTATTTTTTTCCTCATTTCTTCTCTGTGATAATTTTTTGACCTGATTTCACCTTCTTGCAAAATGTTGGAGAAACTGCACCATATGATTTGCCTTAGCCCTGCAATTCCCTAGGATGTCTCTGAGTCCCACATTCCACTAAGAATGACCCTGCTTATGAGTAATCATTCACACTGTCTAAATGTCTTGTGTCTTTAGGATTTACCAGTGAGGGTTGAAATGTATTTTTCCCCCACGGGTAAATTTTAAAATTTTCTTTTATTACAGCTGGAATTGGATATCTTGTGAAATCAAAATTTCAGTGTCTTCCTTGACTATTCTTTCATCCCACACATAGCCAGTTTTCAAATTTTGTATTTCCATCTCTACATCCCTTCTGTTCACTGGCGTGGTCATACCTCCAGTTTAATCCTTCTTCTCCTCTCTGCTGGATTAATTAGCTTCCTAATTGATTTTCCTGCCTCAAGTCTCTCCTCAGTCCAATCCATCTTCCTCACAGTTTTCAAAATTATTTTCCTAAAGTATGGATCTGACCCTACTTGCTCAATAAACTCTAGTGATTCTGTTTTCTCAAACACATAATACAAAGTCCTTCATTTAACTTTGAAAGCTCTTCACAACCTGGCCCCTTTTCATATTTCCAGTCTTTCTACATATTACTGTCCTTTTTTCACTCTGTAGTTCAGGCACACTGGTCTGTCTACTGTTCCTCACATATGATCCTTCATCGCCCATCTCCATACCTTCACCCTGGCTGTTCCTCACACCTAGAATACTTTGCCTTTTCGTCTTTGCGTTTCAGAATCTCTGGCTTCCTTCAAGACTCAGCTCTACCTCCGTCTTCTGCACTAAGCCTTTCCCATTCACCCCTGACTCCTGGTGTCTTCGCAGTGTGACCTTGTAGCCACTTTGCATGGATCTTTGTATATACATACGTGTTTTCTTTGGAAATGCTAGCTCCTTGAAAACAGAAACTGTTTTCACTTTTTCTTTGTACAGTGCCTGACACACAATAAGCACTTAATAAATGCTTGTTGATTTTTGAACTTTTGGTATTTGAACTATTTGTATTTGGTAAATTCACTGGAAACTCTCACTTCTAATGATACAGATGACAGTCATTTCTCAACTTTTTATTCTGTATTTCATGTTCACCTTTAGATAAGCCCTCTATTGAAGAACTTCCCAGTGTACTGCAATGGCTTTCCTAAATTTTGGAGGCACTAATTATCTCAGGCCTTCTGTCCACTTATTCTCTCTCACATGATCAATATCTTTAGGGCACTTCTAGCATTTAAACTGCCTTATTAAGATGCCTCAGCTCCTTGTGCCTAGCATAGATCTTTCTGTTGCCTTTTAGGATATTTGTAATCCTTTGCCTCCAAGGAAAATGTGTTTTTAGTGTATTTCTTTTTAAACCTCTTTAGGTAGATATGGACAAAAATGGTGAAATGCGACTTATAGAGCTGGATGAATCCTTCAAAAGTGAACATACTGTTTTCGTAACCCCACCTGAGATCCCACATCTACCCACTGGTGAAGAACACCCTTTACAATACAGGTATTCAATAAGTAAGATGTATGGATTCAAAAGAGAAATTTGATCATCTATATATACTATTTTACATCAGTAAAATAGGAAGTGGTGGGACTTAATGATCTTTAAGTTACTATTATAGCTCTGAAATCTGTGATCCTATGGACTATGGTATTTTTTAAAGCTAAAATATTATAGATCTTAATATTTGTAGGTAGCAGGCAAATTTATAGCAAATCATTAGACAAATTAAACTCATACTTAAACAACTTTATATGTTTTTTGCGTAGTACCCACACATTTGGGAAAGTTTCATCATAGCCATGTAATAGTTGTCCCCTCAAATGTTGAGAAGAGTTCTGTTAGACAAAAATTTATATAATTTTATTATATTTCAAAAACATTTCAAAATTTTTGTTTCATTTCATTAAAGGTAGTTTTAAAGGTAATTTCATTAAACATAATTATTTCATTAAAGGTAATTTTTAAAAGATTAATCAAATTCCATGGCCTCCAAAAAGATTTTACAATATTTTATATGAGTGTAGGCTTGTTTCTGTATCTTTTAACTTCATACTATAAATTTTCAAGAAATATTCTTTGTTTTAAGTGAAATCTGTGCTAATGAGTTTGACCCTGATAAGTGTACTATGTGCTTTAGATGCAGTCTTGTTTCTAGTACACAATTAACTTAAGGTGAATTTTTTTTATTGGTTGGTTGGTTTGAAAATTTTTAAAAATAGTAATAGATTTTAGAAAATGCTATAATTCAAGATGGTTGAGTCTGGGGCAAGACTCAGCCAAACTCTCCCAATGTTCCCCTCCAAGCAACTTTAAAATAGCACCACTAATCAAATTTTGGAGTGGCAGAGGCAAAAAAAAGTTCAGAGGGAGACATTTTTTCCATTTTAAGACAATTCAGGAGATCCACAGGAAAGGTCTGTAACACTGGAGTGGGTGCAGGCCCAGAGCTGGACAAGAGTACCAGCAGAGGGTCTTGGAAGAGGCCATGACAGCAGCAGCAACTTTGGAAGCTCTCACCCCAGAGACTGGGAGGGGGGAGGTTGAGGGTGTCAGACAACTGATTAGAAAGAGATTACAGGGTGGGGGGCTTGTAGGTGGTGCAGTGGATAGAGCATCAGCCTTGAAATCAGGAGGACCTGAAGTCAAATCTGTCCTCAAGCACTTACTAGCTATGTGACCCTAGGTAAGCCACCTAGCACTGACTGCCTCAAAAAAAAAAAGAAAGAGATCACAAGGGACCATTTTTCTGGCACTGGGTGCAACTGGAATTGATTTGCAACTCAATTGCCCACAAGCAGCTCTGGTTTCATTTGACAGTAGAGAGGAATACTAGTGGCCAGTCATAAGGAAACAGAAGACCTGGTCATAGTTTCAGGGCCAAGAGACATGTTAACACTTGTGGCTGTGGGAGAGCAGAGACCCTTTCTGTGTAAAGACCAGAGGACAAACCAGGAGAGTAGTGATCATACCTTTCCCAGGATAACAGAACCCTAGAAACACCAAAAACTTGCAGACCCCCTGAACTAGCTCTGAAAAGCTTGAAACTTGGCCCAGTGCCTTCCCACTCCCAGGTGAGCAGAGCTCAACTTTAGTATAAAATTCAAAGTAAAGAAATAGACTAGGAGAATGATCAAACAACAGTAACAACAAAAGAGCTTACCATAAAAATCTTCTATGGTGGCAAAGAAGACATAAACTTAGAAGAAGACAACAATGTAAAAATAGCTACAAGCAAAGCCTCAAAAATAATTATTGATCCCAGGACCAGCAAGAATCCTGGAAGAGTTAAAGAAAGAGATAAAAGTGGTAGAAGAAAAATTGGGGAAAGGAATGAGAATGATACAAGAAAATCACAAAAAGAGAATTTACAAGATTGGTTTTAAAAAAGAGTATATAAAAATACTGAAGAAAAGAACACCTTTAAAAACAGAATTGGCCTAATGGTAAAAGAAAAACAAAAATTTACCAAAGGACTCCTTAAAAAAACAGAATTGACCAAATGGGAAAAGGGGTACAAAAGCTCACTGAAAAAAGTCATTCCTTAAAAATTAGCAATGGGCAAGGGCTAATGACTTCATGAGTCAGTAAGAAACAATAAAACAAAATCAAAACAATGAAAAATAGAAGTAAATATGGAATATCTCATTGCAAAAACATCTGATCTGGAAAATAACTGGATCAAGGAGAGATAATTATCAAGGAAAACTGCCCCAATATCTTAGATGCAGAGGATAAAATAGAAATTGAAAAGATCCACCCGTCATCTTCCGAAAAAGATCCCAAAATGAAAATCCCCAGGAATATTATAGCCAAAGTCCAAAACTTCCAGGTCAAGGAGTAAATATTGCAGGCAGCAAAAGAAAAAAACAATTCAAATATCATGGAGCCAGTCAGGATAAGGCACGATTTACCAGCTTTTACTTTAAGGAATTGGAGGGCTTGGAATATGATATTCTGGAAAGCAAAGTAATTAGGATTAGAAGCAAGAATCAACTACCCAGAAAAACTGAATACAGTCCTTCAAGGGAAAAAAATAAATCTTTAATTAAATAGAGAACTTTCAAGCAATACTGATGAAAAGACCAGAGCTGAATAGAAAATATGGCATTCAGACACAAAACTCAAGGAAAACATAAAATGATAAACATGAAAAAGTGGTGGTAAGGGACTCCAGAAGTTAAACTGTTTTTGTTTCTGTATAGGAAGACGACATGTTTAACTCCTTAGAACTTTAGAGGACCTGAGTGTGAGTTGATGATCTTATAATGATCTCTAAAAACAAAAAAAGAAAACAAAAGGGTGAGAGAGAGGGGTGCGCTAGGAAAAGGGGAAGGGAGAGCTAGGAGGGGCAAATTTTTGTTACATAAAAGAGGCGTCTAGTTTATAGTGGAGAGGCAGTATATGAATCTCACTTTCATCAGAACTGTTTCGAAGAGGGAAGAATATATATCTGTGTGTGTGTGTGTACATATATATATATACATATATATATACATATATATATGTATATATATATATATATTCTGGCACACGCACACACACACTCTCCATTAGAAATAGAAATCTGTCTTATCCAATAGGGAAGCAGGAGGGGAGGGGATGGGGGATGATAAAAATGATGGAGAATTAAGGGAGGCAGTGATCAGAAGCAAAACAGACGTGGGACAGGATAAAAAGAGAGAGTGAGAAGGGTAAATAGAAGAAAATAAGATAGTGGGAAATACATGTAATTTTAAATAGTCAAATGATATGAACAGGCACATTTCAGAAGAAATTAACGCCATCTCTAGTTATATAAAATGCTCTAAATCGTTCTTAGAGAAAGGCAAATTAAAATAACTCTGAGGTACCACCTCATCCCTATCAGAAATGACAAATGCTGGAGGAGATGAAACAATACATACATTAATAAACCATTGGTGTAACAGTGAACTGGTCCAGCCCTTCTGGAGAACAGTCTGAAATTATTCCCAATGGTCTATAAAACTGTGCATACCTTTTGATCCTGCAATACTACTACTAGATCTGTACCCTCAAAAAGATCATAAGAAAAGGAAAAGGACCCATATGTACAAAAATACTTAAAACAGGCCTTTTTGTGGTAGCAAAGAACTGTAAATTGAAGGGATGCTCATCTCCGGGGGTAACTGAACAAGTTGTGGTTGATGATTGTGATTGAGTATTATTGTGCTATAATAAATGATGGGGGGTGGTTTCACAAAACATGGCAAGACCTATATGAACTGATGCAAAGTGAAGTGAGAGGAATGGAGAGCTCGTTGTGCACAGTAGTGACAGTGTTGTAATGATCATCAGCTGCTCTGATCAATACAGTGATCCAAGATGATTTCAAAGGACTCATGATGAAGTGCTCTCCACCTCCAGAGAGAGAACTGATGAACTCTTGAGTGCAAATTGAATCATAATTTTCTTGTTTTATTTTTTTAACTTTGTTTTATGATATACTTATATCGAAATATGTTTTGCAAGAATTCACATGTATAATTGATACCATTTTGTTTGTCTTCACAGTGGGTGAAGAAAGGGGGGAGGGAGAGAGAGAATCTCGAATTTAAAATTTTAAATTTGAAAAGAAAAGTTTGGTATTAATAAATTTTTGAAAGGAAGAAAATGTTATAATTTTTTGACATCAAGTATTACTAGTTTTCTTTTATTCTCCAATTATATTACTATTTCAGGTTTACCTAATATTTTTCTTTTTAGGAGCTCAAAAATTTTATTGCATATTTATCTCAGTCTCATATTTTTGCTTTTTTTGGTGGGGGGAAACAGTCTTCCCCTTAATTGTCCCAAAATCTTTGTGAAAGGCAGGCAGTAATTTCCTAGTGTAGCAGGAGAGAAAGTGGAGAAGATGAGATGTACATTGAAACCTGTACAGGTCAAAAACTTACTTTTCTCCAGTCTAGGGTGAAGAGAAAGGAATAAACATTTATAAAGTGCCTACTGTGTGTGAGGCACTGTGCTAGGCACTTTACAAATACTATTTCAGTTGATCCTCACAACAACTCTTATGAGATAGGTGCAGATGAGGGAATTGAGGCAAACAGGTTAAATGACTTTCCCAGAGTCACACAGCTTGTAAGTGTCTGAGGCTGGATTTAGACGACTCTTCCTGACTCATCCTAGTGCTTTATCCACTATGCCACCTAGCTACTTTTAAGTCTGCTGCATTTCTCCATAAATGTTGTGACTTCTGATATTTTTCTTGATCCCCTTTTTTAAGATACTTAAACATTTCATAATTTTGTAAGTCTTAATAAATATACATCTCATTTCCTACTTGGACATTTTTTATTCTACTTTTATAGCTCTTGAATGAAGTAATGAAAAGCATTTATTAAATGCTTACCATATGGTAAGCAGTCTTCTGCATGTAGGGAGTACAAATACAAAATCTGGAGAATTTATTCTTAAGGAGGGACTGTAGGGGAACAGTGACCCGGGGCAGATGTTCTTTGTTTGTTTTTCTACAAAGACACACAGATGATGAGTGCAGCCGTGGGAGAATTAATTAACTCCCCATAAAGTTATGTGCATGGCCACAGGTTGGAAAATGACTAGAATGAAGATAAGGCTGTAAGGACCCAGGGAGTTCAGAGCTAACTGGTATAGTTCTTTTTGGATATGACTTCTAGAGGGTCAGTTTGGCAGATGGAGCAATACCATTTCTTTGTGTTATTTGTCAATATAAATTGACTTCTCTTTTCCCCATTTTGATTTATTTTTTCTATGTTATATCTTTTATTCTGTTTATGTTGTCTTACTCTGTTGCTATTGTGTCTTTGTAGACATAACTTTGATGTATAAGCACTGGTCAGTCCTACCAAGCTAGAAAGAAAGGGAAAAAAATTAAGCACCTACTATTTGCCAGGCAATATAGAGGCAGCTAAACTCAGTGGAAAGAATGCTGGGCCTAGAGGGAGGAAAACCTGAGTTTAAATCCAGCCTGTGACACTCACTAGCTGTGGGACCCTAGCTAGGCAAGTCACTTAACCTTTGTTTGCCAGATCCACTGGAGAAGGAAATTGCTAACCACTCTAGTCATATGAGAGATCACAGAGAGTCAGACACAGCTGAACAACTCGGCAACAACATGTGCTGGGCACTGTACTACAGGCTTTACAAATATTGTCTCATTTAATCCTGACACTAATCTGGGTCCAGCAGAAGACTGTCCATATGTCATTGAGGACTAGCCTAGGGAAGTGCAGAGACGCTTACTTATTACCAGCTTAACCACAAGGCAGCGATTTTTTTTTTTGTCAGAACTCATGAATGTTAAGGCTTAGAGAGGAGGCACAGTTTTGACAGTGTGAATCGTTTCCACGAGGATGAAATAAAAAAATCTTTGACTTACTAATTTAAACATCTACCTGCCTTTCCCTTTTTCTTGGGGGTGTGGGGGGGTCAGGGAGAGTGGTTTTATTGAGCCTGAAATGTGTTAATGTTATTTAGTAGCCACTGCTGGAAAAATAAAATGCTTGTCTCCTGATGGAGATCAGTTTGTCCTGTCTATGCAGAGGGAAGGTAGCTTACATGGAGATTCATGTGTGTGTACGTACACAAATGCACGGAGGCATACAAATACAGAGTGCAACTACAATGTGAGGAGCTTTATCTCTATAGGACATTCAGAACTCAACTCACATTTATTTAGCTTATATCATGTGTCAGGATCTGTACTAATTGTTGGTAATATAAAGACAAAAACAAAGTGGTTCACATCCCCAGGGGTGGAGGACTTCTATTTAATCACTTACATAAGAAAATCACTCATGATGGAAAGTGCTGTCCATATCCAGAAAAAGAACCATGGAGTCTGAATGCAGATCGAAACATACTGTTTGCTTGCTCTCCCTTTTTTTCTTCTTTCTCGTGGTTTCTCCTGTTGGTTCTAATTCTTCTTTATGTGACTAATGTAAAAATATGTTTAATATGAATGTATATGTAGAACTTATATCAGATTGCATGCTATCTTGGGAAGAGGGGAAATGGGGGAGAAAATTTAGAAGTCAAAATCTTCTGGAAGTGAATGTTGAAAATTAAAAATTAATTAAATTTTTAAAAAGAAAAGAAAATCACTCTCATTCCTTTGTAATAATACTATCAACATATTATGTACTTTTATAGAAAACAACTTCATTGGACTGCTTTGTTCTTTGTTTTTATTGCCTATCGGTCCCTGGCCATTATTTTTTTAGCTAAGTGAATTTTGCCTTAAATAATCAACAGTAGTTACAAATTACATTACTAATGATCTTAACTAATTTAGGATATTAAGGATTAAAACTGTTTTGAAGCTTTCAAATGGGATATATCAGGTAAAATTGTAAAGGAAACCAAGTTACTCTTTAGGGTGAATTGAAGAATTTTTTTTTTTATTTTCTCCTTCCCAAGCCTTCCTTGTGTCCTGCTTCCCTGTCATTTTGCAAGTAATTCCGGCTCTCATACTTAGATTTCTTCAATGTGACTTAATAAAGAATTCCAAATGCAGTAAGACTCCAAGTGCCTTGGTAAGGGTCACAAGGTTTATAAGTCTGACATGGGATTTAAACCCAAGTCTTCCAAACTTCAAGATTAGCGTCCTATTGCCTCTGATAGAATATAAGGCAACAATACCAATTTCTAGTTAAGCAGTGAGTGGTCACATAACTAATAATAAATAGGTATCATATTCTGCATATAGGTTTTAACAAGAGTTTTTTTCCCTATCTTATAACAGCTATAATGGATTTCCTGTCCTGAAGATAGATTTATTTGAGAGGCCAGAGGGATTTCTGCAAACGCCAAATAATAAATTGGCCTCAAAAAATAGTAGTCCTAATAGTCCATCAACAATGTTCAGAAGAACTAAACAGGTAATTTGAAAAGTTTTTACTTTTTATTGTCATCGTAGTTTAATTCTTTTGCACCCTCTAACAGAGCGTCACATCCTAGAGCACTCAATAACTATTCTAGTTCAAATCTCATTGTAGCCCATTCTAAAAGATCATCCAGTTATTTTATTATAACACATATAGTTTGAAGTGTGTGTGTGTGTGTGTGTGTGTGTGTGTGTGTAACAGTTATGATTTTAACATGTTTTACTTATTCAGGAATTTTGGTGTCATAGAATTGTTGTAACAGGATTTGACCTATAATTTATAATTATGACATAGATCATGTGAATAAGGATATTTAAGTGCATATGAGGTCATCAATGAAAACTTGTTTCCTAGGAAATAAAGTCAGCCCATAAAATAGCAAAGAGGTATTCCTCCATCCCTCAGATGTGGTCCAGATGCCTGCTACGTCATTGTTATGGATTGTGGTTCATTTGCCTCCCAGCATATGTGAAAGTATGCCATTCAAAAGTCAGGGCTCTGAAAACAGCGTATGATGTGCTTCGAAAAATGCATTCTAAAAAGATTGATCCTCCCGATGAGGTAATAGTTAAGTCTCATAATATCCATTGCTTCCTTCTAAAAATTATACATATAGACTTCTAATCCTATGTACCTTTTAACATAACTGTTTCAGGTCTGCTATCGGGTTCTTATGCAGCTGTGTGGCCAGTATGGTCAGCCTGTTCTTGCAGTACGAGTCCTTTTTGAAATGAAAAAAGCTGGTGTTCATCCCAATGCCATTACTTATGGTTACTATAATAAGGTAATTAATTTGGTTTAATGTAGTATGGTGGAAGAGTGATAAATATTTTTTGTGATTATAATATTTGAATTTAAGTGCTATTGATAAAACTTCAAGGATTTCTTGAAGTACTTATTTAATTGAAAATGTACTCAAAATAAATATCTTATTTTCTAGTCATGAGTTTGGAGAAGAAGAAAGCGATGCAGAGGAAGGGGGGAGGAAGGAGGATGTATATTTAGAGGGACTATTATGATTGATAATCATTATATATTATATTTAATTAATAGGCTGTTTTGGAAAGCACTTGGCCTTCAAGCAGTCGAAGTGGTTATTTTCTGTGGACCAAAATAAGAAATGTTGTTTTAGGAATAGCACAGTTCAAAAAAGTTTTAAGAAAAAATGCACATCTATCTCATGCTCCTCTCTCAGGTAAACAAAGTGGTTTTAAGTTTTTTTTTCATGAAATGACTTGTTAAAATTTTGAATTCTCTAAGTGTTTTAAATTCACAATACTGAATATTTTGCTAGTTTTGGTTGTCTCATACAAAGTCTTAGCACATAATATTTTAACCCTTTAAAAATAATTAATTGACGTTTAAATTTCTATCATGGGTTACTTAATTTAAACAAATCTGTAACTTATTATGTGTTTGCTTTATGTTGAACACATTTTTACTAAATAGATGAAAAGGTTCAGATTCTTTCATACAACAGTCAATAAATAGATTGCCTCAATAAACAAATAAGAGTCAGCGAACTAATGGGTATTTTGGGATATATCTCCTTGACTGGTAAAATGCTATCATATTGTGTTCTTAAGCAGATGGCAGTGACCTGGATGCTGTTAGTGATGGCAGCATGGATAGTTGTAATGACACAAACACTGTGGAGCAGGCACCCTTCAACACTGAGTTAATCAAAGTAGATTCTACTGATGATAGATCTAGTACAGGTTTGTGTGTGTATATGTATGTATATATTATGGCATATATTTTAAACAGGATTTGATAGACTGTCTTATTCCTGTTTTGAATGTTCTCTTTTGATTTGATATGATGTTAAGTAGATGACTTATGAAACATACATTGTTCTGTTAAAATACTTGTTAAGCTCCTATTATTTAACATTGGTGAGATTCCAAAGTTCATTAGCTGTTTGATTTCCATTCATTATATTTAATAGAATGAAAGATTGAAGAACTACTAAAGCAGCTTATTTAAACATTTTAGTATGTTAAAATATAATTAGTTGCAGAAGCACATAGATCCTTGAGCATATAATCTCCTTTGAACACTTTCTATAAAAATTCTTAATCACTAGAAAAATTATAGGGTTAAAATTTTATAGCATCTTAGCACTGAAAAACTACATTAATTTCACTGTTAATATAAGAAATTTATACTCACATATTCTCTAAGTAATGTTGATTGATAGGGTCTGTATAGTAAATGAGTTAGTGTATTAACTTCTCCCATACATGTTACATTTTTAAAAATTAAAATGGCAACTTATAACAAACAGGAATTATGAATTGAAAGATCTAAAATTTATTAAAAACAAAACTTAAAAGCTGATTTACTTGCAACAGAGAACATTTGTTTGGTTTGTTTCTTTTGATGTTCATTTTTAGGAGGAACTGTGTTATAGGCAAATCATGATGAAATATGATATCCATGTTTTCAGCTTTTTCTTGGCAAGTCTTATATCTTGAATAATTCAGTGAGAGCTTGCACAACCTGAGCTATGCATTTTTTTAGAAATGATTAAAAGCATATCATTTAAAAGAAAGGGATCTATTAAAATTATTTTTCTAAAATTTAAGAACTATTTCTTTATGAATTTGAGTAATACTTTCATTAGAAAAGTATAAATTCAATATTAGAATAATTACAACCAATATAACAAAATAAATCACCTAAAATGATAAATTCTATTATAATATAATGTTTTAGCATTTAATTTCAATATATTACTTGAGCTTTTTCTTCCTTATTACAATATAATTAAATTTTAAAAAAATATGGGTTTCTTTGGGTTTCTTCTAGCTGAAACCTTAATAAACTCATCAGTTACATAAAACCAATCTAAAATCCTTGTATATTTATGCTGATATATTCAATTAAATTTTAGTTATCTTTAAGTGGATTTTCTACTTGGTATTGTCTGCAGACTTTTCTTTGCCCTGTTGGGCTTCATGCTGTGAAGGGCAGAGTTGGTGAAAGGACAAGCTTGGCAGTACAGTGATTTCATTTGAAATGTATCCAGAAATTTGTATGCAGGTCAATCTAAACACCATATGTGTACATAATGTGGGCGTGGGTGTGGGTATTTACATATGCAAATGTGGGGACCAAGGTATACCAAAGATAATGACAAATGTAAAGCAAGTGATAATAACTAATAAATTGTAGATAGTTCTATATGAGTTTTTTAAATATAAATGTAAGTTTAATTGCTTTTTTGTTTAAATTTCACAATTAATTACTTTTTAAAAAATAGATTAATTTGGCTATCATGTTACTGATAATTTCACTTGTCACCATGAAGGATTTCATAAAATATGACAATTATTGTTTTTAACTTTGAAAATATTTTCTGTCTTTCCAGGGGGTCAGTCAGATCTTGGATATAATTCATTATCTAAAGATGAAGTTAGAAGAGGGGACACATCTACCCAAGATTTACAGGAGGAAAAAGAAGACAAGAAAGAGAGTGACTGTAGTTCCTGTAGGTGTTTAAATGCCAGCATGTGCAATTATCTGATACTGACGTAGCTGAGCCAGCTCGCAGGTGTTCAGAGTGTCTTGTACCTTCTGCTAACTTTGTATTCATTGGAAAAGATAAGTGACCTCTGGCATCAAATATACTTATTCTCCTCTTATCACTGCCCAGGTCCCTACCTGGTCAAGATATTTGCATCATTATGCATCTTCATAATAAGGAAAATTGAACTCGACCTAAAAGTGATAGCTATTTTACCACATGAATATATGCAGTTAGTGACTTTTTAAAAGTCTTTCCAGGTTACATACTATTACATTGAACTAGACCCCAGTTCTCTTGATATAGTATCATTATGTAGTACTGAACATTTCTTGAAATAGTCAGGGTTTCAACTGGAGACTGAAAACTTGGCCCCTAATGAAAGAAAAATACAATGCTGTACACAGAGAGAGGGGAAGTTCTTTAAAAGTGTATCATGTATCCTAAGGTATTGGTTATCAAATTTTTCCTTGTATCTTCATAAGTATCCCAACTTTTTCATGCTGTGTACTTCACATATAAATTATTTATAATGATATAAATTAACCCATACTTTTCTCCTGAAAGTTGGAGAAAGTGGAATAATTCCAGGTCTATAAATGGATGAACAGTTAAGTAGTTTTCTTGAAGTTTACAGAGATTTAGCAGTATGAAAATAACAATAGCAACAACTCTCCTTCCTGTTTCTGTCCTGTTTTTAGTGCCAGTTTTTTTAATGATATTTTCTTTTTCTCTTTATAGTGTCTGAGAGTGAGAGTGCAAAAGGAAGTGCTGATTGCCTTCCTAAACTCAATTATCACAGTACAGGCAGTATAAACCCTCCATCTAGTATAGTTCGCCTCGGTGGTATGATTAGCCATGCAGATGAAGTATCAGGAGGAAACACAGGTAATCTATATGTTACATTCTTGTTCCTTGTATGATGAAGCAAATTAATATCAATGATGTAAAATTATCATTCTAACCAAAAATGACAATATTAAAATGTAAGTTTAATTTCATGGTCTTAATTAAATGATTAAATGAAATAATATTTATAAAATGTTTAGCACAGTGTTTGGTACATAGCAAGTGCTATATAAATGCTAGCGATGATGATGATGATGGTCTCGATGTGTGTTTGTGATGTTTGACATCATAGCCAACAACTTGTGCTCTAAATTATATCACACACTGGCTCTTGTTGAACTATTCTTTTCCAACCCGTCATACACCCAAACTCCATGACCATCTAATTAGTCTTTCTGCTTACAATCTCTCTTCCCTCCAATCCATCTATCCCTCAGCTGTCAAGCTGAAATCCTCAAAATTCAGATCAATCAATCAACAAATAACTACCAAACGTCTATTACATGCCAGGCACTAGATATACAAAGAACCAAACAACCTTTATTTGCAATGAGCTTAAATTCTAATAGGAGAAACAAATTCACCAGAAAATATATACAAAATAAAATTAATAAATACATACATGCACATACACATACATAAAAATACACAGATTACATACAGAGTAGTTTGAGAGGGAGGGCACTAGTAATAGAAGGATCCAGAAAGGCTTCACGTAAAAGGTGGTTCCTAAGCTTCATCTAATGAGATGAAGAAAAGGAGGGAAGGAAGTTCAGACGTGAGGGATGGTCACTGTGAAGGCATGGAGATAAGAAGTAGACTGTTGTGAATTAGAAACAGACAAGTTTTCAGTTTGTCTGTGTTGTGGAGCGTGGCAGAGCAGTGTCCGATGAAGTTGGAAACACGTGCCAGATTTTACAGGGATTTAAAAGCTAAACAGAGGTTATGTTTTCCCCGAGAGGCAACAGGAATTCCCTGGAGTCGATTGAGTAGAGGAGCCACATGGTCAGATACATGCTTTAAATAATTTCTTTGGCAGCCAAGTGGAGGATGTGTTGGAATGGGGAGAAACTTGAGACAGACCAATTCAGAGACTAATCTAGTTGAGAGGAATGAGGGCCTGAACCAAGGTGGTAGCCATGTGGATGAAGAGAAGAAAATAGAATTGGCAACTGATCTGACCTTGTCGCCCCCTACTCAGAAATCTTAACTAGCTCTATTGTCTCAAGGATAAAATGTAAAATTTTTAGCCTGGTATTTAAAGCCATCCCTTATGTGGCTCTGACTTCTCTTTCTGTTCTTATTTTGTATTATTCTCCTTCATATATTCCTTGTTGGTGACATTGACCTTCTAAATGATGCATGCATAATATTCATTCTGCCTCCTCTATGTCTTGACACAAGTAGTCTCTCCTGCTTGGAATGCACTTCCTCCACACTTGATTGGTTAGAATCACTAGGTTCCCTCAAAAAATAACTCACATGTCACCTCTTATGCAAGAATTTCCCTGATTATGTCCTACCCTGCTATTAGCACTCTCAAAATTATTTTGTATTACTTCATATATGATACGCATTTTCTTGAATGCATGTTATTTCTCAGCAACAAAATATAAGCTCCATGAGGCCAGGTATTATTTTCAGTTTTGTGTTTTCAATCCCAGTTCTAAACATTATACCCCAAACATAGTGAGAACCTAATGTTTATTGAACTGAATTTGCTTTCATGATGAGTGCTTTTCAGGGAGTTCGTTTGTTTTGAAAAGTATGGCTATTTCTGCCCATTGTAATGCTGATTTCTTTTTATTCTTAGTTGTTTCCTTAGTGAAGTATTTTCTGTTTTCCATAACAGTGAAATGTAATTTTTTCTATCTAATCAGTTAGGCAGAATTGGTTTAAAAAAATTATCATGGAATTTACTCCTTAAGTAGCTAAAATAAGTACTAAATTTAATCTTCCAGTGCGCTTAGCACAGTCTTGGCACATGTTAAGCACTTAAGAATGCTTGTTGACTTGACTTAATCTGCACATAGGGTATTGAATGCAATTCATTTTCTCATATTAAATTCTTCATGACTAAATCACCTTTCTTGTTTTTCAGAAGAAGCATCTGAGCTGCTACTAATATCTTCTTTTGAAGAGACAAATGAAACAGAAAACATTGAAAGAAGTTTCAGAAAAAGGCACCGAAGTGATGCAGAACCTGCTTTGCAGCAACAGATGACTTGGGAAAACAGAAGTCATAATCTTAGTGGAGGTGTATTGATGGGACTTATGATCAATAGGATTAGCCAGGAAGAAAGTCCTGGAGAAATGGTTGAAAAATTAGGAGCTGATGCAAAAATTCTTTCAAATGTTATGCAGAAAAACCCAAGGCCAAATACCCTTGACATTGGAAATCCATCTTTAAGATCAAAAAGAGACAGTCTGGGAAAGGAATCTAGTGATGATGACACACCTTTTGATAGTTCTAACTGTTTGGCAGATAAAACTGACTCTCCCGTGATTTTTGACTTAGAAGATTTAGACAATGAAGTGGAAACTGCAAAAGCAGGGACCATCCCTACACAAAACCCTAAAAGGGTGGAACGAATGAATAGCAGCTTCTCCATAAAACCTATCGAGAAAACGGATGTTGCAGCTGGCTTTGATCCACTCTCGCTTTTAGCTGCTGAAACTGAACAGCAGCAGAAAGAAGTGGAAGAAGATGAGGAGAATGAGGAAAACAAAAGCATTTCCACACCGTCAGCAAGAAGAGATTTAGCAGAGGAAATTGTGATGTATATGAATAATATGAGCAGTCCTTTGACTAGCCGTACACCAAGCATTGATTTACAGCGGGCATATGAGGACAAAGCAGCAAATAAGAAAAGTCCAACAGTAGCCAAACCCTGCAGAAGGTCTAGCCTTCCTCCTGTTTCTCCCAGGCCAGCGCGTCTTACCAAATCTAAAAGTTACTACATAAAAAATGAAGACAGACCCAGGGATAGACTTTGGTCTTCTCCAACTTTCTCACCAACCTGTCCACTTAGGGAACAATCTCAGGATATGCCTGGCACATTAACTCTTGTTTCATCACCTTCATTTAATTTAGATACATTAATAACACCTAAATTGGATGTTCTAAAGAGTAGTGTGTTCTCTGCTGGAAAAGGTGTTGCAGAGAAGGCAAGCAAGTGGTATACAAGATTCACTATGTATACTACACCCTCCAAGGTAGGGGTTCCTGGTGTCCAGGATTATTTCCTTTTCCCCTCCCCAATAGAAAATTTAAAACTACATAACTGCTAGAAAAGTTTATGTTCATAGTTATTTTTTAAATAATGACCCTGTCTAAAGAAAACTTTTAAAAAATCTTAGATTTATTTATGTCAGAGATAAAAGGACAAACAAGACTTAGATCACTAGGGAGAGAAATTTTATAGATTAAATTTCTTTCTGTAATCCCACTGTGAAAGATAACATATTCTTGTTTATTAGGGTCTATCATGAGGAAATTATTATTGATCCTCAGTCTTCACACCATTTTTCTGGCTAAACCTGTTAGTGTGTAACATGACAAAGAGAAGATACCTGGCATAGCAGCCCTGGCAGACGACTTCCACACGAGAAATTACAGTCTCAGCGCTGCAGAAATTGTTGCTGTTGTTGCATTATAGATATGGTCATTACCTTACTTTTTTACATCTTTTTTTTTTCATTTTGATGAAGGGAGGAGAGTGCCCTTATTTGTTTAGTAGACTTAGATACTTTTAAAATATGTTTTTGACCAGAAGTGAAAATAAAGGCAAATAGCTCTTAACCTTGTCAACACAGTAGGAAGTGTAGCCTTTTCTTAGCCTTATAAAATGAATCCTTCAGAAACCATTCATCTTATCTGCTTGAACTTTGGGAATTTTCAGTGGGTCAATGGCAGTGCCTTCTTCGAGCTTTCCGACTCAGCTTGGCTACCTGTAAGCAACATGAACAAAGAAAGGACCATGCCTTTCTAGTCAGTTGTAGTTTTTGTGTTAAAAAAGGTTGGAAATAATAACAGTTCATCAGTTATAAACAAGGTACTAGTTATAAACAGTAATAAGCAATTCAGAGTAAGATTAGAAGAGATTCCTACTACTGTATGATCAGATGTGCCTTGTCAAAAATTTTTATGTGACATTGGTTTTATCACCTCCAGATCTAAGTAGAAAAAAAGGCTTCAACTTGCTCTGAATCTTCTCTTAAATCAAAATGATTTCTACACTTTATAAACACCCAAGTCTCACTCTGACTCCATTTCTTCAGAATTTAAGAGTAGCTTGGATTCCAAAGATACCTTTTTCCTCACTGTTCCACTTTCACTATACTAACTAATGCCTGGTGCTTGTTCTATCTCATTTGTCATTCCATTCTAATATTCCTGTGGTGAAAACAGGAAAGAAAAAATAGTTGTGACACTGCATAGGTTGGAATAAAATCCCACAGCAGTACCTTTCTAATCAAGAGAAGGCTAAGTACTGCACTTTAATTTCTTTGACACAGGGAGATCCCAGGTAAGAAACTTCCTCTGCTTATGCAGATCAGCACCTTCTCCTCCAAAGCTGCCTCAAGCACTAAGAGAGTGAGGGACTTATCCAGGGTCACACAACCATTATATATCAACAGTGGGACTCAACAGTTTCTCAAGCCAGCTGTCTGTCCACTACACCACACTGCCTCTTAGTCGAGAAAAGACTTTTCTTTCCCTGGCTGACTGCCATTTAGAGCTCAGAGCTAATGAAAACATATATTTTAATCAAATACTAAAGATTCCCAACCTGACCACTGTCACAGACTAGGAACTCCCTTACAGTCTTCTATTTTATTCTGAGTCAACTGCCTTTTTGTCCAGTTGACTTTTTTTTTCAGAGCATATTTACAGATAATGAAATGAAACAGAAACATTTTAAATAAGTACACAATTGTTTCCCCAAGGTTACCAGGAAAATCTTTAGATATATTAGTTTGAAATAATTATTTTCCTCTTGACTGGTATTACTCTGAAATAAAACTATTAGGTATGATAAAAATCATTTTTTGTAAGTTCAAGTTTATTGTTGGGATAGTTTGTGAGGCTCTCAATTCGTTTTGTGATGGACATATGTCTCAGTGAACAAATCTTAAGGATGTCTAATTATGTTTTACCTCAAACTGACTGTCAAAGATATATTTCTTGGGTTTTTTTAATTATCTTTTCTCCTGTTGAGCATACCCATGGTGCTGATCATGTTAGTAAAGGAGCATTGTTAAATTGGTTGGTTTTTGTTTTTTTTTACTTTAAAATAGTGAACTTTCTACAGGTGAAAGAAATAAACAATTTAATTGTTTTATTAGGATCAAAATTCAGACCGAACCAGTCTTTCTTCAGTTGGAGCCCTAGATTCTGAATCTGCCTCTTCAACAGATGAAGATGTTTGCAATGAGTTTGAAGGAATGCCTTCCCCTCAAGAAAATAATGTCACTTCAGAGACAAAGGGAATGGGACTTAGTAGATCAAGTCTGGAAAGTACTGCCTCTTGCGAGGGTTTGTTTTAACAGTTCTGTTACTATGATAATAAGCATATTCATTTCATTTCTTTGCTAATTTAATGATGTCTTTTACTTGATGATTACTTACTCTCATGATAGAATGCTTCCCTGAATATTGTGTTTCTACCTGACTCACTTTCTTAGTGTTCACTTCTAGAAAGATCCTTGGAGATCATTTAATATGTCCCCTCATTTTACAGATGACAAAACTAAGGCCCAAAGAAGAACCTTGTTACTTGCCCAAGAACACAAAGTAGTAGAAACAAAACTAGAAATTAGTTTTTAATTAGAAAAGGAGCAGATAAATGCCTCCAATTTGAATACTGTGAGACTGAAATAAAGAAGAGCATGTTATGTCCAGGTATTGTAGGATGACTTTGACAGAGTTAAAAAGCAAAATCTTTCACTTTCTGGCCCAATTTTTCCACCTCCACACAAACTTTGTGAAGTCTTCTCTCTTAGAGTTTATGTTCCTTCCTTAACTTGATCCTAACACACGCCTGAACCTATGTCGTACAATATGCATACTGAAAAATCACACTCCTTTTGACTCTAGTCATAATATAGTTATAAAACAGATCATTTCCATTGAAGTTTTTTATTTTAATATGTGTTGAGTACAAAAATCTTTAGGCTGACTTCATTTTTTTCACTTATCTGTCAATCGGCATTCATTAAACCTCACTGTGCTTATAACTCTGTTAAGCATTGAGAATACAAAGACAAAAATGAAAACATTCCTTGCATTCTTTTACAGGAGACAACATATACATCTCTAGTTACGTACAAGACAGTTACAGAGCAAACACAAGGTGACTTTGAATAGGGCAACACTAGTAGGATGGGGGATCAGTAAAAAGACCTCTTCGTAAAGCAGAAGTAAGGAAGGAGAACATTCTAATCATAAGGGACAGATGGTGCTCAAGCAGAGACACAGGAAATGGAGCATGGGATAGGAAAAACCACAAGGAGCCTAGCATATCTGCACTCTGGATGCAGAGAAAGCAGTAATGAGCAGTGGCAGGACAGTTAGAATGGGGCCAGGCTGTGGAGAGTTGTAAGTGCCAAGGGAAGGATGTTATTTAGTTCTCAAAGCAATTGACTCCCTAGAATTTACTGAGTAGGAAATGACACGATCAGGCCTGTACGCCAGGAAGACCATATTGAAAGTGACGTGGAGGACAAACTGGAGCAAGGAAACAATTGGAGACTGAAAAGCCAAAGAGATTTTGCCAGTCTAGGCAAGAGGCTGTGTGGGCCCACATGGGAGCGCTGGGTGTGGGAGTGTAGAGAAGATTGGTGTACAGGAAATAAGGGAGGTCAAAATGACTAGAACTTGGCAGCTAATTGCCTTTGGGGGATGAGTGGGAGTGAGCAGTTGAAGGTGACCCCGAGGTTACAGAGTGAGGGATACAAAGCATGAAAGTTTGGAATAAAGATGGGTGGCTTTGGGTGAGCTTGAGACACCTGGCTAATGTTCAGGGGACAGCTAGCGATGCAGAGCTGGGCCTCAGGTGTAAGACTTGGGTTTCTTCTATTAGTGTGTGAGTTATTTGCATAGAAATGATAGTTGAATTCATGAATGCTGATGCAGGGGAGCACCAAGGGAGAGGACTTCCGGAAAAGGGAATAGAGCTCAGAACAGAGCCTCTCAACACACCAACAGCTAGTGACCAGTGGGCGATGATCCAGCGAAAGAGACTGAGAAATAGTGGTCACATAGTGGAAAACCAAGAGAGAAATCCTTCAGTAGTTTGATTCCCTCAGACTATTAAGCTCATCTATTTGAGCAAGCATTTATTAAGTACTCACTACATACAGGACACAGTACTGGGTATGAAAGTAAAAAGACAAAGCAAAAAATAATCCCTGTCCTTAAGGAGCTTACATTATATTACATACAGCCATAACATCTCCTAAATCAACACAGCATACAGCATACAACTATAATTCCTCTTAGATTTATACAGTAGATTTTCAGGAAATGTTGAATAAGTGAACTTAATATTTAAATGGATCAATTTGTTTTTCCAGGTAATGAAAATGTACATACTAAAAACACTTTTTCAATGATTTTTGTGTTATGCCTTAGAAAATTAATTTTTACTTTAGTAATGAGTTTTTTTTATTTTGTGCTATGAAGGTTTTCCTGCCACATATAGTATACTTTTTTGAATTACTATTTCTGAAATCTAAAATTATGAATAATTTTCATAGTTGAAAAATTTTGTTTGCTTTTTTTTTTTAAATAACGAACAGGTTCCCTGTCAAAGTTTGTTTTACCTGGAAAATCAGAGTTGGAGTCTTCTTGCAGTACAAGTAGCACAAATATCTTCCAGAACTATGCCATGGAGGTAAGAAGTCTTTCAAAATACTGTCTTTGTAACTGTAAAACTGATATGAGAGAGAAAAGTACAATATACATGAAAAATTGAAGGATCAGAAGCGTCTGCAGTGTTTCTGGATGATTTTTAATTAATATAAATGTTAGTGCTCCCAAAATCAATCTACAGATTCAAATTCAGATTTGAAGAATCAGAATACCAACGGGTTTCTTTATAGATCCAAATAAACAGAATGTAAACGGAAAATCTAAAGGACAAGAATATTAGGAAGGGTTTTAAAAGGAAAATGTTAAAGTTGAGAGACTTGTGCTCTCGTATATAAAGTGTTACTAATCTGTTAGAATCAGAATTAGAATTATATGGTATTTAGTTAAAACTAGAAATGAAGATCTATGGGACAGCCTAAAGAACTCAGAAATAGATTCAAATACATACATACATACATACATTATATATATGTATGTATGTATGTATGTATATTTGTTTTTGTTAAACTTGTGTGAAATAAAAATTGGGTAAAAGATTTATCATTTAATACAGGATGCTGATAATTATAACTGACCCTTATATAGTAACTTAAGGTTTGCAGAATACTTTGTAAACACTTCATTGATTTCCCACAGTAGCCTCACAGAAACCCTATCAGGTAAATGCCTATTTTACAGCTGAAGAAACTAACACTCAGAGAAATTCTTGTGTGTGACCTCTTGTCACACAGGCAGTAAATGTCAGAGTTAGGAATTGAAACTGGGTCCCTCCTCTAGCCTATAAAGCCAGCACTCATTCTGCCATACCACCTATAAAGACTAGATGACAATATAATAAAAAATGAATTTATATCCACAGTTTACACGGTATCAGTTATATCAAAGAACCAAGCATTTTTAAAGCTTTAAAAGGTTATAAGAAAAAATAAATAGTTACCTTGTTTTTGGAGAGGTGATACATTTTTATCTTTTAAAGAAATTATTGGGAAAAAAAGATGGGTAGATTAAATTGCACAAAATTCTACATAACAAAAAACAGCCTGAGGTAGTTAGGTGGGACAGCATGTAGAGCGCTGGATCTAGAGTCAGGAAGACCCGTGTTACAATCTGGCTTCAGACACTTAGCACCTGTGTGAGCCTGGGCAAGTCACTTCCTCTTTACCTTGGTTTTCTCCTTTACTGTGAAATGGGGGCAATAATAGCACCTCCCTCCCAGGATCGCTGTGAGGGTAAAAGCACTTAGCAAACCTTAAAGCATCATATAAATGTTAACTGTTTTTATCATTAATGATATAACCAAGACAAAAAGAAGAATAACCTGCTAGAGGAAAATATGGTCCATGTATGTGAAGAGGAAAAAACCGACATCAAAAATTTACAAGGAACTGATACGAGTATTTAAGAGTGCCCCATAGTTCCTACTGAATAAGTGGTCAAAGAATATGAACAGACACTTCACAAAAGAAGATAATAAAATTGAAAATAATCACTGAACAAAGTTCATTCAAGGGAATGAAAATTGAAGTAATGATAGAGTACCACCTTATATCTGTCAAAATGCCGAAAATAAATAAGTAGACAGAAACAACAAAAGGCACTGTAGCAGGCCCTTGGGGGAACAGAGTGTCCACGTTTATTGTGGCTGAGACTACAAATTTATGCAGTTTTCTGGAAAACAATATGGTTTTCAGAATGTTGTTTGTTTTTAGTCTATACCCTTTGAGCACATAGTCCCATTATTTGGAATATGCCCCAAGAGCATTAAAAACTATGTGAAAACATTAACAGCTGCATTATTTATAATGAGAAGAAACATAGTATAATGGATAGCAAATCAGCCTTTCAATCAAAAAGGCCACGGATTCACATTCCACTTGTGCATTAAGTGACCATGTGTCCTTGAGCAAGGCATCTTGCAGCACCCTGGTCAGCTCTATCAGCCTAGGAAGAGCAGAGCGATTGCCCATCTGCATTACTTGTTGGAGAAAGTTTGCTCATCATGAATTTGAAGTCACAGGTCCAGAATCCCTCCCAGATTATGTAATAGCAAAAACCTAAATGTTCTACTACAGGAGAATGTCTTTCTGAACAAAATTTGTACCCTAAACCCAATTGTCCCACTATTTTGAATATATCTAGGAGCATTATTTTAATCTATTTAAAATATTAATAATTGCATCATTTGTAATAGAAAAGAATTGGAATGACCTAGATGTCTAACAGAAGAATGTCTAAACAAACTGTGGTATATATATCATCATAGTGGAATATTAAAACACAATTAAAAATGGAAAATGAATACTATAAGAAAACAGAAAAATGTGCAATAAGACAAATTTAAGAAAGCATTACTGAATGAATGATTCTTTATCTTTGGCCATAGGAAAAAAATATATGCACAAATTAGTGAATGCACAAAGAGATTGGAAAGCAATACAGAGGGAATAACTAATAAGTAGCTTTGGTTAAAGAATATGTTCAAATACTATATTAAAATGTTAAGTATTTTTAAATTTAGGTTTAATCAATTTTGATACTATTTAAAGTTAAATTCATAATAAATGAAAGAATAAAGTACTTAATAGTAAATAAATATAGCATGTTTCATTTCTACTTATTAATTAAAATAATGTCTTAAATATTAAGGGTACAGAATACTTGTAATAATAAATTTTTAGTAAGATTACAATGAATTATACAATAGTATCTAGATTGGAGTAACTGCTGATTTCCAGACAATATACAATATTGCGTAATAAAAATATCAGTATGAATGTCATTAACTCAGAATCTTTTTCTGATCCTTTGCCTTGGATTTGAAATTAATGCAGTTTTATTGTACAACTGTCCGATTAGCCCCATATGCCCAGTGGAATCATTTATGAAATTCTTTTCTCTTTGTAGCATCATTATGAATAATAATAACTTACCTTATGTGATACCATAAGATTTATAAAGCACTTTCCGTACATGTCCACCTTCGAAGTAATGCCCTTAGAGTTCTCACATTCCAAGTGAGAACAGCCAGGGTCCAGAGAGGCCTAGTAGTTTTCCCAAGGTCATAAAGCTCATAAATGTCAGAACTGGGTCTTCTGACTCCAGGAGAAGTGTTCTTCCTCCCCCCTTCAGGTGAATTCTGAATGTTAATCTTCTGATAAATTTACATCTTGAATTAGGTTTTGTTTTAATTCAGTTTGTCTAGACAGCAACTCTCAAGGAATACTTTAAGTCTTGTCAACAAAAATACATAAACTGCTAAAATTCAAGTGAGTGTGGTTTTCCCTTGCAGGTCCTTATATCAAGCTGTTCAAGATGTCGAACTTGTGACTGCCTTGTACATGACGAAGAGATCATGGCTGGTTGGACAGCGGATGATTCAAATCTCAATACCACATGCCCTTTTTGTGGAAATCTTTTCTTACCCTTTCTAAATATTGAAATAAGAGATTTACGAAGACCTGGCAGGTAACAGCCTTTGTGTGACTCTGGGCAGACCACTTAAACTCTGTTTGCCTTAGTTTCCTCAACAGTAAAATGGGCATAATAAAATCACCTTCCTCTTCAGTATGTCATGAAGGTCTCATGAGAAAGTAATTTTAAAGCCCTAAGTACAGTGCCTGGTGCTATTATAAATCCTGCCTGTAATATTAACAGTTACTATTGTTATTTAAAGAGGGATGTTTGTATATTCGTTCTTTAAAAATTTTTAAATTCACATTGTAGGTACTTTTTAAAGTCCACCCCATCTACTGAAAACATGCATTTTCCATCATCATGTTCAAATCAAACAAGGAAGTCCTGCATTTCTTCATCGGCCTCAGGTGTTGCTCTTTCTGCTCAAGAGAATTTTAATGCAAATAGGTAATTATGGTTATATAGTGTTACGTATTTTTACCATTTTATATGTTAAATTTTAACCTTATTTGATGATCTTTTATACAGCAGTCTTAGGTTGTTAACCAAATAGATTGTTAAAGGAGCTGACAATTTCAGAAAGGCGTTAACTGTTCTGAAGTCTGTAAGTAGAACCTTAAGAAAAATGTTCACCTCCTTTAATTGTTTAAAAAGGCATTAAAATGGATCAGTAGACCACATGTTAGGTTATAAACACATGAATTTTTCAGTAGAAAGACACTGGTATTGAAATCCACCAAAATGGATTGTAAAGTTTGTAAATGTTCTGTTCCTACTTTTTTAAAGACAAAGGAAACTTGAAGCTTCAGATTATTTTTTCTTACCTTTATCTTTGCAAAAAAATTTGTATAAATATGTATGCTTTATTTTTACCTATCCTTAAGGGAAAAAAATTTGTCCTCAGAGAAATCAGAAATACACATGAAAAATCAGATGAGATGAGAACTGCCAAAGAAAGCCTCTCCCCAAAGTCATTAGCTCAGTCCACCAGCACTTGATCACAACAGCTCACTGTGGAAGCTGGCACCAAGAGTCACCCACAGGAACTACTAGTGACTGAGGAGTTTCCTTTGAGAAAATAAGAAAAAGCAGATTTCTTTGGTCACATACACAGAGTTTGACACATCCAAGTACTGCCTCTCTGGCTCAGCATGGGCCAGCTTTTCTATTAGGAGCATGCCAAAGAGCTCCTCTCCACACTTCAAGTTATCAGGGAGGAACCAGTGCTCCTTTGAAATATGGAAAAAGGGTCTCTAGAGGAAAACAAAGGAAAAGGATATTCAGAGATGGAAGGAAATGAAACAAGTAAAAGATAAGAAGCCCTTTCTGCAGAAGAGAATATTCTGAATTTTTGAGACAGAAACAGCTGCTTGTGCTGTGAGGAATGATAATGTGAAGCCATAGTGGCTCTCCAGAAAAGAGAGATCATTCAGTAAGTATAGAGGAAAAAAAGAAAAGATTTCAGGACAGAGGACCTGAGTTTAAACTCCAACTCTGTCACACAAGAGTGGTGTGGTGTTTGGGCAAAGTCTCTGTCTCTGGGCCTCTAACTTCAGAAAAGAACTTTGAATTATACATGATTATGTGAAAACATGATCTGAACCACTGAGAGTAAGAGAAAAGGCAAGTTAAGAACAGTGTTGGGATTTCATTTCACTCCGCAAATTATCAAATATGAAAAAAAAAGCAAAAAAACAGAAAACCAGTCTATGTTAGAAGGGTTATAGGAAGAGAGACACACACATACATAGGGACCTTTGAATTGGCTCCTTCATTCTGACTCTCAATTTAAAATTATGCAGAAGTCATTATTCTATCCATACCCTTTGACTCAATAACCGCAATACCGGACATATAGCCCAAGGACATCAGAGACAAAATGTCACTAGTGGCAGTCTTTGTTTCCATTTGTTCAGTGCTACAGAAGGGGTATCCATCAGTTGGGGAAGAGCAGGGGCAAGAAAATGTAGTCTGTGAGGAATCCAGAGAAATAGTGGAAAACTTTACATAAATAGACGCAAAGTAAAATAAACAGAACCAAAAAGACATTGTGAAAAAGAGACCCAAAAGGAAGGTGGATTCTGAACCGCTGAGAAAGCAGTAAGAGTCCAGAAGATCAGAAAATGAAACCAGAGGGGAGGGGAGCTGGCACTGAAGAATGGCACTGACGTTGTCAGAGGTCACTCTTTCAGGTTTTCTCGTTTCCTTTGTGACAAAGGAGCATTCATTCTTGAGGGAGTGAAAGGGTTTTCTCTTCCCAGTGAATGATGTCATGTCAGGATATCAGTAAAAAAAAATGCTTTAAGTTTGAAAACAAACAAGGTGTCATGCCAGATGAACCTTATTTCTTATTTTGATAGGGTTACTAGTTTGGTAAATCAAGAGAATATGAAAAATATCATTTACCTAGAAATGGGAAAAAAGAAAAGATATAGGCCAGATATGCTACAATTTTTTTAGGTTGATTCAGAACCAATTGAATGATCAGACCCAAAGTATAGTCAATAATGGAGTATTGACAGTTTTAAAGGGTCTGGAGTGCAGTTTGCACTTTTTCCATGTGTTGTTTAATATTTTTACTAGTAACTTGGGAAAGACAATAAAGTTATGCTTATCAGATATGTAGATAATACAAAACTTGAATGAGTAGTTGGGAATGAGGTACTGTTTTTTTAAATACACACATTTACAAGTGACATAATTTAATTAATACCTAAACTATACAAATTTTCTCAAAAATTGAGAAGGAAAATATGAAAAAATATATTTCCAGCACATAAGCTAGGAAAGGATAAAGTAAAGAAAGGACTATATAGATCTTTATCACTAAAGAATGTCACTTTCAAAATCTTTACATAAAATTTTAATAAACTATTAAAATTCACTAAAACATTATTCAGCTTAACAAAAATAGTTGCAATTATGGTGCTTCATTAGAAAGTCATTCATATAAGTACTCATATTAAAAACAAAACATTTTAAGCCACATGATTGCATTAGTAAACATAAAAAAGGCCTTTGACAAGGTTCATTATTCATTAATGCTAAAAACTGTTTGTTAGTGAGAGATGGCTTTCTTGGAATATCCAAGAGAATCAGCAAAAAATTAATTGAGGCAATTAGTAGCTTCAGTAAAATATCTAAATACAAGATAAATCAGCAAAAATCAACATTTGATTCTATATAGTAAAAGCAAACTCCAAAAGCAAATAACAAGGAGTTTCTATTTAAAGCAATTACAAAATGCATAAAATATCTCAGAGATATTTTATCTACCAAGATTCACTCAAAACTTACAAAAATGTATTTACAAAATACTCTTAAAAACTTAAGCATGACTTAAATAATTGGTGGGATATTCATTCCTCATGTTTGGAATTCATTGTTATACTAAAAATGAGCATACTTAAATTAGTTTACATATTAGTGACACACCCATAAAACTACAAAGAGGATGTTTTATAGAGCTAGGCAAAATAATAACAAAATTCATTTGGAGGGAGGTGAGAGGCCTGAAGATTATGACACATGAGGGTTTATTGAGGTGTCTGGGAAAGCTTGTCCCAGAGAATAGAAGCCGTAGAGAAATGGGTTAGAAGTTAGGGTGAGAACATGGGTTTTCTCCCTGAAATTAAAGTAAGTGAGGGGAGAAAGACTAGGAATAAATGGCCTCTAATTTTCTTATGACCCGGAGAGATGATATCAGAGCACTGTAGTAATATGCATTGTATTATATTCCTCTGTATGTTTATTGTGTAGGCTGCGTATTAAATATGGCCAATTCTTCTTCCCCTCCCCCAAGCAAATCTAAAGAGCAAGAAAATTCATGTGCTCGAAGTATTCAGATCCCTGAAGGGAGAAGACAAAATATGAGCACATCAAAATGTCCAATGTTTCCAGTGGCCAGGAGCATCAGTACCTATGGTCCCTTAGACAAGGAAGAAACAGGAAGCCGGAAGATTAGTCACATTGTGTCTACAGGCAGTCTGCCAGCAACTTTGCAAGGCGCAACGGTATATACTTTAATATTTTTAATTTGGAAACTGGTCCTTTAGCTATACTTTTATTTCCCTTATGCTCTACAGCCTTGTTGTTTTTATTTAAATTCATTCATTTAAAGTTATAATGAAAATTATGCTAGTCTGCTGAAGTGACCCAATATAAGTTGTTTGAAAAGTATGATTCTACTTAAATGTTTTACACTTGTATAATAACTCTTTTGTTCTGTTGTTTTGCGACAGGATTCACTGGGTTTAGAATGGGATCTTCCAAGTCCAGACCCTATTACGGTCCCATATCTCAGTCCACTAGTAGTGTGGAAAGAACTTGAAAGTTTGTTGGAAAATGAAGGCGATAACGCAATAACAGTGGCAGACTTTGTAGACCATCACCCAATCGTTTTTTGGAATCTTGTATGGTATTTTAGACGTCTGGACTTACCCAGTAATCTGCCTGGATTGATTTTGTCTTCTGAGCATTGTAATAAGTATTCTAAGGTATGAGAGAAAAGCATACACTAAATGTGGTACTATAAATACTGTTCTTTTTACCTCAAAAATTATTTGCCTATTCTCAGTTATTTAAAAATGGGCTTTCATTATATTTCATTTCTTCTAGGACCTTAGCAGCCATAATGATTATTTATAGAACTTTTAAAAAATGCTTTCCTGATTATATTTCTGTCTTGCCCTCCATTTGCTATCATTTTTATCAATGACTTGGATAAAGGCGTGGAATGCAAAAGTATGACCTGCTCATCCAGTTTGCAGATGACTGTAGGATGAAAGCAATAGCTAACACACTGGATGACAGGATCAGAGTCTAAAGAAATCTTGACAGGCTCCCTGGAGCATTACACTGAACGTAAGGAGATGAAGTTCGGTAAGAATCAATGTGAAGTCTTACACTTAGGAGGAACCACAACAAAAAAACAACTCCCAGGTCCAGGATGGGGAAGGCAGAGCTTTTTTTTCTTTTTTCAGACAACAGTTTGTCTGAAAAAAATCTGAAGGTTAGAGCAGATTGCCAGCTCATCATGAGTCAACCTTGGGATGTGGCCACCACATCTGACTTTGGGTTCCTCTGAGAGGAATAACTAACATGTGTGAAGAGATGAGAGGTTTTCTGTGCTTTCTGTGCTCTCCTCTGGACAATTTTATTCAGTTCTGAACTTAAACCCCACTTTAAGAAGAACATTGCTAAGCTAGAGAGTATCCAGAAAAAAGCAACCAGGATAGTGAAGGAACTGGAGATGATTTTAGTCTGGAGAAAAGAATACATAGAGGACCATGATCGCCATAGCAAATATCTGAATACTGAGATATTCCCGTGGAATGGGGACTAGATTTGTTCTCTTTGATTGAGAGGGCAGAATCGGGAATAAAGATGAAAGTCATAAGGTGGGAAATTTAGGTTTTAGTGTAAGGGGGAAAAGCCCCACAAAACTCTTGCACAGTTAGAGCTGTCCAAAAGTAGAAGGAGTTGCCTCAGGAGCTGGGGGTGGTCACTGAAAGTCTTTAAGCAGAAGCTGGATGACTACTTTGAAGGGGAGAGGTAGTGACAATTATTCTGAGAGAAATTCCTTTCAAGTATGGATTGCACTAAATGGCCATACTCTCGAATTCTGTGGTTCTGGCAGCTGAGTGACAGTAAGATATTATAACATCCTTAACAGCCACATTGTTCAGTTGTTTTGGTAGGACCTGACTCTTCATGACCCCGTTTGGGGTTTTCTTGGCAAAGATACAGAAGTGGTTTGCCATTTCCTTCTCCAGCTCATTTGACAGATGAGGAAACAAGCAAACAGGGTTAAGAGACTTGTCCAGGGGCACATAGCTCATAAATTTGAACTCAGGAAGATGAGCCTGACTCCAAGGTCAGCACTCCATTCTCTGTGCCACCAGTACATTACTTAACAATTAGCTCTTTAAAGTTTACAAAGCACTCTCCTCCCAAATACTCTATATTGTAGAGTAGTACAGGCATTATCTCCAGAATGGGAGTAAGTTATATCATCAGGGAGATATATGATGTGAAAATAAAATGATATGATAACATGAAGGCAAGGGATGACAGGTGGACATCCCAGGTCCTCTGCTGATACCAGACCAACTGGATAGACCCCCGGGGGGACAGCAAAGACAGGAATCTCACCAGATGGGCTGCCATCTTCATCACTGGGGTGAACAGTCACAGCAATAAGATAACATCCATTTGAGTCTTAAGTGTCCAAGAGCAGTTACCACCCACTGACAGCCCCCTCTTCAGAAGATACACATACCATGAGGTGTCACACATACATTTTTGGACATGTTGGACCACTTCTTATCTCTCTGTCAAAATGAAACCGATACATTTTAAATGAATATGAGCATCTTAAGTGGGACTTGAGCATATTGTCGGTACTGTTAGGTAAGCCTTTAATTAGATTCTAGAATCAAAGACACCCCCTATCCTCATTTTCTAGGGGAAGGTACTAGAGAGCCAGAGCAGTGAGTGACTTTCCTCAGCTCAGTGAGTCAGTGACAGCTAGGACCAGAAACCACATGCACTCGTCTTTTCACTACCACTAACTGCCTAACTTTAGACTTTTTAAAATTTTTAACTTTTCAAACATTTTTACTACTGTCACTGTATCTTAATGTGGAAGGTGTTTTAACTTTAACGTTGACACATTTACTTTGTGACAATATAGCATAGGGGTGGGGACCCTGCGGCCTTGAGGTCTCGTACAGCAAGGACTGTAGTAGAGGACCTCAAGGCCGCAGGTTCCCCACCTTCAGTATAGCATAATTAAGATTTCTTTTTTATTGTTGTTCACTCTTGTTTTATTATTGTGTCCAACTCTTCAGCACCTGATACAGAGTTTTCTTGACAAAGATACTAGAGTGGTTTGCCATTTTCTTTTCCAGTGGATTAGGCAACTAGGTTAAGTGACTTGCCCAGGATCACACAGCTAGTGCTTAAGGCTTGGTTTGAGCTCAGGTCTTCTCAACTCCAGGCACTGTATCCATTGAGCCACTTAGCTTCCTCCTTACCATACTTCCATGGGGTTTTCTCGGCAAAGATGCTGAAAAGAGGAGAAAAGAAGAAGGAAACACACAGGCCCCACCAAAAACTACCTTCTCTCTCCCTCAATCAGTCACTCTTCCTCCCTCCCTACTCTCTCTTGCCCTGCCCCTCCCACCTCTCTCTGTTCTCCTCCCTCAGTTCCAAGAACCCAGAGGAGGAACATGTGATTTTTATACACACACATAGATATATAAAGTGTGTCATGTTCGTTCTGACTACCTGTTTGTGCCTAAAAGAATTACTCTATAAAGGAACTCCTCATATTAATTATTTTTCCTTTTTTTACTATTTAGATTCCCCGTCACTGTATGTCAGAGGACAGTAAATATGTCTTAATTCAGATGTTATGGGACAACATGAAATTACACCAGGACCCAGGACAACCCTTATACATCCTCTGGAATGCACAGAGTAAGTGCCTTTCTAAAGAGAAACCTTTGCTAACATACAGCAATTAGTTACTTTCTTCAAGTAGCACAGATAGCAATCCAGCTCATGTTTTTTAATACCACTTTTTGTCTTTCAGGTCAAAATCGTACTCTTTTGTTTGAGAGTGAGTGTTATGCTTGGTGTTGCTAATGTGTAGATTTCTTTGGGGGAGCAGTACATGTGTAAACGTGCATGCGCATGTCAAAAAAGATTTCAGCTTTCAGCAGATTGCTTCATCCAGATTCCTTTTCTGCCTGTTTACTAGTGTTCAATCCTAGACTTCCGACTCAAATGTTTTTAAGGAGTACTGTGAGGGAGAAAACATTTGTTGTTGCTTGTATGAAACGATGTTATATTTTAGGCCCATATGTCACCCATTAGACATACTTGTCTTTTCCTTTTATTCTATCTCCATAGTTTTATCTTTATTTCTTTCTTTGTCCTAGCACTGTCATTTATTTTATTGGTGCTTTTTTAAAATTGTTTATAATTTTTCAAAGTACCCATCTGGAAAAATAAACAGTAGCTGCTGCTTAATTATTTTTTCTTCTTTCTAGACAATAAGCACTTCTTCATTTGTTATTCTGGTTCTTTTACAGCTCAAAAGTACCCAATGGTTCATTTATTGCAAAAAGGTGATAACTCATTCAACCAAGAACTGTTGAAAAGCATGGTAAAAAGTATTAAGATGAATGATGTGTATGGACCCATGAGTCAGATTTTGGAGATACTGAACAAATGGCCTCATCTTAAACGACAACGGTAAGAGCCATTCTTTTAAGTAAGGCAACATTTTAAATGAGCACGAGGTCCCTGAAAACAAACAAACAATTCTTTGCTTAATAATTTATTGTCATAACTGGTTTCATGCCTACTTTAGCATGAACATGACTTCTAATGAACATATTTTTCCCTAATATTTGGAACCTAACACTTTACTCTCTCCCCTCCTCCTTTTTTTTTCCAGGAGTTTATATAGAGAAATATTATTTCTCTCACTTGTGGCGTTAGGAAGAGACAACATTGACATAGGTATAATTCATTATAATAATAATATTTTCTACTTACTTAGCACTGTGTTTTTAATACAAGTTGTTATCAAGAAAAACATAATTGTCATTCTATTTAATTGTGCCAACTTAAAATCAAACAATGAATGTAAACTTTTTTAATCAGAACATATTTCTCTGAAACCTTATCCCTTCAGTATTATTTCATGTGATAAGAATGCTTTGGTGAGAATACTGGTAAATTTAAATTATATATTTTAGGTAATGAAGAATGCAAAAATGGTCTTTGTTAGCTAGAGAGAAGACAGTTTGAGACCATCCCATTTAAATCACTGTGGATGGCCAGAAAGAATTCTAAGGCTGGAGAGAGTGGCACATCTAATAATTACTGTTATGTTTACTGATACAGGACTAATTGAATAAACTCTTCCCCTTCCCTGAGCCTGATTTTCCTACTCTGTTATTGGGGTTGGCCTAGATGATCTCTAAAGTCCCTTTTAGTCTTTAATTCTGTAAGAAAATGATAAATAGATTTAACTGATTGGATCATCTTGATTTTGTGCTCTAAGACTTACCCATCAATAAATAAAATACTATAGCATAGAATATGCTTCTATAATATGATCAACTCTTTAGTTAAAGGATCCTATCAAAAGAATAAATATCAGTTTGGTGTTGGTTTGACAGGTCATTTTGAGGGATATTTGACAATACTATTCAATAGTTTCATTAATGTACTATGAATAATGGCCTATGACAGGCACCTGTAGCATCTGTACATTGCTACACCAGGCCAGGGTGGGATGTGGGAGAGTAGGAGGAAGACTGAGAAAGTTCCCCTATGGCATCTTGTCCCTACAACTGTGAAAAGAAGGAAGTTAGTCAAGGTGGCTTGGTTTGGTATTGTAACCTCTAATACATATGCTATTAAGACTTCTGGTACAATGAAAGTATTGTGACGTTGGGCAGCAAGACATGTGGGTGTAGCAATAGGCATCTCAGAGAAGAGAATTAGAGAAGTGGCCAGGTTTAAACAAGATGAAGTTTAAAAGAAATGTGGGCACGGTATTTTGCTTTAGGAGGGGAAAAGGTTGTCAAACTAGAAAAAGGAAAGAGGAAACTTTATTTTGTGCCTGTGTACCATCTGAGGGCTAGTACTTATAGTTAATCATAAGACTAACATGAATCGGCACTCGCTGCCTTTGTCAGAGAAAGCAAAACAGAAAGTAACAAAAGGATATGTAAACTGAAAAAAAGATTATAATTCTCAACATGACCATCTGTCTTTACTTGGGAGCCGTTCAGACATAGAGGCCTCCAACTTCAGTAAAATTAGAAAATTCAAGGGTCTAGGAAGCAAATAGAAGTTTTATAATTTTAATTAATGAAAATCCAACTTCTCTTTCTTCTCTCTCTTCCCCACCATTGGAAAAAAAAAAAATCAAAACCCATCTCACTCTCACAAACATGCATATTCAAGCACTCATCTCGATTTGCACCCTCTTATATCCCTGTCAAGCAATGGGCAGTATGTTTCATCACAAGTCGTCTAGAATTATGGCTGGCTATTATATTAATCAAAGTTCTTAAGTCTTTCAAAGAAAGCAATAGAATTTTAATTAGCCTTTAGAGAAGCTAAATTAGAGTTGGTTAATCTGTAGTTATAGGCTGTTACAGAATATTGCCCAGTTAGTTTTCAATAACCCTATATTTGGAAAGAATTTTCCAATTCTAAGGATTTGCAAAACATTGAAATATGTTACAAACGGTACATTTTGAGATAGTTTAAGTTTACAAGGTGAATAAAATTACCTCTAGATATCCTTTCCAGGCTTTTGATTTTGTGTTCCTGAAGTAACATAGTACATTGTTATTGACTCTACATACCATTTAAATGCTTATTTCTTTACCTGTGTGAATATTTCCAGATGCATTTGACAGAGAATACAAGATGGCATATGATCGTCTTACACCCAATCAAGTCAAGAGTACCCACAACTGTGATAGACCACCAAGCACAGGGGTGATGGAATGTCGAAAAATATTTGGCGAACCTTATCTTTAAAATAAATTTATGTGTATATATTTACATAAATATGTGTATATGGACATATACACATACTATATATGTTTTGTACAGTCTATGTAAAAATTACCACTTAAGTCTCTTTAGAAAATTTCTATCTTCATTTTTTTGAAAATGTATTTGCAGCAGAGTCAAAACCCTGATAAACTACAAATGTTTTAGGTAAAGAGTAGTAACAAGCAGGCTGAATGCTGCTTTGCTTCTGGTCCTGTTATTGTTCCCTTCTATAAGGTGTTTCATGGTGGGGAAAAACCATAATTAAAAGTAATTGTCTTAAAAGAAGACAGTCTCTTGGAAAACAGTGATAAAAATCATGTATTAATACTAATAAGTAACATAAAATCAAAGGATCTGCTGTTTACATAGATTATTCAGATATTATAAAGAACTCAAACTTGTATTATACATGTTTTAAATTGTTTATAGTAAGTTGATATTTTTTTAATTTTTTAAAATTGCTATAGCAAACTTAAAATGAACTTAAACTTTAAATGAGCAGTTTCGTGCTCTTCCTTCTAAGTCTGCTGCTATTTGGAACAAATGGTCCAACCTGTTTTCAGTTGGGAGAGAAGAGTGTAGGAAGAGGGGAGGACACAGAAATGGTCAAAAATGCCAACCCTAGCCCCAGTGTTGTCCTGGGTGCAGTTTGCATTTGCACGTTAGGAAGCCATAAGTTTGAAAGTGTGTGCGTGTGTGTAAGTTTTAGAGTGATATACCCCATACACTGCCAAGATTGGCACACTGACAATCTGGAGAGGCCTAAAAGTCCCAAATATAATTCTCCATGCCTTCTAAACTCAGGCTCAGCACACAGTGAAGAATTCAGTATTTTGTTGTTGTTATTGTGAATGGCACTTAGAGACAAGACATTGGGGGGAACCTTGCAAAATTAAACAAAAATTTCATAAATATATGTAATGGTGTACATTCCAAGTATGTTGACACTACTCCAAAAGTTTTATTGTAATTTTAATGTGCAAGATAGCAATTGTGGCAGATATACTCCAATTTTAATATATGAGATAGGGTACGTCATCTGTGCTACATGGTAGTTATAGGGAACACAATCAGGGCACTTCATTTAGAATTATATTTAAAATATATTTTTATTTTACATGGAACAAAATAATTCATTTTCTAAAGGGATAAATTATGGAATAGATCACACATATTAAATTATGTGGCTTTTGAAATAAACCATCAAGATCTATAAATTATAGAAACTAGATGATAAGCTGAATGTTTGAACATTATTGCTGGGTATTCAGAGATACCGGAAATTGGTTTTTGTTTTGTTTTAAACACTTACTTGTGCTACTCTGTTCAGTGTTCTTTAGGTTATTACTTCCAAGGGGAAAAAGTATAGCTTATTACCATTAGTTATTTTAATGATTTTCATTCTTTGGATTTGTATGCATGTGTTGTCATTAACAAAGGAAAATTGCCCAGATGATGTGTTGAGATGGACCAAGGAAATGATCCCAAATTGTGTGTGTGTGAAGCAGTTTGCAGAAGAGTTGCAAGACACACCTTCTCTGGAATACAGCTAAAAGTACCATCATTCATTCTCTAAGTCATTTCAATTAAAATGGGCCTCATTGTTAAGTTGAGCCACTCATGAATGGTACCAACTTAAAGGATTTTACCGTTTTCCACATGGGGAAATGATCAGCATGAAATACATGTCATGCTCCTAACTCAGGCTTATGTTGACATTAGACTACTTCAATGATGTGATGATACTCTGCCTGCTTCGTTTTTCACCTCCACAATTTCTATTCCCAGCTAGTTGTAAGCTTCTCATACTTGGTATTCTGACTCTCTAATTCACTCATAAATTTGAAAATTTTTATCAATAAGCCTCTTGGGAGATAGTATATTGGATAGCTATGATTAATTTAGCCCAAGTGACTTTTGTAATGAGGTACTTATGGAAAAGCCTTTCTCCTGGCTATTTACTTTTTTCTTAGTTACTCCTCATGTATTTTACATTTTTTTCTAAATCTAAATGTCCTGTTCTTACAGTCCAGGCTCCGGTGGGAAGTGGTTGTTTAAATTATCTTAATGTCTGAGTTCTGTTACTAGTATTTGGATCAGTTTTTAAAAAATAACCCAGTATTTTTCCAAAATTTTACTTTTTGCAGATAGAGAGTGAGGGAAAATTAAGTCAGAAGAATTGTGAGGAAAGCACTCTTTTTGCCACAGGTATTGTGTTTGCTCTGTGTGATCATGTAGACAGATATGGGTAGCTGAAGTTCCTTTCCCATGTGGTATATACTCTCTCATTTTAGAATGCTTGATTTGGTTTAGACTTTGAAATTAAATAAAAATCATACTGCTTGCTGATGTAAGGTATATGGTATTTCTACTGTGTTCCAAAAATTACCTATCCATTACTATTTGTTGATAATTTTTGAGGATCATGTCATATTTCAATTATCCTTTTTTTCTCAATTGCAGAATTGTGTAGATATGCTTTTTTTCTGATTTCTTTAGTTGCATATAAAAAATGATCCCTGAAAATACCAGTAACCTGTATCAAGTAGTTAATAATCCTTCTTTCCAAAGTGTTTTGATAATCACTATGAAATCTAAGAATAATGATAAAGTGCTACATTCTTCCTTTAAGAGATTACCTTGTATTTATAAAGTGTCCCATAGTCCTGTAATCCCATTTAAGGAAATACCTATTTGTCTTTGCACTAGACAACACTGCATGAAGCTTCATTTTTATTTTGACATCAATATTCACTTGAGTGCCTCCCTCCAGTTCATTTATCTCAGGCCAGGAAGGGAAAGAGTCTTGTTTGGAGTCGTTCAGTGACATTTGTGCTGGAAGTCGAGGTATACTTTACCCATTCCTATTTACACACACGTCTAATCTTCATTTCCCAGACTTTATTTTCCTGCTTAGCAGCTGCCCCTTAATAATAACTTGAGCATCCTCAGCACATGATGTCCTCTGACTATTCTGTAATACCCACCTCCTTTGCCCACAAAGCAAATATGTCCCTGTTGAAAGTGCTGAATACAAGTTTTATGAAGGCCACATCACAGAACCATTCCTGTAGTTTGAATCAATAAATATTTCCAGATCTCTGCTTGATGATAAAAATGCTACCATGTGCTTTTCAACACTTGTAACAAAAATATATAACCCTATAAAGCAAGTATATTTTTTAGCTTGAAGTACATTTTTTCCTATGTACCTGCAGTGTCTTGAATAGTCTAAATGAGAGTTTTACTTTTTCAGTATGTTACAGGTCAGAACAATGACGCCAAGAAAATGCAACCATAGGTAGGATGAACATAAGTAAGCAAACATTATCCCTGAGTTCATCACCATGTAATTAATTTCAAAGTGCAATAGTTACAAATCTCAAAGTTGAATGATTCCTTAAAACTCTCAATGTCATATTGATGCTGGTCAAGAATTTATCTCTGAGAAAGAAATGGATCATATCTGCATATCAGATCTTTACCATATGGTACATGTTGATTTATTAGATTAACATTTCTTGTTTTTATCTTTGGGATTTTTAATGGTACTTTGTTATCTCCAGAACTGCACTTTTTAATGAGTGGTTGTAGATTTGTAAATATGTAACACTGAAATTTTATTTACAAAAAAGAACATCAGGAAGGTCGTTGCTTTGTTTTGTAATTCATTTAAAATATAACTGATCTATGTTCATGATAAACATTTTTCTCTCGTCTCTGGAAAAATGGAAATTCTGTTCAGTTTTACAGTGTAAAATAAAAGAAATGATTTAGCTAAAAGATCAGTATAGCTATTCTTTTCTAGTTTAAACATCTTTTAGAAGTTTCATTCTTTTTTCACGGGGTTAAGAATCTTGGCTACACTGAACAGTGCTAAGCATTAAGAGCAAAGTTATTTGATGCTAAGAAAATTACTAGTCACTTTTTAAAAGTCAACTTTGAAAGCATAACTTTTACTTATTTTATGATATCCTCACAGGTGACTGCAAGTTTTGTGCTTTTTTGTAATATTTTTAAGTTTATAGGTGAACACTTTTAATGGTTTGTAGTATAGCCAATAGATATTTTATTGCTTCCTTCTTGCTTTCGCTTTATTCATTTATCTCCCATCAGTTTTTCAGTTAATGAAGATGATCTTCCTTATTTAGTGTAATGTATTTTGGCAATGAGTTCACTGCTTCTCAGTTGAAAATTATGTATATTATAGTAGGATTTTAAGAAGTCTTCAATTTTATTGACTACACAACTTCTACTCCCTCTTGCTCTTTTTTCTGGCATAATTTGGGACAGACCAGAACTGGTCATCTCTTTTCTGAGGTAGCAAAGAAAAATGTTAAGAAAGCCAATCATTTGGCCAAAGAGGACCTCATGAAAAAAAATAGGTTTTAATCACTTAACAAAAAAATACAGTACTTTCTAATTGCAGAATGCCTCATCTTCAATCTTTCATCACATCCTTGAGGGAGTTTCTGATCCCTGCATGAAAATTAAGAGGGTCCAGTGGCCAGCCAGAGGCTAATTGTGAGAAAGCTATGAGCTATCATATCCTGAAGCTAGAGGTTGAGTTGAGCAGCTCACTGAGCTGGGACAAGTTCCTCCTTCCACCTGCTCCCCTTATTTTTTCTGTCAAAACACTCAAGGCAAGGTGAATCGCCTAGATCTGTGACTTCTTCAATATTCCGTATTCAGATGTCGAGAACTGGTATGACAACATTGCATTGTGAGCATAATTACAGGTTTAATGAGCTTCTGTCACATACTCTGATGAACTTAGAGATGAGGACATATGTTATTTGGTGAAATTATTAACATTCAGAGCTACAGTTCCTTGACTTTTTAAAAAATTGCGTAGTCTAATTCTTGATGGAGGTGACTATTATGGGAACTACAGATCTTAGAAGAAACAGAAAAATTACTGCCTCATTATATCAAAATGTGAAGTATCATTGAAAGAAACTATATTTCTATTTTATTAGAGAAACCAAATGGATAGTTTCTCTAAGGCTTACAATAAGTCATTTCATTCTTCTTCAAAGCATTATATTTCTGGTGTTCTTCAATGGAATAGGAAAGCATGTATTTGGTATGTGTTCTGTGCCAACACTGCTGAGTTCTAGGGGCACCAAAAACCAAAAACAGTCCCTGTTCTCAGTGAGCTCACATTCTGACTGGGGCAGTCAGCACATAAAGGATGACCTGGCTCAAAGTGGATGGAACCTTAGGGTTCAACATCAAAACCAACATCAAAGACATTGGTGGATGAGGTTTGAGTGAGGCCATTGGGAGAAAGGATCCCTGGTTGCAGTCTTTCTTGTGGATTCTCCCCTCTGGTTCTGAAGCATTTGGAGGATGCAGGGGTTTCCCTTCTTAATGTTGTCATTCACTGTATAACTGTAATTGACAGTCACCCTGTGCTGCTTTTGTCTTCAACTGTGATCATAACAGTGATACTACTCTAGAGCCCTGTGCCTTTCCTAATGTACCCCATCAGTATTGGAATCTAGTAGAAGCAGCAAGTAGTCATATAAAAGCATATCAGCAGTTTACACAGATGACATTTAAATGAAGAATCTCTGCGTAATCCTTTGCAACATCATTTCCATGCCTTTTGAGAGAATACAGAACAATAGAATCCTCAGAATGGGACATTTCTGACCGTATTAGAACTCATATTTCCAAACAAATACCACCCCCATCAAACTAATAACTTTGTGAGGTTATGTATTATATATTCTAAGGATGCTGCTCAAGGTATTTGGAGGGACAAGCCAAAAAGCCATCTGAGTTCTTTATAGTCAACTGTGAATGCCTTTGTTTCTTTATTTTGTTCTTTAGAAACTAAAAAACTTCCCAATTTGTTTGCCCAAAGTGCTTCCTGTGATTGTTTCCAAAAATCAAATGAATCCCCAAAGGACAAAGATGTGCTACCACTGCAGATATTCGAAAGATATGTTGGGGTTCTAGATGATGCCAAAAGAAAAGTCCCAGAACTGTTTTCAGCAAATGGCAACCATTAGAATAAGTGTATTGCTTCCCAAGGGACTACTTCAAAGAGAACATCACTCATTTGGATGCACAAATTCTCTTACGTTTGCTTTCAAAGCCATTATCTTACTCTGTTTTCTCCCTCTCCAATATCTGCCTCACTCCCATCAGTCCTAATGTGAGAAAAAATCAGAGCTTTTCATTAATCCTGCTCTTCCTCTTTTTGAAAGTTCTCATAATCTTAGGAACTTAAACTTTTCACCTTCCAAGCCAGAAATTATTGATAGATGTGAGGAACTCCACCTCATACACCCTCATTGTTTAGAACAAAACTATTCAAATGCTCAGTCAGTCTCATTTAAGATGAACTGATACTATTGAACAGTGTTTGCTCCTCAAAATTCTTCTTCCTACTAGTGACATTTGCCTAAATTCACAAAAATAATTTGACTATAAACGTGACGAGCACCTCATTCAAGAATTAAGTAGTAAAAGGAGAAAGCTGAACACAATATTTGCTCAGGGCAGGAGATAAAGAAACCATGTCTACTGACTTGAGCAGTCTGGTTTAGAATCTAAAGAAGATTTGTGAAACTGGGAGGCTCCAGGGGTTCCTCAGATGTGGCCAGGGAGTACTGTAATGACAAAGGCTATCTTCAATAGCCCCTTTCACCTAGCCCTCACTTAAAAAAATAGTTCTCTAATTTCAGTTGCACCTGTACAACCTTAGTGTGCTGACTATGGAACATGAGGTCTTGGGGAAACCTCAGAAAAGAATATTCCATCAGCCACATATGAAACCGAGTCACCATCAGACTTTTGGTTCCTGGTATTACTTACTGTTAAAACTCCCTCTCAAGCAACAGCCCCATGGGTGAAGTTCATCCTTGGGGAAATATGGTGAACATCACATGTTCATTTGCTATTCATCCAGTGGTAGCAGCCTCAAGACTGAGTCAGATGGAGATGGGACAGGATATGATTCGATCTTCTAACATTACACTGATAATCAAGAATATGAAGTAAAGGAGAAACATGGTAAACCCTAGGATTTTGTTCATCCTCCATCTACAGGATGCTATCGAAGAGATCACGAACAGGAGCATGAGAAGGAGCAAAACAATGGCACAGAACAAGCCGTTGCTGCTCACAGGAACAGGCTGTAACTCGTTGAAGACAGAGAATAGTAACCAAGGAACTGGCAAACTGAAAGACAAGAAGGGAGAAAAAAGCCTTATGGATGAGTCCATAGTGTTAAGTTTCAGGAACGTGAATGGTTCAAGATATTTTCTAGTATATTTCTAATGCAATACATTTCTATTTTACAAATGAGGAAACTGAGGCACAGGAAAGAGGAAAGTTCCCAGGTTCACTGGGAATCAGGTCTTGAACCCACATTTTTCTATCCCTTAAGTTCAGTGCTGTTTCCCTTACATCACACTGACATTTCGAAAACAAATCAGATTGCCTGATGGAAGAATTTCATTTTCTCTGTACTTCTAAAAGGAAAGCCATACCTCTGAGTAAAAGATTTCATGGCACCCAACAATCTTGCCTCTTTTTTCCTCCCAACCTACAGAGTCTATTGGCAGACCCCAGTTATCCAAAGTCTATCAAATGTGGCTTATTCGGATGATATGCTGCTACTGTATACTGGTAAAGACCAGAAAAAAGGGGGGGGGGGGGGAACTTGTATGTGTGTGACTGTAGTAGTGATCTTATGATATGAAAATGCTTATTGTTCACTAGTAATGCAGTCTGGTGCCTTGCAACTGGCAGTAACTCAAACACAGAGGAAAATCAGGAACTGAGATTGCGTCAAGGGCTCCTCCACTGAACCCAGGAATCAGTGAGGTGGGGGTTGAACCATGTGTAGTAATGGAATTTAATGAACTTCACTTTCACTCCATCTGTAAATTTTAATCAATTCTATTTCAAGCAGCGTTTTAGTTCTGCAGTCTAGGATGTTCAAGAGAAACAAGGTAAGGTTATTTTGTTACCTCATGTAACACAATAATGCAGATACCTCTTCAGAATGAACAAAGTAGAGTTTAGACAGCTGAATCCTATTGTGCCAGAGCCAGAATAGTTTTTTTTTTTAATTGTCTTAATCTAACTTGCAAAGTAAGATTTCTCCTTACCCCACGGTGATGTCAAATATGTTGCTGCCCACCGAGCTGGACACAGCCATGTCTCCTAGGCCTTTCCTGGCAACAATAACACTTGTAATGAGGTCAGGAATGGAGGTGCCTGCTGCTAGAATTGTCAAGCCCATGATCTCTTCAGAAATCCCAATTGTTTCACCAACCTGGTGAAGGAAGAAGAGTATTGAAAAGAAACCATGGCTACAGCTTGCTCAAGACACATGGGCATCTTTAAAGTATTTATCATGGCCATTTAGGCACTGTGAAGATCTCAACACAAGTAATTTATAATGCATGCCTTCATGGAGCCAGAATCTAAGGCACAAGAGCATCCTAGCTTATGGCCTCAGCATCTTGAAGAGATGGAGGTGGGGGCAGGAGAGAAAGGAATGGCCCTTATTGCCAGTCAGATCTCAGGTCATCAGATAAGTCTCCCACCATACCTCTACACTATGACTCCATCTCTCCACTGACTTCATCATCAAGGCAGCACAACCAGTAACAGCTATCTATTCTGTCTAGGATCATAGTTGTAGAGCCAGAAAGGACCTTGGAGGGACATCTGCTCCAAGTCTTTCACAGATGGAGGAACTGAGGCCTAGGGAGATTAAGTGACTTACCTAAAGTCACAAAGCATTGTGAGTGAAATCTGAAACAGTGTTATTCCCACAACTACTGTGAAAGGGCCTCGTTCAGTCATTTCGGTCATGTCTGACTCTGTGGCCCCATTTGGGGTTTTCTTGTCAAAGATACTAGAGTGGCTTGCCATTTCCTCCTCCAGTTTATTTTACAGATGAGGAAACTGGGGCAAACAGGGTTGAGTGACTTGCCCAGAGTCACATAATAATTTATCTGATGCCAGATTTGAACCCTGGGAGATGAGTCTTCCTGACTCCAGGTCCAGTACTCTACCACCGTACCAGTCCCTCAAAAGTCTGTTTACTTCCTAGGTAAGAAAACCAGTAGTTGTCCTCTGTAAAGTATGATGTCAGTGGAGATAATTTTATTTTCAAGTCTTTAGAGAGAATAATGAGAATTTAGAAAATTCATTTGAGCACTTAAAACCACCACCAATGTGCCAGGCTTGGCTATATTCAGGCAAAATTTGAACAGAAAAAAAAATGTTACCAGGAATTCTGTTTACTAACCTGGTGAGCCCACCACACCATGAGGTAGGAGAACATGGCTATCCACAGGATGGAACCCAGAAATGTGATCACAAAGAACTTCCTAGATTCCTGTTGGAAAGTTTTTAGAAAAATTAGTGAAACACTTTTCACTAAGTGAAAGCAAGAATCTTGGAGTCTCTTTGGAAAGACTAAGCCATTTGGACCAAGTTACCACAATTTGTACTGGTAGCTATTTGACAGGGGAGAAAGGAGGTATTCTGCTAGGACTTAAATGATATTTGAATCAGAATCTTAGCACTAGAAGGAGCCCTGTGGGCCATCTGGTCCAAACCTTGTCTGACTGAGAATCCCTTCCATAATATTCCCAGTAAATGATCGTCTGGTCTTTGCTATTTTTAAGTTAATCTTTTATTACGAATCTTGGGAAGTCAAGCAAACAACGCCCACCAGCATAATCCAGTGATAGTTGAACAAAACAAAACAAATTGATAAAAACTAAAAAAAAAAAATTGCAGAAATGATTTTTTAAAAGTAGAATAAAATATTCTTCAGTATTACAGAAAGAAATGTATAATTGATTTTATAGCCCATAAAATGATGTCTCATGTTATACTCAGTATTGCTTTGAAAAAGTCCCAGTTGTGAAACAATCATGAAAGGAAAGATTTGTTGTGCTTATCTCCTTCAATCTCAAACTCCCATCTCCCCTACTAAGTAAATATTCAAAGAAAGACATTGCAATGTGAAGCTTGCTTTCTAAGACTGCCCCCTAGAATACTATGGCATGACAAATCTATTACTTTTAAAAGGAAGATCACAAACTGGTGTTCAGTGGATGCCCAAAAACTTAGCCACAAAAGGACTCTGGAATTTTAAAAGAAAAAAGGACAAGAAAACAATGTAAGGCAATTTTTCTCCTAAAAACCTTTAATTAGTGTTTTGAAATACTTATAACCACAAGTATTAAATGTCTAAAATTTAATGAAAGAAAATATAAAACTATGCTCTTACCCCTCAAAAAAAAAAAACCTCTTCATGAAGAATTATAGCAAAATTCATTATTGCATCTGAACTTTCATTTTCAATGTGCTTTGAGCTTTCCTTAATTTCTGGACCACCTAGGAACCAAAAGAATTCTTTGGAATTTTACAAAGTTCTGTGCCCTATTTTCTTCATCATCTGAATGTACTATTTCCTCTGTATACTCCTTTAGAGGTTAGAGGAAAACTTTGGGGGTGCAGAATAACATAATATGCGTACTAGTCACAGTGAATTAAAGCATGTAAGTCATCTTATGACAAGCCAAACTTACCAAGTAGGAAAGATACATAGTAGATATGGAATGTATAAAGTAAAATTTTAAGCCATATAGACCAAAGTTGCTTTATTTTTCCATTAATCATAAGGCTAATAAGAGGTAAAGAGAAAAACAGAGTAATGGGGGCATTGCATCTTCTGTCTTTGGAGATGTTACAGTAAACTGTCACAAAGCCCCCCCCAAAAAATCACCACCATCCCATAGAAAAGCTAAGACCTACCTTGGGTTTTGCCATTGCCCAAGGGCAACCTGAAACTGATTTCATTGGTCTTTTTTGTACAATCTCAGTCTTCTCTTAAACCTGATACAAGAGTCTGATCACAGTGATTGTTTTCTCTCTTAGATTTTGCTTCTATAAACCCCTTAATAACAGCTTCCTCAAAATCAAGACTGACCCATCCAAACTCAATTCTAAATGTTTTTTAAGACTTTCCAGTCAGTCTATTTCTTGTCAGAATCCTTAAGCAATTTACTGATGTTAGAGAAATGCCTATCTCCAAAGAACTCTATCCACAGACAAGGGGAAGAGATGGGAACTCTGCCATACATGACATTTCCTACCACTGAAAATGCCTTTCTTCTCACCATTAGGAAACATGAACTAAAGCATGAGCTGGTCTGTCTAAATTCTTACCTAACTACAATGCCACCATGTCTATACATGGCTCTGAACCTTTTCCTAAGTAATAATTACCTTGGTATATGCTAGGACTGTGAGAACAACTGATTATAAAACTACAAATTTAGAGCTGGCTTCAGGGGCCCTCCAATGCAATCTGTCACTTGCCCAGGGTCACATGGAGAGTTAATGGCAGGAGTTGATCTCAGATCCTCACTCCAGTCCAACATACTGAAATCTCTCTTAAATCCTATCTTTAAACCTCACTTCTGTGTGTGACCTTGGTAAGGATCTGTTTCTTCATCTGTAAAATTAGGGGATCTGACTGCATGGCCTTTGAGGTTTCTTTTACCTCTATTTCTATGATTCTCTGGGGGCCATCCAGAAAAGTCTCCATGACCAAGATGGGCTAAGTTACCCATGATTGTTGACAGATTTTTATAATTATTTTCCTAGCTTATTAGGGGTCAGACAGGGAAGCAGAGATGGATCAGGTAGTGCTTTTGATACTAACTCAGAGACCATGAGCTTGATTGGGTATGTGATATGGGTCCTACTTCCAAGGTGATTTTTTTTAATCTCTTGTGTCAAATAGTTAATCTACATAAAAGCTTCATGTAGGGGTAAATGATACGATATTTTTTATTTTTGTGACAAATCTCATTATCTTTATGAAATGAGTTTTACCACACTCTCTACCAAGCTGACATTCCCCACTAAAACCAATGGATACATTGCACCAAGTCACTATTCAGAGTTGTAGTCTTGGACCTTTGGATTGACCAACTGCTTGGGGCTCAGAGTTGAAGAGGGCACACTGGACTCACCTCCCAATCTGATCTTAGTGGAGCCAATCTACAAATCATCATGGAAGACGCAAGTGATTAGGACGTGTAATAGGCAGTTGCCAAGTGGGAGGCAGAAATAAGCTACAGCTGTGCTTGCCTAGCCTATCCTTACATTCATTTTGGAGAAAATTCCCATTCCTCCATCCCACAGCTTTCCCAGAGGAAGGGGGCCTGCCTTTAGAAACATGATGGTATGGAACCTTGGTCCTCAGTCATTTCCAAACCAAGCCCTGTGATTATCCCTTCACAGGGGCGGGGGGGGTATGTGGGCTAAGTAACTCACTACATCTGACTGTACGTAATCCCATCAGCAGAAAGCTAGTGTCAGGGCACAAAATATGGTAGGAATTTGCGAATGGACAAAGCCACAGCCTAAAAGGTTCCAGCCTTCAATTAGAAGACCTGTGGCAAGAAGGAATCTACCACCTCCTAAGACAGTCAATTGCATTTTTGAATAGCTCTAATTGTTAGAAAGTGTTTCCTTGATAAGTGGGATGGTTTCAGAAAAACCTGGGAAGACTTATATGAACCCATGCAAAGTGAAGAGAGCAGAATACAGAGAACATTGTACACAGTAATAGCAGTATTGTTAACTGATCAATTGCAAAAAACTGGGCTACTCTGATCAAGAAAATTTCAAAGGATCCATGATGAAAAATGCTAACCATCTCTAGAGAGACAACTGATGAACTCTGATTGCAAATTGAACCATACTCTTTAAACTTCATTTGTATTGTTTTATTTTGTGTTTTCTTTTGCAAGGTGGCTATTATGGAAATATGCATGATCTCACATGTAGAATTGAAATCAAAGTGCTGGCCTTCTTAAGAGGGAGGGAAGAGAGGGAGGGAAGGAGAATTTGGAGCTCAAAAATTTTCTAAATGATTATCAAAAAATTTATTTACATGTAATTGGGAAATATTTAATAAAATAAAAATAATCTTTTTTTAAAAATAGTGTTTCCTTATATTACGTTTAAATACTCCTTTTTGCAGCTTCTACTGATTGCTTCTACTTTGGTCCTCTGGGACTAGCAGAATAACTCGAATCAATTTTGCCAAGATAACCTTCCTTGAAGACAGCTGTCATGTCTCCCCTAAGCCTTCTCTGCTCCAGGTAAGCATTCTCAGTCCCTAAGGCAGTCCTCATATGGCACATTTTCAAGGCTTCATCATCTTAGTCATCCTTCTCTAAACATCCTCTAGCTGCATCCCCAAATCACAATGGCCCCAAACCAAATACAACACTTCATCTATGAACTGACTAAGGCAGAACCAGAAGCCACAGGTGGAATCTCTCAAGTTGGGGATACCAGGTCTCTCTAAACAGAATCAGATCACATCCATTCTTCTGGCTGCAACATGTCATTGACTCATAGTGAGCTTGCAGTCCAATAAAACAGCAGAATCTTTACATTAATGATTGTCTAGTTGCACCTCTTCTAAATTGTATTTAGGAAGGTGTTTTTTTTAACCCGACTCTAAGATTTGTCATTTATTGTTATCAAATTTCACCTTCTTAGATCTTTTTGGATCTAATATGTTAACTACCTATTCCAGTTTATTATCAGCAAATTTGGGAAGTGTGCCATCTATTCCTTTATCCAAGTCATTTATAAAAATGTTGAATAGGTCAAAGAACAGATATATTGATCCCTTCATTGAAGACTTTCTTCCGTCTAACGCCGAGTCCTGATGGCTGCTCCTTGGGGTCACAGAGAGTAGTTGAAACAGCCCCAGTGGAATTTCCCAAAGATATTATTTCTTTCTGGGAACTTAGGGCATCTGGGAGATGACAAAACTTCTTTCAATAAGGCTCTAGGAAGTAGGTTATTCTTTCATCCCAAAGGAAACTTCAGATAAATTTCTGCACTTCTTATCCCCCCATTTGGATAACTCTCCTTAGAAATGTCTCTAGGAATAAGATCCACACCCATTACCATATCCTGTTGAATTCTGTTTTCATGTAAGACAAACATTAAAACGTATTAAAAAGACGAAAGTACAATAAAGGTTTCCCTCAATGGTGGAGAGATGAATTTTTTTCAATTCAACATCTGGGAGGAATTATTGGGGAAAATATATGTTCTTGATAATATAAATACAAAAAAATTCTGTACAACAAAAATAATACTAAAAGAAAAATATTTATAGCAAATATGAAAGACAAAAACATTTAAAATGCATGAGTATTCAAAGGACATAATGGTAATTCTTAGTTCACAATTAATAAATGGCCAAAGGATATAAAAAGACAATTTTCAAAGAAGAAACACAAATGGTGAGCAATCAATTTGCAAATGCTTAATCTCACTAATAATCTAACTCAGGCAAATTAAAACAACTTTGATGTAAAATTTAACATCCATCCAACTGGTAAATATAATCAAAAGAAATGAAACTCAGTTTTAGTAGGATGGTAGAACATATATTCCACACATTTGCTGGTGGTACTAGAAATTTATGAAATCTTTTTGGCAATCAATCCAGTAGCTGCAAAATAATCATGTCCTCTCACCCAATTATTTCCCTGATGGGAATATATTCTGAAAGTGTTATTTGTTTAAAGAGCTGGTAGTCATGATAATAAATACCAAATATATAAAATACTTGATACTTTTCAATGTATCAACATTCATTTTTCTCAGTTGATCTTCACAGTATTTCTGTACGTTAAACAGAGAAAACGTTATTTTCTCCATTTGAACTATGAGGAAATTTGCCCAAGGTCACACAATAATTCGTGGTTCTGGTAAAACTGGAACCTAGGCTTTCCTGACTCCTGAGTTTTTTCCACTCCACCCTAACATTACCTGGAACTATAGAAGAGCAGCGTTTACTATTATTACTAATAATAGTATTGTTGTTATTTTCTAAGCACTTCAAATTACTGTATGATCTCATCCTCCCAATAACTGTGAAATAGAGGGGGACAAATGACATTTCCCACATTTTACAGCTAGGAAAACCAAGGCACAGGTTTTTAAATCTTATCCTGGGAACTAGGACAACATCCCACATCTCTGAACTCCTGCCTAAAGTATGTTTAAGTCGTACTCAGCTTGGCTTTTATTTTAAAGGACGTTTTTCTGAATCTGTAATTTCAATGAATTTTAAATCATACCCTCATTTCGGCTTCAGGATTTGAATGCTCTGTCCACAAGCATAAGTGGGCACATCCACTCTGCTTCTCAGGAGTGAACCTTGAGCACTTGAAGACTTTCATAATACCTCCCTAAGGAACAAGAGTACGGGTATGGGAGATCTTACCGGTTTCCTGACATCTGGAACCGTCAGCCACAAGGGGAAAACGATGGGTAAAAGGAAGAGGTAAATGGCCTGTTTACTCTTTGTTTCAGGCCATTCTAGTGACAGAGGCTCCTCATTTTCTTCTTCCTCTTCATCTTCCTCATCTTCCTCATCTTCATCTTCACTGTCACCATCATCTTCTTCTTCACCTTCTCCACCTCCTTCACCTTCCTCACCATCTGCCTCTGCCTCTCCTCCGGCACCTTCTTCTTCATCTTCCTCAGCACCTGCCTCTGCCTGTCCTCCAGTGCCTTCTTCTTCATCTTCCTCAGCACCTGCCTCTGCCTCTCCTCCGGCGCCTTCTTCTTCACCTTCCTCAGCACCTGCCTCTGCCTCTCCTCCAGCGCCTTCTTCTTTACCCTCTCCACCTTCTTCATCTCTTTCCTCACCTTCCCCTGCACCTCCCTCTCCATGGTCTTCTTCACCCTTCTCATCCCCTTCCTCTGTACCTTGACCTCGAATTTCACCTTCCCCTTCAGTTTCATCATCATTAGCTCCTTGGGTTGCACCTTCATCTTCACCTTGAGTTTCATCTTTGTCTAGACCCTCTGGTTCATTTTGCACTTTGGTTTCACCTTCAACTTTGCTATCTTCTACTGCTTGGTTTTCAGCTTCCTGTACAAGTGCCGTTTCATCCTCAGCATCACCTTCACCTTGAGTTTCACCTTTGTCCTGATCTTTAGACTCATCTTCATTATTTTCTACTGTTTGGTTTTCACCTTCCTCTAGACCTTTAGTTTCATCCTCAGAATTGTCTTCATTTTCACATAGAACTTCACTTTCGCCTTTGTCTTCATCTTCACCTTTACTATCTGCTCCAGGATCTGGGCCCCCCTGCAAATCAAAATCAACACAGACATTGACTAGAGACCTGAATCAGCACATTCAGACTCCCAAGTACCAACCATTCCTGGCCTTATGGCACTTCACTTGTCATTTTAAAGCCCGAATATCAATAGCAACTTGATCTCTTTTCCAAGTTTGTTTTCCCCCATGTCATCTTCTATTTCTTCATAGGTAGCATGAAAGATTTGAGTTAAGTGATCTCTAAGGTTCCTCCAACTCTGGCATTCCATGATTATAATGTTTCTCATCTTTTGAAGTTTCATTTTAGGCATGAAGGCAATCAACAAATATTTACTAAAAGTATGCTTAAGCATCATTTTGAGCACATATATCTTGCGGTGGAAGTAGGGGTCCTATCACCTGGTGGCTCAGTCGATGTACTGATACTAATAAATAGATGTGATCACACATCTCTAACAAGAACACTAAATAATAAAATATTAACAGAGGTAGTTAGAGGGTCCTTTGAATAAGAATGAAAAAGGAAGGGAAAATTGTATGTGTAGACCAGCCACTGAGTTTGAGAGAAAAAGATCTTTCTCTTTCTAATGGGGATTGTCTAATGCTACCATACATTTTAAAAATTTTAGATGTTTTAGAATCATAAAAAGAGGTTTTTGAAATACCACTCACTCTCCTAAAAGAGCACTTGAGTGAGATGTCATCAAGGAGGAGCACAGTAGTCACCTGATTTTGGAAAGACTTGATCAGTTATTGGGCTTGGAACCTGTTGGTTATACCAATTTCTGCAAATGAGTTGAGGACTACAGGCACCCCTTGGACTCTTGGCAGATGGTTCAATGAAGGTAAGAGCTCTGAAGAAGAAAAGGCAATCTACTCTTGGGAACAAGAAGGAGCTGTTGTCATGCAGATGGGCTCCAGAAATGATAGCAGCTGCCATTGAAACCACATGACCATTATGCAATGTAGGCCAGAATGCTAGCCTGGAATTCTAGCTTCAACATAAGTATAAAACCCGTTGAAGAATTTGCTAATGATTTTTCTGTAGCATCAAAGCATTAAAGACAAAGCCCATCAACTGGGGAACGTCTAAACCAATTGTGGTATGTAAGTATGATGGGATATTACAGTGCTGTAAGAAAAGGTGGATGTGGACCTTGAGAAAACTTGTATGAACTTATATGAAATGAAACAAGTGACCAGGAAAACAACATACACCATGACTACAACAATATGAATACAACCACAAAAGCCAAGAATGAATTTTGAGAAATTGTAATGACCAGCTTGGCTTTAAAGAAGAGATAGGAGAACGTACTTCCCTTCTTTCCAGAAAGAAGCTGCTATGGATACAAAATACTACATATAATGTTGAACTTGGTTGATGTGTTGGTTTGTTTTGCTGAACTATTATTTCTATGTTTTAAAATTCTTTGTTATAAGAAATGGCAATGGAAGAATATATTGGCAAAATTTAGGCAAAACAAAAACAGACTATATCAATAATATGTGTTTCTTTTGAGCTAGATAAATGTTTCATAAAAATGGACAAAGACTCAAAGGAACCAGATTAGGACTCCCAGGTAGCAGGGTTATAAGTCCCTCCAAGAGAGATGGAAGAAGCCAGTTTGGGAAAACTTGAAACTCACTAAAGAAATCTTGAGGGCCAATCAATTCAGCAAACATTTACTGAGCACCTACTCTGTGCAAGGCACTTTGGTGGGTCCTGAGGACAGACTCAAAGATTTTTTTTTAAAGTCCTATCCTCAAGCTATTGAAGAGAAGAAAAATATATAATATGTGCCCACATAACTAAATGCAAGGTCATTTGAGGAGAAATCTCCAACAATTGAGAAGGACTAAGGAAGGCTTCAGAGAGGTTGTTTTCAGTCTTTTTCAGTTGTGTCCAACCCTTTGTGACCCCATTTGGGGTTTTCTTTGCAAAGATATTGTAGCTGTTTGCAATTTTCTTCTGCAGCTCATTTTACAGATGAAGAAACTGAGGCAAACAGGGTTACATGACTTGCCCAGGGTCACACAACTAAGTAAATGTCTGATGCCTGATTCTAACTCAAGATTTTCTAACTCTAGACCCAATGTTCTATCCACTGCACTACCTACCTTCATTCTCAAAGAAGGTCTAACTAGTTGAGCCTTAAAGGAAGATAAAAATTTTAAGAGGGAGATATAAGGGAGGGTTGCATTCCAAGCATGGGGGAATGACTTCAACAGAGACAAGAGAGGAGATATTGAGTTTGAGAACTGACCATCTGGTTTCACTGAATCATAAGCAGGGAAGTAATGTGAAATGAAGATGGTAGGGACCCAGAATGTGGAAGGCTTTCAATGCCAAGCTGAAGATGCCAAGCTGTTTTCTCCTAGAAGTAGTAAGATGCTACTGAAGGCATTCAAGTAGATTGGTGATGTAATCAGCACCATGCATTAGGTAGATTACTCTGGCAGTCATGTGGAGGATGGATTGGAGACAGGAGAGATTAGAGGCAGAGAGACCTAATAGGAGGTTATTGCAATCATCCCGACAAGAGGTGATGAGGACCTGCCTTAGGGTGATGGCCAGGTAAGTGAAGGCACCGAATGCCAAGAGATGGTTGTGGAGACAGAATCAACAGTACAAGAGAATTCACCGGTTGTGGAAAGAGTCAAAGTGATTCAATAGGATAGCGACATAGAGAATTGCCTTCCTCAGTGAGAGGCAGGGTGAGGAGCACAGAATGGGAAAAAAGACTAGGTACCCCATAACTGTTTCAATTTGTTGCTAGACCATTGTTTGTGTATAATTTCACTGAGTCTGTTTTCCTATTTTGTTGTATTTTTCCTTTTGATGCATAGTAAAGTTACAAGCTTTTCTCACCTAGGCAGGGGTGGTCAGAGAACTCCACCCCCCAGGTCTCAAGTGAAAATATATAGGTAGAAAGCTGAATTTAACTGTGTCCTGTCTGAGGCATTTTCTCATAATGATTAGTCTAATTAGGGGAATTAGTCTGATCTGGTGAAGATGAGAAAGATCCCAGGATATGCTGAAGTTATTGTGAAAGTGGGACATGGAGTGGTGAAAGTAGAGCCATGGGGCAACATGACAATGTACTCGGTGTACTTCCTGTAATCCTCAAGAATCTATGACTTTGGGTGTGTGCGTGGTTCAGGGGTTGCTCCCTTGACTAGTGCAGACTGAAAATCCCTCAGCAACTTTAGCAGATGATCTTCAAAAGCTTCTGTGGCCAAGAATGAAATGAGCCTTTTAGAGCTCTGCTGGGTCTTGGAGAACAGGCAGATGATGTGGACCTATGCTCGGAAATTTTTCTGACATGATAAGACCCACCCAAACTTGATTCTACAGTCATCAAAACCCAGGATCACCTACCGTGATGAAACACTTATTGGGGTTGGACTTTAGAAGAAGGGGATGGACTTAAGGCTAGAAAGAAAAATGGCATGAGCCTACAAACTTGTTCCAGGCCAGTGAATACAATCCTTCCTCCTATTTGGAAGACAAGACAAAGCAGCACAATCCTCCCAGCTCCATCTAAAGACACAATGACTCCAGAGGAATCACCAAGGGCGGTTTTGGTACAGTGGAAGAAATATTGTGGAGTCAGGTGTAAGGGGGTTTGGATTCAAATCCCATCCTGGCTATACACAGTCCTCCTCCATTGATGACATTATTAGCTTGGGTCAACTGTGATCCCAGTACCTCCCCAGACTCTCCAATGCCACACCCTTTCCTTACCCTCCACTACCACCACCCCCAACTTCCAACCTTTAATTCCTGTATCCACAACATATGTAAGCAGGGAGATGGAGTAAGGAGGACGTTGCTTTCTCTTCCTCTACCGACACTAAAATGAGGGGGTTGGACTTTGATAATTGTTAAGGTCCCTTTCTACTCTAAGATTCCCTGATTCTCAATCTAGCAATCTCTCTTCTGAGTGACTGATGTGTATAACCATCAGCAAGAAGTGCTTAACTCCAACTTTAAACCCAGAGCCAGTCACATGCAAAATGATGAAGTTGATGCCATCTCCAGCATTTCTTTCTCAAAATCCCTTTCCAGGAATTCAGCATTGCCTCATTGCTCAGGGTCTGACTTGTCCCAGAACAGAGGATCTAACAAATTTGTTCACACTGAAATGTTAAAGATTAATGTACTGATCCTCCCCTGGTACAATAGCATTTTAAAAGAGAATGTAGGGCAGGGGTTTTAAAGGTTGTTTCTTTACTTGTGCATCAAGGACCCTTTTGACAGACTGAAAACCTCTGGACCCTTTTCTCAAAATAATGTGTTTCAATGCACAAAATAAAATACAGAGGTTTACAAAATTAAAAAATTATATTGAAACATACTTATCAATTTTTTGAAAGCAGGGTCTTAGACCCTAGATTAAGAATTCCTGAACTTGGGCAACATTTCTCTCAAAGGAATTAATCCCTAGCAAGATTCTGTCCAAATAAACCTTCATCCCTTGAATCACATCACATAGGTTGTTGAAGAACCCTTCCAGAATAGAATGAGTGCTGAATCTGGGAATCCAGATTCTGACCCTAGCTACTTGTGAGATGGAAATAGCAATCAGGTCTGTGATATCACTGATATAGGGAACTCCCAGGTCAGGAACTCTCCTCAACCCATGACAGCACTTTCTTTGAAGATTATGATCTTAGAGAATTTCCTAGAGCAATGAGAAGTTAAGTGACTTTTCCAGGGTCACACAGCCAGAATGTGTCAGAAGTTGGACCTCCTAGTCTTCCTGGCTTCAAGGTGGGATCTCTTAATGACATCGTACTTCTTAACTAGCTATGGGACTTCGGACAAATCATTTAACCAACCTCTCTAGGACTTAAATTTCCTCACTTGAAAAATGAGAGGGTTGGACTTTGATAATCTGTAAGGTCCCTTCCAGCTTGAAAATTCTATAGCTATGGATCTACCTCCTACTCCAACTATGTGACAAGTCTAGGCCCAACCATACCTGCCCATCAGGGGTTGGCTCATCATGATCTTTGGCAGTGTGCACAGCAGAAACTGGAGAAACTTTGACTGATGGGAACTCATCGGGCTCTGTAGCTTCTTCGACTTTAAAGGACAAAACGTGAAAGGACACAGGTTTGTATTGTGCAGAGCAGCTGAAAGAACGGGGAGGGTTTGGGCACCCCAGGGCAGACTCTGGGTTCCTGCCTAAAGATCTCAAGACTTCCCTTGGGAATTCTATCTCATGATGAAAGTGAAACCATGAAAAATGAAGTGACCGCTCATTATCGTTCTTGGGTCTCCCTAAGCTAGAGAACATTGCCTTGCATAGAGTAATTTCAGCCTGATTCCCGTCAAGGATCTAATAGGTAACAGCTAGAACAGGGGAAGGCTAAAAGTCCCAGAAAAAGATCTTCCTGACCACTACCTCCACCCCAACCCCTTAACCTTGTGGAAAAGGTTGAGCAAAAGTCATGGAGGAAGATGGTCAGTTCCACCAATTGTCAGAGAAGACAAAGGGTCCATTGCTATATCCTATGTTTTAAGTATTTCTGATAAAATTGATTTGATTAGATTCTGGAAAAGTACTTCCTGAGGGAAAGGGAGCCAAGTAATCTGCCAGTCAATAAAGAAAATCTGAGAAAATGTTATATAACATATAACTTGGAAATCATCATTTGAGCCTGATAGCCCAACTTGTCTTCTTCGTCATTGCCAAGGTTCTTCAGAAAGAAGTTTGTAACTCAATAATGTCATTCCTTCCCTACTCCCTCCCCTTCCCACCCCTCGCAATCTGGCCTCCATTCCAGACCAAACTTGGGCCTTTCATGTATGTATTCCTTCAAAGATCATCAGTGGCATCCCAGGTACCAAATCAAATATGTCTTTTCAGTCCTCATCCTCCTTGGGGTCTCCGCTGTTGATCATTCCCTCCTAGTGGATACTCTCTCCTCCCTTAGCTTCAGAAACATTGTTTTGGTTCACCTCCTACTTCTCTAACCATGTCTTCTTTGTCTCCTTCCCACACCCTTTATCTTCTTGTTTAATTCTTAATATGTTTTCCAACGTCCTGTCCTTGGGCCTCTTTTCTGCTCCTTTTATTCTCTCTCCCCTGACAATACCATCAAGTACCAACTCTAAGCAGAAGACTCAAATCTATATTTCTTGACCCAAATTTCCAGTTACCCACAGGATGCATCCACCTGGATGTCCCTCCAACACCTTAAATGTAATATACTTAAAATCTACTTCATTCTCTTTCCACTTAAACCTGCTCCTTCTCCTAATTTCACTATATCTCTCTAGACATCACCATTAATCCAGCCTCCCATGTTCCTAAATACATTCTCTTTGACTTTTCCATCTTCCTCATTTCTTGTATCCAAGTAACTACCAAGTCCTGTCAGTTCTACCTTCAAAACATCCATCCCCATCCATCTCACTACCACCAGCCTGCTACAGACTGTAATTACCATCTATTACCAACTTTTTCAATGGTGTCATAACTTATCTTCAATTTTTCTCCCTTCCAAAGCAGTGGGCTTCTATCAGAATACTCTCTGAGACATAGATTTTTGTCATCAGAAATCATTAGTGGTCCCCTATTGCCTCCTGAGTAAATGTCAAGCTCAGTCATTTAATGCCTTCAACAATCCGTCACCACACTTCCTTTCCAGATTCATCTTGTTATTCCATCCCCACCCCTACATACTCTAATGAGTCTGCTCTTGGTCTCCCAGATGCATGATACACCCTCCTATCTCTTTGCTTTTCCTCTGGGGGCTGCCTATGTCAATGTGCCCCTTCACTTTCTTTGCTTATTGAATTACAACCCATTTTTTAAAAACCTACCTCTCACCCATTAAACTTTCCATGCCCCCCCCAAGTCAGTAGTGATCACCCTCATATCACTTCAGTCATTGTATAAAGTGTCATATAAATATCAGCTTATTGTAAATATTCATTGGGTCCACGAATGAATGGGTCAAAGCTTGGTGAACCAAGTCCAGGAGCTCAAAACACTTCACGGAGAAGTTTGTTTTCATCTCTTTAATATATACGTCACACCATGTCACGTGTTATTGTTGTCTATGTTTGAGTCCTCCCTCCCTCTTAGACTGTGAAGTCCATGAGTTCAGGGTCTATTGCATCTCCAGGGGAGCTTTGCACTGGGCTTGGTACACAGTAGATGTTCAATAAGCACTTTTCTAAACTTTAAAGCACTATGTCTAGGAATTCATTTGTATTCCCAGACATATATAAATATATGATATTCCTATTTGCTTAATGTGTGTGTATATATATATATATATATATATATATACATAATATATATTTTCACTTATATAGATGTAAATAGTATGACTTAGATACAGTACTAGTCTTAGAATTGGAAAATGTGAGTCCAGCTCCCATTTCTGACACTTGTTAGCTATGGATAAATCACTTAACCTCTGTGTCTCTGACAACTCCCTAGGGTTTTTCTGTGAAATCTTAGACTAGTTACAACCAGCCTAAAGAGAAAGAGTTACCCTCACAATGCCTTCTGTCACTGTATAAAGTATTACATAAACATTAGGTATTTTCAGGAGTATGCTGGTAAATGTTTAACAACTGACTCTGGAAAAATATATAGGCACAACACACTTCAAAGTTTAACCCACCTTAATAAACATGTCTGTACAAGTCTAGACAACCAACAAAATAAGAAATCAAGCCCTGATGTGTAGCATTTGCTGATTTCTGAGGTATAAATGATCACACTTAAAATTTAACAATCAGCTCTCTTGAGCCTTTAAGAACTGGCTCTAGTACAACACTAATTATTATAAATAAGTAATTAATGAATAAGTCAAAATCTAGTGAGCCAAGTCTTGGGGCTCAAAACTTTGAAAGTTGGAGGAGTAGGGCCAGGGGCAGGGAAATAGGTATGAGGACCCAATGTAGAGCCATAGCCCTAAGTAGGCCCAATACTATAGCACTACAAACTTGACCAGTCATTGGATTCAGAGTATGTCACTACCCTGCCAGTAAAACTGACAGTGTCTAGCAGGAATATGGAACTTGGAAATGAGTATAACAGGGGAGCATTTACTAAGTTCTTGGAACTTGGAAACTAGGCACACAAAGACAAAAAAGAAGTACCTGACCTCAAGGAGGTTATATTATATTGGAAAAATACAATATGCACATAGATAAGTAAAAACAAAATTGTTATGAAATAAACATCTTACAAATATTAAAAAAAGAAATGTGAGTAGTTGTGGCTAGACTCTATTTCAATTCTACCACAAACATTTATTAAACACCTCTTGTGTGCTTGCTAGGCAGAGTCCCCTTTCTCACAAAGTTTGCACAGTCTAATAGAGGAAGGAGATCTGTATACAAATAAGAGTTCAAACTACAGAAGACCTTCCTGAAAGCTAAGTGACCTTAATAAAGGAACCCAGTGAAAATGGAAAGCAATTTGGCAGAAATTAGGTTTAGACCAGCATTTTATAACATATACTACAATAAGTGCTAAAAAAATACATAACCTAAATATAAAAGGTCAGATCATCAAAAAGTAGAGGACAGAAGAAGGCAGCTTTGTACAAATATAAGTGGAAAGATAATTCTTAACTAAACATGAGATAGAAGTGGTCATAGAAGATAAAATGGACCATCTTCATTACAAAAAAATTTGAAGTGTTTTTCATGAACCTAATCAATACAGCTAGAATGAGAAAAGAATCAGTTAAGTGTAGGAGGGAACCTATTCAGCAATTATCTCTGATTAACGTCTGGTAAAGCAAATACATACGAACAAGGGACATTTTCCACTAGGTAATAGATTAAAGGATATGAAGCAACAATTTTCAAAAGAATAAATTTGATCAATCAAAAAGCAAATATAAAGGGTCAGCAATGTACCAAGCACTCACTGTGTTGGATGCTAGGGACACAAATACAAAGAATAAAACAACCAGTACCTATATAAGTATATATAGTATAAATATAAAGTGATTAAATAAAAAAGTGATTAAATATGATGTATATGAAGGAGGGCAATAGAAGTTGGACGAGTCAGGAAAGTATTCATGCAAAAGTATTCATAGACATGAATGCATGCAAAGTAAGTAACAGTATTATTATAAAAATAATCAGCTATGAAAGACTTAGCTACTCTGATCAATACAATGATCTAAGACAATTCCAAAGGACTAATGATGGAAAATGCCATCTATCTCCAGAGAGAGAACTGATAAACTCTGAATGCAGACTGAAGCATACTTTGTTTCACTTTCCTTAATTTTGCTGTTTTATTTTGTTTGTGTTTTCTTTTGCAACATGATTAACAGGGAAATATGTTTTCCATGACTTCACATAATTGACATAAAATGACTTGCCTTCTCACAGATGGGGGAAGGACAGAAGGGAAGGAGAGAACTTGGAACTCAGTTTTAAAAGATGATGGTTAAAAATTATTTACATGTAATTTGAAAATATTTAATGAAATAAGTAAAAATTAATTTAAAAAAAGATGGTGCCTCCTCTGCATCTTCAAGGAAGAGAGAGACTGAAGAGGGAGGTTACGAAGAAGTACATTTCAGGCACGTGGAGTGGTCAGTGCAAAGGCATGGAGTTTGGAGTCAGAGTGTCATGTGTGAGGAACAGAAAGTCAGTTTTTCTAGATCCCAGAGTATGAAAGGGGAAATAATATACAATGAGGTAAAAAAAAAATAGATTACAGCCATGTTGTGAAGGGCTTTCAAAACTAAACAGAAGAGTTTAAATTTTATTCTAGTAGCAACAAGCAGCCACTGGAGTTGTTTGAATAGGAGAGCCACATGGGCAAAGCTGCACTTAAGGAAAATTACTTTGGCAGCAGCGTGGAGGATGCGTTAGACAGGACAATAACTACAGAACTTATTGATGAAAAGTGCCAAAGGCTGGTATTTGCTTTAGAGTAAACCGTTCAGAGATTAGCTTGTCTTCTTTCCGTATACTATATTTATGGGTTATTAACTACTAATGGTTGTTACTCATACATAAAATTTGAAGTGGCAGGAACATCTAGCCATCTGGAAGAAGTTTTCCCTAAACTTCCCAGAATGAAGCAGATGAAAAACCTCTTCTTAAAGGTAAAATCCAAGAAAGGGGAGGGGAAGCAGGGATCCCATTAAAACTTGAGATTTTGCAATAGTGTATGACATCAAGGGACAAATCAACTCTAGCTCTTATGTTTTTCCTCCCCCAATTTTCCCCCATCCCCACCCCCTCTACCACAAGAAGATTGAGAGCTGTCTCCATTGAGAGTCCAGTCTCTGCCTCTGAAGTTGTGACCCCCTTCAAGGCCTCCCATCTTACTTCCTTCTGGCAATTGGATGTCGCTTCTCACCAAGGCCCTTTTTTCAACCCTAGGGATTCACCTCCTTAGTCTCAATCCCCTCTGACCTCTTCCTGGCCTACAGATCCTATAATCCAGTTAAGACAAGTAAGCTCTTCACTAGATCATGTTAGTGACCCTGGTCACTGAGGCCATGCTGTTCCAGGCTGTGGCCTGAGGACAAGTGCTTCATCTTTCCAGAGGCCCCTAGTTTAGAATCCCAAAGGATCTGTATTTGCCATGGATTTATCCAAAAATCCCATGAAAGAACCATGATCCTAAGTCTAGGTCTCCCTTCCCACCCCCTTGTCCCTCCAACACATAAATACCATATGGACTCTGGATTCAAAAACTGAGCTTTGGCCTTTTTTTTTTTCTTAATGAAGCTAACACTTGGGCTTTTCACCATGCATATAGCTTTTCCCTTAGAGGTATTCAGGGAGAATTAATGCCTTGGGTTTGAGCTGCTTTCAAAAATGCATTGATATGTCATTAATTGTTTTTAAAAAAATCTCAGATATTATATCTGAGCCACTAAAGCCCAACCCCAAGTCCTCACCACAGTCTTGAATTGACCATGAGTTTAAGACTATGCCAAAAGAGCACAAGTACAAGCGAAAAAAGGAAAATGATAACTGGCATTCAGGGCGGGGCTTTAAGGTTTAAAAAGTGCTCTACATACATTACCCCATTTTACAGATGAGAAAACTGGGAGAGACTCATTGGATTGCCTTATGATTGCAGTCAGTATGTGTCTGGGACAGAAGGATCCTAAATCAGGCCTTCTTACCTCCAGGTATGACCATTCTCTCTACTACACCACACTGAAGAGATGACTTGAACAAGCCTAGTAAGGCCTGTTGTATGTTGTGCGAGTGTCTGAGCACCAACCTAGTTAAAATCCAAAAGCCCCATCATCTCCAAAAGCTTGGCCACCAGCATTTTTTAAACTCAGCGACCCATGAAGTTCTGTATTGTTGGAGGAGAGTAGCCAAATAGAACAAATCATGGACTCTGATGCTCTGACTCAGGAGCAGTTCAGAGGAAAAGACAGGGCTCCCAAAGCAATATCCTACTGCCAAAGAATCATGGGTTTAGAGCTATAGGGTACCTAAAGGATCTTCATCCAATATTCTTTCTCTTTTCTTTTTGCAAATGAGAAAACTTAGATTTGGAGTAAAGAAGTAACTTGCCCAAGCTCACACTCAGTGACAGTGCACAATGCACTCTTGACTCTGAAACCTAGTACTCCTTCTACTGACCAATACTGCCATGATGCTACACCCCTTCCCTTTGGATTATTTCACACACAAAAAATAAATCAGATGTTCCTTTGAGAAAGATGATCGCCTTCCTGGCTCTGCTCCATATTAAGACCAAGCAACTTGACCTACGTCACTTGCCCATCAACTGGGGAATGGTTTAACAAGTAGTGGTATATGAATGTAATGGATTACTATTGTGCTATAAGAAATGAGGAGCAGGTGGATTTTTTTAAAAACTGGAAAGAATTACACAAACTGATGCAAAGTGAAGTGAGTAGAACTAGGAGAACACTATACACAGTAATGGCAATATTGTATGTGATCAACCAAGAATGACTTAGCTATATCCAGCAATACAATGATCCAAGGCAATTCCAAAGAACTCATGATGAAAAATGCTATCCACTTTTATAGAGAGAATTGATGAATTCTGAATGCAAATCGAAGCACATTATTTTCACTTTCTTTTTTGTGTGTGGGTTTTTTCTGCTTTTGGTCTCCTTTCACAACATGACTATTGTGGAAATATGCTGTACATGACTACACATACATAACTGATGTGAAACTGCTTACAGTTTTAGGGAGGGGGAGGGGAGGCGAGGAAGGAGAAAATTTAGAACTCAAAAATCCTTCATCACTATAACTGAGAAACTTCTGTTCCTAATCTTTTCCTGACTATTGCTTCCTTTCTTAGGAAAAAAAGGGTCCCATGTTGTGGAGATCAAGAAAGAGTAGGTCCAAGGCTTGGGGATCCTTGACCTAAGTAATAGGCTGAAGGAGTTTTGACCAATAACTGGGGCGGAGACTCTCCACCTGGACAGAGACAGAGCTGGGGCCTCCAAAGCCCCAGCAAAGGAAAGTTCCCAGAGCTGGTGAGAGATGCATGCTGAGGGTCTTTCCCAAACTGATGTGTGTGTGTTCATCCTTTGTTGCCAAAGAAGACCATGACATCAGAGAAATAATGACATGACTTGCATTTGACTTTGTTTTTTGAGTAAGAGAGGCCTGTGCAGGTCACCAGCCTCACTTCTCCTCCATAGTCATCTGAATCCAGTGACCAGATATTCATCAGGATGACTGGAGATGAACTGATAGCAGAGAGGGGAATGAGGTTCTTGGGACAAGAAGGACAAGAGGAGAAGGTTTTGGTGAGGTATCTGAGAGGCTCAGTTTCCTATGACATTTAGAAAGTTCAGAGTTCAGACACTATCTTTACTCTCAAGACAAAAATACCCTGAGCCCTTGACCTCAACTCCTCCTGCCAGAACTTGATCCCCTCTCTCATCCCTTCTCTTCCCTAATTTTTATTCTCTCCTTAAATATGGGCTCTTTCTATGCTACCTACAAATGTGCCCAGATCTCTCTTATACTTAAAAACTTTACTCAATGAAGGTAAAAGCCGGGACTATGAGCGAAAACAGAAAGGCATTTTAAACTGAGTTATTAGAATAGCAACCTGTATTATATGTAAGTACCTCACCACACACCCCTTTTTGGTATGTTTCTTTGACCTATATCAAATCAAGAATTATCCCAACTAATTTCTGATTGTTTCCTATAGTAAAATGTGTTTTTAAAAACTCCAGAACTGATATGCCCTTTTCTAATCAGAATTCCAATAGTCATTTTTAAAAATTTTGTTGTTCAGCTGTTCAATAGCATTTGACTCTTCATGAGCCTGTGTGGGATTTTCTTGGCAAAGATACTAGAGTGGTTTGCCATTTCCTCCTCCTGTGGATTAAGGCAAACAGAAGATTTAAGTCACTTGCTCAGGGTCACACAGCTAGTGAGTGTCTGAGGTTGGATTTGAATTCAGGTTTTCCTGACTACAAACCCAGTACTCTTTCCATTGGTCTACCTAGGTACCTCAATTATTAAAAATAATATTACTTTAAAAAAAACTTCACTTGACCCTACCATCTCCTCGAAGTATGGTCCTATTTCTCCTTCTTTTTACCAATAAACTCATGTCTACACTTGTGGTTTCCATTTTCTCAACTCTACTTACTTCTCAACCTTTTGCCATCTGGCTTCTACTCCCATCACTCAACTGAAATGCTTTTCTCAAGGATCACAATGATCTCTTTATTGCAACATCAAACGACTTTTTCTCAGTCCTCCTTTTTCTTGATGTTTCTGCAGTGTTTTCATCAACTCCCCTCTCCTGGATACCACTGACCACCCCTCTTCTCTTCCCACTGTTTTTGTTGCATTGCTCTCGATTCTCTCTCTCATTCTCAGTCTCTTTGTAGGTTCCTATCCTGCCCCTGAGCCCAGATATACTGTCTGTCTAGTGTCTTCTCTTCTCTTGGTTCTCTCTATCTTGCTGATCTCTTCAGTCCCCACCTACCAGTTCTATAAATTGATTCCAAAATCTACACTCCCAGCCCTGATTGTTTACCTGAGTTCTAGTCCCTTATCTCCAATTGTCTGTTTGATATTTCTACCTGGATGTGCCAAAGGCATGTGGAACGCTATCTGCCCAAAACAGAGCTCATTATCATTCTTCCAATATCAGCTCCTCTTAACTTTCTTATTTCTGTTAGAGGCAACCTTGCTTTCAGACACTCAAATTTGTAATCTAGGCATTATCCCTGATTCATCAGTTTCCTCCACCCCCACATATTCAATCTATTGCCCAGTCTTATTGATTCCACTACCTCTACATCGCTCCCTTCTTTGTACTCATGCCACAACTGCCTGAATCCAAGCCATCATTTCCTCTCTCCTGGACTACTGTGATAATCTTCTACTTGGTCTTGCTTATCCAGTCTCTTCCCTCTCCAACCCATCAGAGCTATCAAACACCAGCCCATAGGCCTTCAGCATTTCAAGTGAAGCCTGATTAAAATGTAATTAAGAAATATTTAGCAAAATAAATAAAAACAATAGGACATAGAAAATGTTAATATGTAGTTTTCTAAGTCAATATGTGGTCCCACAGGGATCCTTGTGTATGGACTAGTGTCCCCCATTTCTATTTTAGTTTGACACCATTGCTCTACACAGCCGCCAAATGGATAATCCCAAGTCTGGCTAGGTCACTTTTCTGTTCACTGTCTATCCTCAGTGACGCCCCCTTATCTCTAAGATAAAATATAAATGCCTCCATTTGGGATTTAAAACTTCCCAATCTGTCTCCATTCTTTCTGTCTTTCCAGACTGATTACACACTATTCTCCCTCACATGTTCTACTCACAGGCTCAATGACTTCCTTGGTATTGCCCACTTACCAAATCTCATCCTCTTTACCTTTGTTCAGACTGTCCTCTATCCCTTGAAAGCTCTCCCTTTTCAGCTCTACCTCTTGGAACTTCAAGTCTCTCTTCCAGGCTAATCCCAAAGGCTTTTTCCTTCAAGGAGCCTTTCCTGGTTCCCCCAGTTACTAGCATTCATTTTGTATATCTCTCCATCATGGCAAAACCCAATGATTCTTAATCTTTTTTGTGTCATGGCCCACTTTGTCAGGTGGTCTGATGAAGTCTTTGAACACTTTCTCAGAATAAGGTTTTAAATTAATATACATAGAGTCACAAAGAAAACATATTAAGATGTGATTATTAAAATTTTACAAATTCATAGAATCTAGGTTAAGAACCACCACTGTGATGTACAAACCTGGCCTCGGAATTGGAATGATGTGTATTTAAGTGCTTCCTCGAACACATGCTGACTGTATGACCTGGACATGTTGCTTAAGTTTTTCAGAAAGTGCCCTAGGTACTTTCTAAGAATATGAGTTATAGAGAAGGGCCACTAGACATAGAGGAGCACCTCACAGGGTGCTCTCTACACTGGTAAAACCATTGGTTCAGTCCAAAAAAACATCTTTGGTTCATTTATCTGTGAATACTTCCCCTAGTAGAATATGATCTCCTTCTGGCTAGGGACTACCTCATTTCTACATTTGTAGCCTAGCTCCTAGCATGTTAGCTGATTAATAATAAATGATTATGGTTGGTGGAGGCAGAAGAAAGGTATGGTGGGAATAGAGGACCTTAGAGGAAAGGACCTTAAAGGTCATTTAGTCTAACCCTCTTATTTTATAGATGTGAAAACTGAGGCCTCGAGATGCTAAGTAACTTACTTAACTTACATAAGTCCGTATGGGGCAGCGGCAGGGATTGAACTCAAATCCTAGTAACTTCAAGGTCATCCTTCTTCCCCTTGCCCCACAACACCGTAAATTAGTAGACACTTTTCAAGTCTCTTGAGACTCAACAGCGGGTGGAATATCACCTTCGCCAGGTGCCCCCTAAATATCTGCGAACATTAGGAATCCAGTTGTGGAGAGGCCCCAGAGGAAAGTAAACATCTGGTTGGCACGACTCCGGGAGAGATCCAGCTGAAAATGCGCCTTTTATAGTTTCTCTAATGGGCTGTGAGCTTCCCTTGCAAATCATTGGGAGGCCACAGCGATCCCTTTATTTTTCACTTGGAGCACTTCACTGGAGATTTTCAGTTCGGGTATCGAGGGCGATCGCCCTGACTGCACTTGGCAGTCGGGCCTGGGCATAAATTCTAGCTAGTTCGCAGCGAGCTCGAGAGAACGACTTTTCCTGGGCCGTGCTTCTTTACTGAGCTATCCATCTGTCGTCCTGAGAAGGAGATGCGGCTCAGGCGAGTCAGCCTTGTCACACAGCACTGTAATATATGTCTATCTACCTTAAGACTCCTCTCGGAGGAGAAATCACAGCTGTCCCCGCTCTCCCCTCACACCTAGCTTTGGGTTAGAACTGAAGAATCAGAGATGAAGAAAGCGAAAAATGACATTCTGGATCCCTTCCCTGAGCTCAGTCCTCAGCATCTTCTCTTCTCTGTACAAAACCTCACATTCCCTCCTCCTCTCTCATCTCACCGCTGTGCCTAACCACTCATGGTTGATTATTGGTCTCCATTTCTAAATGATCTGTAACAATATCCTTCTGACATCAGGAGCCAAGGAAGAATTATTTTGCATTTTGGGAAACTGAGGGAAGACAAACCGTTTTTTGTCTGCTTTGTATCCCCAGGATATAGCGTAGTGCTTGGCACCAGCTTCTTGATTAAGTCCCAGAAGGGGAAGGGAGCCCCGTTACTTTCTGCTTCTATTAGGATGCTAGGAGCCTTTTAATAATTTTCCTCTCCCACCCCAACCTCCACGCCTATCTCTGGGAGACATGTTCCTTTCTTGCTTCTGAATTGGGAGTAAAATACACAGGAAAGATGAAATCCACAGCGGAAGCAGATTTCTTGGTAGAAAGATAGGAATTGTCTTCACCTTTAAAGAAAGGAAAGGATTTTTCATCCCTATGGAATAGATTCTAGACTCTGTGAGTGGAAGGGGATAGGAAACCTTCCTCCCAGTGTTATTGTGAGGATCAAATGAGATATTTGTAAAGTGCTTAATACAGTGTGGGGCACATAGTTGGTGCTATATAAATGCCTCTTAATGCTATTGTTATTACTGTAGGTGTACTGCTTTGGAGGGAGACCCAGGGCTGCAAGGTGCTAGTCTCATTTCTGCTGGGGATTAGATATGATCTTTGACCCTTGGCATTTAACCTAGGTTAGATTTCTTCATTTTAACCTACGTATAAATTTCTTTTCTAGATGAAGTTTCTTCGTCTATAAAATGGGAATGTAAAATAATGCTGTTTCTATCTTACCTAACAGAATTAAGAGAGGAATGAATGACTTGCGTTGTCAAAAGAATGCCTTTGTTAAGTCTTAGTTTCCTAATCTGCAAAATGGCTCTCCTTTTTTTTTGGTTGCTGTGATCAGAAGGACTTTGCTACATACACGCTACTTAGAAAGCATTCCAGTGTAACCATGAGCAAAGGTGTAGTTCTGATAACAGAGAGGATTGGGGGAACACAAAAGGTCCAGTTGGACCAAGATATCTCTTCCCTTTATAAATCTCTAATCATTGCTGTCTTGAAGGTGGATAGTGAAGCAAATACTGCCCTATACTTCACTGGAAAAATTGAATCTGTTAGCTGGGAGCTCCTCCTTTGCCCTGCTTCCTCATCTCATCTCATCTCATTCCAACATCTCCCTCCACTATCTCCTCCCACACTCCCACAGTCTCAGGTAAAGAAGTGGCTCTTCTTGACAAGGCAAACCCTTCTATATGCACCTTTGATCCCTAGCCCATCCCAGCTTCTCTAGCAGATTGTCCCCACTACCATCTCCCCTCTTTCTCTTATCTTCAATCTTTTTCTACTACTTCTTTCTTTATTACTTAAAAACATACCCATCTTTCCTCCATTCTTAAAAAACCCTCACTTGATCTGACCATCCCTGTTAGCTTTTGTCCTGTATATCTCCTATTCTGAACTGAACAACTTGAGAAAGCCATCTCAATGCCTCCATTTCCTCCTTCATTCTTTTCTAAATCCCCAACAACCTTGTCATTCAGCTCAAACTCCCCTCTCCAAAGTTACCCCAAAGACAGTCAATGTCCCTTTCGCAGTCCTGATTCTTCTTAACCTCTCTGTAATATGAGTCTATTGATTACCTTGTCTTTCTATATGAGCTTCTTCCGCTCTTTGTCTCTGTCTCTGACTCCTTTCACCTCTGTCTCTGTCTCTTGCCCAGTTCTCCAGCCGTAGAAGGCGAGGGTATTGTCTGGTCCAGGCTCCCAGCTGGTTTTCAGAAACTTACTTACCTTCCCCTAGGGGGTCCAGGGTGTGCAGCATGAGCTGGTAGATGGTGCTGCGAATGGTGCTGTTGTGTAGCGAGGCTGCACTGCTTCCTCGGGTCAGAATGGACGGGAGCTGAGCAAGGGGAAACACCACAGCACCCACTTCAGATCAGGAGGAGGCATCGTGGAGGACTCCGGTCCCAACTGGATTAGCACCTGAACAACAAACCCCATCCCACAACTCCCAACTACCCTGAGGCTGTTTTACTTGGTGGCCAGAGAAATTCAGGTGATTTAGGAACTCCCCCTACTCTGGAAAGAGATCAGCGCATGCAAATACACCCAGAAATAGGCACCGATGTTGGATGCACTCACATGACCATATCCCCCCCATAGCAATAAACATATACATACCTGTGCATGTACACAATATGGGTGTGTATGTGCGCGCGCGCGCGCACACACACACACACACACACACACACACACCCCACTCTACATTTGAGGCCATCTTGCCCTCTAGTGGCTACAGTATAGATCACCCAAATTGTTAATGCATCCTCGAACTTTAATAACCTCCCAAAGTCACTGTGGCAGGGGTTAGGGATTTTTTCTGGATTTGGGAGGAAGAGGAGAGAGAGAGAAGAGGAAATAGTGGCTATGTGTCTATGGGTACACCCCATAGGATCTCTCTTTGAAAATCTCTGTGGAACCATACTCAGGTTTTTTCCCTATAAAACCCACCCCCAAATCCCAGAGAAAACCCTAAGACAAACTGGCTGTCAAAGAGCTTAAGGCGCAGTTACAGAAATCCTGAATGCCCATCCAGGAGTACCCACCTTACCTCCCATTATCAGTGCATTTCCTTTTCATTGAACCTCATAGATCTCTCTTCTTTTCATGCTTCATATAACGTTAGACTCTTAGCTCATAGTGTTAAAGCTGGAAAGGACCTCAGATATCATGTAGTCCAACCCCCTTGTTTTACAAATGAAGAAACTAAGTTGAGAGGATATTAATGTCCTGCTTTCATGAGGCAGCAAAGGGTAGCAGAAGTCAAGACACTCCCTGAATTCTATGATTATTCTGATGGGGTGATCCTGCAAATCACTTAACTTCTCAGAACCTCAGTTTCCTCATCTGTAAAATGGGTATGAGGCTAACAGCACCTACTTCACAGGGCTATGGTGAGGATCAAATGAAATACGATACATCAAGAGCTTTGAAAAACCTTAAGTACTATATAAACAGTATTGTCTTCTTGCCCAGAGTCACACAGCTAGTCTAGATGCAGAGTGGGGACTAGAAGGAAGATCTCTTAACTCCCAGTCCCAAAAGTGCCCCCGCCCCAACCCTGGGCTTCCCCACCATATCAGACCCCAGATAGCACCTACCTTTGCTTTCTTGCTATCTTCCAAATCATCCACAGGGATGTCCCCATTGCCTGTCTACAAACAGGGACGGGAGTTACAAGCATGTGACAGCAGTAACGGCCCCCAGCCCATTACACCCACTTGCATTCTGTGTGCTCAGCGGAAGCCGCCCAAGGCCTTGCAATTTATCTGACTGTTGGAACATGATACAGTATTTCTCATCTATATCCAGGAATTAATCCAGTTTTAGAAATTATCTAAATGGGTCTAAACCCCTTAGATTGATATTTCAGACCCTCCATTATCTGGGCCCAACCTACTCATTTCCTTTTTAAATTTTTTTAACATTTTATTTTTAATTTGTGAAATAAAACAAACATTCCCATAACATAGCAGAACAATAAGATGATTACATATGAAACTACAAATCTATTGTGTATAACTTGTTATTCCTTTTAATAAATTTATCATGTAAATTTCTTTTTTTTTCCTTCTCTCCTCCCATTCCCTTACTTTTTTCTCAATATTGCCCTTTGGTCTAGTCCATGATCTCCAGCATACCATGTGCTTGCTCATCTCTGAACCTTTATTCACACTACCCCTCTCTCCTGCTCCACTGGGGGTCATTCATCCTTCCTCTCTGCCTATCCAATTTCTAGCTCCTATCTCCACCTCAAAGACTTCCTGTACCAACCCAGCTGGAAGGACCCACACCTTCCTGGAGTACTTATTGTCTGTAACTTGCAGTTGGCATTTATCCTATATTGCCTTGTGATAGCTGCTGCATTGTTATTTAATTTTTCATGTGGGCAACTATTGTCTCTCTAATCATATTATAAGCTCCTAGAGGTCAGGGATGATCATATCTCAAGAATACCATCTAATAGGTTAATTGTGCTTATCGTATAACATTTATTAATCATGATATCTGACATTTGTAGAATACTTTGACCTTTTCAGAGTGTTTTCATGCCTTTCATTATTATAATAGGTATTTGGCAAATTTTTTTGGATACATAAAGAATGTAACTTCTACTATTTTCTACCGTACTGACATGTCTCAGGGTCTCCTTTGTTGACCCCAACTTGTGCCCCAATTAATCATTATATATTCCATTATACTCCCTCTTCCACGTCTATGACAGTGGATGGAATGGTAGTCTAGGGATTTTTGACTTGGACCCCTCGACTACTGATAGTCTTAAAACAAAATTCTGATGAAACAGCATGAAGATAACCGAACTGAGAAAGTTGGGTAACACCTGAACTTGGCTTTCTGGAGCATTTTCCTAGTTTTCTTCAGTTCATTATTAGGTCAGAGGGGAGAGCAGAAGGAGAAGTATTTCCGGTCTAGCAGATTCTGCCTCAATATACAGAACTATGTAGGGCCATTCTATAGAGCTTTTGGAGAGTTGATTCCCGACTTCAGATCAATATAATAAGCAACATTTTGCTGAAGTCATCTGTTTTTCTAACTCATCAAAACTGTCTTTTGAGTTAATGCAAAACTACTTTCTGTTAAGTGAATTGTTTTTTTTACTGTTCTTTTCATTCAAATTAATAATAATGCAAAATTATTTCTGTTTTTGGCCAGAGAGTCTTTCCCTTTCAGATTGGTTTTTCTTTTTTTTTTACTAGATAGAAGAGGCCACTCTTTGCCTCATTTTTTACCCAGCCTTAATCACTGAATGGACATTGCCTCAGTCAGATCAAGACCTTGAAAGACCTTATCTTAAAAAGGTTGCATCTGAGACAACCTCCAGTCATCCTGATCTATATCTCACTACCAGAACCAGATGGCTTCAGAGGAGAAAGTGAGCCTGGTGACTTTGCACAGCCCTCCTTCATTTAAATCCAATCCACTTACTAGTCATGGCATCATCTTCCTGGAGTCAGGAAAACTCATTCTCCTGAGTTCTAATCTGACCTTAGACACTTACTAGCTGTATGGCTCAGGGCAAGTCTTGGCAGGTTGGCATTTATCATATACTGCCTTGTGACAGCTGCCGCATTATAGTTTAATTTTTCACATGTGTAACTATTATTTCTCTAATCTTATCATAAGCCCCTAAAAGTCAAGGATGATGGTATCTCAAAAATGCCATCAAATAGGTTCGTAGTACTTATCGTGTACAAACAAGCATGATGGAGACAAGCATGCAATATAGCTTTCATAAAAGACTTCAGGAAGACAGGTTGAGTTAGACTGAGAGTTAACTCTTTGACCTTCTCTGCTCTTGTTATTGGATTCTTTGACCTGAATCTCTACCCCTCTATTCCTACAACTGACTTTCTGCTTCTTTCTCAATCCCTTGACTACTAGCTCTTTAAAAAAAAAAAAAAAGCCTTAACACTAATCTGGCTTGGCCTTTTGCCTTATGTGCTCTTGGTTTCATCCTTGCCTTTTCTACCTCCAGAACTGGATTTCTATTCTACAGCCCTGGTTTTTAAAAAAAAACAAAACAAAACTGAAGTATTAGTATCTCCTCCAGCAAAGAAGAGTGCTCTGAACACAGTAGGTACTTAATAAGTGCTTGTTGAATGAATAATGAATGAAATCACTCAGCTAATTGTCAGTGAAGCTGAGGCTAGAACTCAGATCTCATGGAGGTCTCTCTCAGCCTAGGGGTCTTTCAACTGGACAATGCAGAAAATAACTCAGATTGATAACTCTGAAACCCCCATCTGAATCATACTGAGATCTCAGCTAAACAGCTCCTATTTATTCACACTTGGACATGTCTGGCATCTTATTTAGAAAGGAGTATATATCCAAGTGAGGAGTTTTGGTATCATACCCACTTATATATAAACACTGACTACTCACCTTTTTCTCTCTCTACCATGGCCATCACCACTTTTCCTTTCTATCCTCTTACCAAATATTGGCAAAAACTAAGTGAAGAAACCCAAGAGTGTATCTTTGGGACACAACAAATATTGACTGGCATGTAGCCAGGAAGCTAAGTTCAGGTCCTCCTGACTCTAGAGCTGGTGCTCTATCCACTGTGCCACCTAGCTGCCCCTAGGGTTGACTTTCTAATGCTTCAAATTCTCAAGGATCCTTCATTGCAAACTTCACCTCCTAGACTCACCTCCCTTGCCATGTTTCTCTCTCCCTGACCTTGCTGTCCTCTCCCCCCCTTCCCTACCAACTGCCATGTCTCTTCTAAGTTAATCATTTTTTAAGCCAAAGTTAATTAAAATAAGTGAGAAAAATCAGTCACCTCTTCCTTGAGTCCTCCTTTTCCTCATCACCTTGTGGGAGAAGGACAGGAACAAAGCTGCTCTATTAGGTATCTACCAATGCACTAAGGGAAGTAATCAAATGTGCACCCTTTCATTAAAAAGGGCATTTTGGGAAAGGGATCTGTTCATTTTAATAGTAGAAGCTAAACAATTTATGGGAAAGAGGGCTAGAGTTTTGCATTAGACTCTTTTAAACCATGACTGTACATGACTGACATGACTTACCTAAAATAAAGTATGAGATCTTCAAAGTGTCACTTTATAAATTCAGAAGAGAATAATCTGCCCTTGGACTATATAAAAAAAGCCTGGGTGAATAGTTACACTGTCTAGCCAAATCAGAGGAGGTCTTGGTCACTGAAATTCAGGTCACAAGAAGGTCTAAGAAAGACAAATGCTCTACTTCTTGGTTGGGGTGGAGGGGAAAATCTGTTCAGTATTGTAGCTAAGCAGACAAAATCCAGCTATTTGGTGGAAAAAGAGGTTTTGAAAATCTGTCAGCAGATCCTGTCTTGGAGTGATCCAAGAGTGATTCAGATCCAGTATGAACTAATGAATAATCCTAATTAAAGATTTTTTTTAAAAAAAGAAGAAATGAAACTTTACTGCTTTAAAATACAGAATGGAATTCTTAACTGTTGTCACTACACTGCCAGAAATTATTTGTTATCATGGAAAGATCACTGAACTGGGAGACTTTCCAGCCTCAAGTCAGCCACTAATTCTCTGGGTGAACTTGGATCAGATTTAACCTCCCTGGACCTCATTTTATTATTCTATAAGATGAAATTTTGGGCCTAGGTTATCTATATACCCCCTGCCAGCTCCAGTACCCTCTGATTCTAACAGAGATCCTGGTAGACCTTCACTAACAGAGAAGACATTGATATAATAAGCACATTAGCTTGTCACATAAATTAACTGCTATTAAAGTAGTTGAAAACAACCTGTTTCTTTTCTTGTTTATATCTTTGTCTTGAAACTTTCCTTTGTTACTTACTTAAAATACAGTGTTAGAGTTGGAAAGGTCTTTGGAAATCATCTAGTAAGGCCCTTTTATTTTACAGATGTTGAAACTATGACCCAGAGATAGAGTCTCACGAGCAAAGTTGGGGCTAGAATTCAGGTTTTTAAAGTCAGTGCTCCTTCCCCACTGAAGAAATGATGGAGACAATATCTCCTGCATAGTTTTGCCAAGACAGTTCTGGAATCAGCTATTTCAGATTAAGTAGCTAAATCCTTTCTACCCTTTGTACCCACAGCATTTGCCAATATCAGACCCATATCTAGGAACCTGAGATGGGTGGGTTGGGAGCTGTTCCTCCTCTTGGTTCACATTTTCCAGAAACAGAATATAAACTTTTGCTCAAAATCCTCTAAGTCCATATCCACAATTTTAATTTATTTTCTTAATGAATATGCTGATATAAAGAAATAACAAACACCAACCCCGCCCCCCAACTCAACCCACAGCCTCTCCATCTCTTATAAGGTTGGAATGACAGCTGCCTTAGATAATGATCTCTAGGGACCACTCCTATTGAGGGACACTAAAATATAGGGCAGGAATTTATCCCTCCCTGAAATACTGATTGTCTAAACTACAAACACTCCAGGTTTCCAACATGTATTATCTTATGTTGTTAGTCTACCTAGATTGTTAACTCCCAAAGGGAAGAAAGAGAATTATGTCTATCTCTCTCAGAACACATCGGGTACTCAGTAACGACTTATTGCCCTTGGACTTAGCCACAGGATCACAAATTTAGAACCAGAAGGTAACGTAGAGGCCATCTAGTTTATTCTTTATTTTTTAGGTGAGGAAACTGAAGCCCCTACTTGGCCAAAGTCAGAGAGTTAGTAAGTGACAGGCAGGATTTGAACCTAGATTCAAAGAGGAGACTTCTCTTTTCCTTCCCATTCTTTAATTGTGAAGAAAGGGACTTGAAAAAAGAGCCCTTGCCCTCTTCCTTCTCCTTTCTTTCCCCAAACAATAGCCTAAGGGCCATTTGTGAACTAAGAATGCTCAGAATGCTTTTTTCCATGGAATAGAACTACTTCTCTTTACTTCGTGGGCAGCTGCTTTAGTAGAGTTCTAGATTCCAATTTTAGTAATTACTCCTTTCCCTCCCCCATTACTCACCCAATGTTGCAAAGATTTCCATTCCTCTTTGGGACTGATACAGCCCATCAGAAGGAAGGTACCCAAGGAAGGCTGCTAAAATTGGAAGATTTCCCTATTGGATCATCTCATAGACTGACAAATCAGTTCAAATGTCTGAATTTCCCGCTCCCTTATTATTTGACTCCCTTAGTATTTAAAGAAAGCTACCAAATAAACTTTGGGGTTTGACTAATGCAAACCAGCGTACTCATCTAGATACTGAGTACCACAATAAAATTCCCTTACATTTTCTTATTCAAGTATTTCATATCATCCTCTGCATATCCTGAGGCTTAGATAAAGAACAGTGGATGGGAAACTCCATCCACACAACTTCACACTGATGGAATCCTAATAAAACTGACCCCAGCCCCAGTATTCTAACTTCCTTATGGGCCTCACTGAATAAGCAGGCGTGTCCACACAATCTGGCTTTAACCACACCACAGGACCCCAGCTCCAATCTAGCCACTGCCTCCACTCCCAATATCTCAATTTCCTCATATGAACTCATGGCTCACTAGAACAGCAGGTGTGTCAACCACATCCATCTAGTCTTAAGACAGGATCATAACAGCCAGCCAATCAGAAAGCAGCACCACCAGGATGCCCAAGCAGGATATGGATGCCAAATAATAGAAGAGACTTTTCTTAAGTAGGATCCTGTGCATTAATAGCAAAAGCTGTCCTTTAGGTGAACTTAATGATGTAGAGAGACTTATTATAATATCATTATCATACATACATGCCTCCCATTGTGAGTTTTTTCTGTATGCATTGTGGGTAATTGCATGCACAGTTCCACCAAGGCTGGGACCCCTCTCCTATTGCCCAATCCCTTAACAAACCCCTCCTATATTTTAATCTCCATGCATTCTGTAATGATGTAATTGCATCTTTTGCTCTATAAAAATCCCTATCTTGCTCTGATAAGCTCCTGGTTCCTTCTTTGAGCTCAGCCCGCATTCTGAGAAGCATAATTCTCAATAAATGCCTTTGCTTGGCTTGGAAATAGTCTGAATCTGTGAGTAGAGTTATTCTCTATTCTCTTGGGTGTATTTAACATGAGCCTCTCCCTTTCCTACTGGAGAACTTACCACTCGGAATTGGTTCCTGGTGCAATGCTTGACCAGTCCATAATCGGTCAGATTCCTTCACACACCTGGAGAATCCCCCTTGAACATCCCTCCTGCCCTCAAAAAAGGGGGAATCAACCTTTGATAAAATCCTCTCTCACCCCGCCCTCTGTGGATTCTGTCCTTACCTTGCTAAAGCCTACCCCAACCATAATCTTGGCCATCGTCCTCCTGTTGAGTCGTTCTTTAACCCAGACTTCAAGTTGTTGGTTCCACTTCATGGTAAAGACATAGAAGGCATAGGCCATGAGGAGCATTAAGCTCTCCCACCAGGTGATTAGACTATCCAAGAAGAAGAGGATGAGCATCGTCAAGTCAAAGATATAAAAGGAGACATCACGGAATAGAGGCCACCAGGTGAGGTTGAGGACTTCTCTGGAGAATAGGGCACAAGTGCCAATTACAAAGAGGATGTTGAACACAGCAGAGCCCACAATTGTGCCAATGCCCACGTTACTGTGGGAGATGAAAACACCAATGAGTGAGGTAAAGAGCTCAGGAGCAGAGCCGCCAGCTGCCATGAAAGTGGCTCCAGCCACATCCTCAGAGATCTGTAGCTTATTGGTGATGACCCCCAAGGCTGGGACAAAGTATTCATCACACACAATGGCCAAGGCCACAAACACATATATCATTCCAAAGAGGTGTAGGACCACCCAGCCCTGCCTCCGCTCCTCCACACTGAACAGGTCTGGAGGATATTCTCCCTTGGCATGAAGGTCTAATAGCTCAGGGGCTTCAGGAGAGCTATGGCTAGCCTCATCAGGGAAAGATGTTATGCCTGTTGAGGGGGAGAGGCTGGCAGGAACTGTTGGGACAGGTTCTACAAACACACAGTGCCGGATGTGGGTGGTAGGGGCCAAGATGCCCATGGTAGCTAATGTTGTGTTCTGTGCTCCTTCTCTAAGAGTGGCTGTAGAGGTTCTCTTTATCATCCTGATTGAAGAGGTTCTCAATGTCAGTACTCCAGCTCTGGTTGGGGTATTCATGATACTCAATCCAGAAGTCTTGTTCTCCACTCTTGTTCTGGGTGCCATAGTGTTTGTCTTCATCACTGTTTGGTGAACAGTTGTGGAATTTTCCTCTTCTCTTCTCTTAGAAGTATTTGAATCCTTTTTTTCCACTACTCTTTTTGGGGTAATTGGGGTGTTCTTAAGGGAAGTTGGGGTAGTCTCCACCACTCTCTTGAGGGTGGCTGGGGTGTTCTTCTCCACTGCTTTCTTGGGGATTGTTGGGGTATTCTTAGGGGAAGTTGGGGTAGTCTCCACTAATCTTTTGAGGGAAGTTGGAGTGTTCTTCTCCACTACCCTCTGGGGGGCAGCTGGAGTATTCTTTTTTCTTCTAGGAATAGTTGGAGTTGTTTTTTCCATTACTTTAGTTAGAGAAGGTGAGACAGTGTTCTCTATTCTTTTTGGAATAGTTGAGGTGTTCTCAATTATTCCTTTGGGGGTCCCTGGGTTATTCTCCACTGTCCTTTTGGGGGTTACCAGAAGCCTCTTTTCCATTGTTTTCCTAGTTGTCAATGTGTCATTGTTCTTCACTGTTGTCTTGGGAGTAACGATGTGGTTCTCAGTTCTTTGAGGTGTAGTTGAGGTAGGGTTCTGAATATTTCTACTGAATGAGGTTGGAGTATAGTTCTTCACTATTTGCTCTGTTGTTAAGGTATAATTTTTCTTCCTTTTCCTAGGTGTCACTGGGGTAGAGTTGTTCGCTATTTTCCTGGATGTGTTTAGGTTTTTCTTTGCCACAGTTGCTGAGGGTGTTAACTTTTCCCAGTCTTCTGTTACCTGGGGATCCAGCACACTGCCTTCCATTTCTAGACTGGATTTCTGATAGTCACTGTCTGATGTTACTGTTTCAGTGTTAGGAAGGTCCCGGCTAGCCATTTTCACAGGCTGGGAATACCTGGCTGTCCATAGTGTAGGCAGGGCCCAGTGACTCCTCAAGAACTGGTAAGTAGAGCCAATAAGTATCACGCCCAAAAGAAAGAGGACTCGATTCCATTGGAGTCTCTTCCGTTGGGTTAACCGCTTCTCCTGTCCCCAAAATTTGATCAGCTTTCCCATTGTGACCAATAGTTCTTAGAGGATGATTTTTATTCCAGCCATTGGAAAATAAAGTTGGCTCCAGGATTTGGGGAGGTCATTTAGGAAAGGTGAAGTATCTGCAAACCTGAAAAATAAAGTATTTTCCTCTAAGAAAGAATACGGTACCCTAATTATTTATATGTGAGAAAGTCAGCCTCAGAGACTCCAAGACTGATATCACGACCTTTATGGACAAGTCCCTTGAAGTGAGGAGAGTCTCAGCCAATAGGGCAGTGGGGTGTACGCTTATAAGGAAGGACTAACTGGTCTTGTTTTATCCTTTCTGTGGGAAGATTATGAGAACACCATGATCTCCAGAAACATGGATACTACTATTTGGCCTCTGGAGATAGAGCCAAGTTGTTCTGAGAAGGGCAATTAAGAAATTATCTGAACATCATTTGTCCAATCTCTCAGTTTATAAATGAGGAAGGTAAAGCCCAGAGAATTTAAGTGACTCTTCCAAGGTCACAAAGTTAGTGAATGGCAGGTCATGTACTCCAGTGCCCTCCTCCCTCCCTCATGCCGATTTTCTTTGTGCTCCTCACCCTCAGTAATCAATCATTTTCTCTGCTACATTTTAAGTATAAAGCACTAGATGTGTGTTCAGACAACATTTGACTGCTGATGTTCCCCATAGACATATTGAAAGGATTTGCTAATAGTGGGAGAGAAGCAGAAAAGGGAAATTGTATCTGAGACAGACACCTCAGGACCAAGAAAGTTGAACGTTTCTATTTGTCTTACAGGGTAGAAATATTCTGTGTAAAACAGGAGAGACAAAGAGGCTTGGCACCTAAGCGGTAATTAACATTTCCTAAGCAATTGCGTGATGGCTCTTCAAGTTGAAGTACAGCAGTAATTAAGAGGTCTTAACTTGAGACTTATAAGAATCTAGATTCCCATGCCTTTAATCCAATACTCTTTCCACAAATTAAAGAAAGTCATTTCTAAAGCTAAAGGAAACCAATAGAAGACAAGACAATGTATGATTTTAACTTACTCATCTCTCTTTCTTGCGATCGTCTTTTCAAAGAGATACTTGCACCCTGTCAGGTCTTTTGTCAGTGTTACACCCATGCTTTGTAGCAAACCCAAATTTGAATCTCATAAAGAGAATTCTAAAAGTTATTATAGCATTTCCCTTTCTACTTAAGCTTACACTATATCATGAAACAGCGTCAAAATAATTCCTGAGATGAATCAATACTATCAAATTGCCAAATTTACCTTCAAACCATGATATCCAAGTTGAAAATGTGGATCGTTGGTGGAAACTTCTCAGTTTTGGAAGCTCTCTGGACTCCCACTCTCAGAGAGTAGAAGTGAGGCTGGAGAAGGCTGGTAGTGAATTCTCCCATTCTCATTCCCTTCTACTCCTAGCTGAGTATTAACACGAGGCAGGGTCGGGTATGAAGGGCATATCAGTGGAAGGATATCCAATCTTGTCTAATACCTGCTGCCCTTAAGAAGCTTACAGGATATTGAACAAGTTTCAGGTGTTGGTGCCTCTGGATGAGCTTGGGAGAAATAGATCTGCTCTCTTTTGACCCCGGGAACTAGTGGGGGAGGAGATGGAGCTTCTTCTAGCTTGTTTCCAAATGATAGGAATTGGAAATTATTATGGGTTTTCTTATCCATCACTATTATTACAGGAAATGGAAGGAAGCCTGGATTGAGTGAGAGCTCTAAGAGAAAGGGGAAAAGGTTTCTTCAGAATGCAGAATGGAAAAGCATGGAAAATGTTGGTTTTGGGTCCAGGAGGAATCCTTTGAAACAAGGTGGCCTGATGTCCCCAGATCCATCTAGGCAAATTCCCAGAACAGCTGACTGAGATGCCCCCCAGTTTGGGTGGGATATTCAGGAACCTTGTGTCTCACTCCTTGCAATGTGAGGAAGGGCTATTAAATTAACCAAATCATTGTAATTTATGTTTATTGATTGCTCCCAGAAAGTGTTGCGGCACTATGGTGAAGGGTATTTTCAGCTAGAGAGAATGCTTTTATAAGTCCCTGACCAGTTCTCAACCTCCACAATTCACCCCGACACAAACACTAAGAGACTTAAACTTAAGAAGATACTTAGCTCCCTCTGCCAAATTCATGGCACTTTCCCTGCTCTAATAAGCAACTGGTCTCTGAGGTTCATAAAGTTCCTTTGGATCACAGACACTTGGCATAGAGAGATGACAGAGACCAGGGACCACTGATTCATCTTTTTGTCTCTAGGCAGTCCCACACCTAGGCAAATGACATCCCCCCAAAAATAGAATGCCATATTCTACTGAAATAACATACACTGCTAACCTTTGTTTTCAGAGAGATCTTTTGTTTGTTTTTGTTTTTCTGACGATTTCAGAACTCTGGCTAGATCCCATCTTAGAGACACTGAGGTAGAACTAAAATAGGTGTTTTCTTTTCTCTCTCCTGCCCCTGGTGGCCAATCCATGGTCATCACTCTTTCAGACGAGAGTTCACCTCGAAGGAATTCAGGGCACATGGGTTTAACATAAAGATGAGCACTGAGCTCTCACAGCCTGAACTGACCTTTGTCTAAGCTATTGTAGTCGTTCTAAAATTCAGACCACAGACTATGCAAAGACAGAATCTTGGGGCCATTCATCACTCTGTCACTATAGAAATACTCCCCAGAATTAATGAGGATTAGGATTTTTGTTGACAGCACTTTGATAGAAGGATAAGACAAATAAATCACTTTTTAAATAAGAGAAACATATTTTAGTATGTCAAATTTCTGCAATTTTTAATTCAAAGTATGGATGCCTGATTCCCCCAACACAGACTACACACACACACACACACATACATACACATACACACACACACACACACAACTTTATCACAAATGAGATGCCATGGAAAAGAATGATGGATTTGGAATCAGAAGATGTATGTTCTAATTCCAGCTCAGCCAATTAAATGACCCTGATTAAATCACTTCACCCTTTTCAGCCTTAGTTTCCTCATCTGTAAAATGTGAAGATTGACCTAAATGGCCTTTAAAGTCCCTTCCGGTTCTCCATCTATGATCCCATGAATTGCTAGCCAGTTTTCTAGAGATGAATTGCTTTGAACTTAACCAGGCAAGAAGCATTTAATCTGTTACTGGTTCTGTAATTTAAAAAAAATTACAGCCTGGAGGACCTGACAGAACTTGTGCTTGGAATAGCCTTCGATGGCCAAGGGTTACCTCTACTCCTCAAGGAAGCATAAGAATAGGGGTTTATAGGAGGACATATAAAATTATAGACATGTTAACATTAATGTTCCAGAAGACCTAGATGATCCTTGTAGTCAGCTATACTTTAAGAACTAAATGCCTAAGTGACAATTGAGGATAGAACATTATAACTTTCTATACAAAGTGATACCACTTAACAGATCTCTATAAAGTTCTTATAACTTATAAAGAAGAAAGAATGAAATTTCCTATGGCACTACTAGGAAAATATGGATCTAGCCTCCTGCAAGGAATGAGAATTGGAGGAATGTTTCTTTTATTTGTTTTGTAACATGATGATAGGGCAAAGTATATGCTGTGATCCCTCTCTCCCTCTCCCTTTCTCCCTTCCTCTCTCTCTCTTCCTTCCTCTCTCTCTCTCCTTCTCTCCTCCCCACTCTCCAGGTGGTCTCCATGTTGAGACATAAAACCAACTCCTCCTTAGACTTCCAATGAGGGCTAAAGGAGATTTCTCTGCCTCTCCACAGTCCCAGCAACAATACAATTGAACACACAAGGCAGTGAGAATAAGTATTTACTTAAGTAAGCCTGGACTGAACCTCAAGTCCTTTGCTGCCTCTTCTGTTTTTTTGTTTCTTTCCTTGAGCTCAGGTCACTAAGCAGAAATTCTAAGAAATGTAGATTTCTAACCTTGTTAATAACCTTGTAAGTAAAGTGGTTGGGAGACACTTGATCAGCATGGACTAATTTCCACAACCACTTCTCAGAGAAGATGACCATCCAGGAGAATGCTGTAGCAGAAAGAACTAAAGAAACAAACAAAACCAAACCGTGCCCTGGCTTGATAGGAGATTCAGACAATACAGGTCAGAGGTGAAAGTCAAATATCCATTCTGCACTTTTTATTAAGTTGTCTTTATCTCCTAGGAGAATATAATAAGTGATGGGTTATTTCATGTTTTAAATATTTGCTAATTTAAGTAGTTAATAATATGTGCTCATGAGTTTTTTGAGCTTTTCTTTTGTGGTGGTGGAAATAAATAGTTGCCCAATACCTACATATATATGTAGATATAGATATACATAAAATATGTATTTTATACATATAGATATATAGATATACATATACATAAAAACATATATGTATGTAAACTACACACGTAAACAATTTTGTACAGTAAGAACCTTTCTAAAAGGGATTTTTTAATCTATGTTATAGGAGACCCTAGATGTAAGCATTGCTTCAAATTGTTCTCCAGAATGGTTGGATCAGTTCACAACTCTGCCAATAGTGCATTAGTATCTCAATTTTCCCATATCCCTTCCAACATTTGTCATTTTCTTCTCTGTCATACTAGCCAAACTGATAGGTGTGAGATGGTATCTCACTGTTGTTTTAATGTGCAAGTCTCTAATCAATAGTGATCTAAAGCATTTTAAATATGACTACAGACAGTTTGTTTACTTATCTGAAAACATCCTGTTCATATCCTTTGACCATTTATCCATTGGAGAATGACCTGTGTTCTTATAAATTTGATTTAGTTCTTTAAAAAATGAGAAATAGGGCCTTTATCAGAGATACTTTATATGAAAAATACCTTCCCACTTTCTGCAGAAATACTCTTATAAAGGATACTGACAGTCTTCTAACATTCTTTGTTGCTTCAGTAATTTACCCAGACCTGAAAAAATATATAGGGTGGTTTTGGGGGATTCCTCTAAAAAACTGGAAAATAAAAAGGAAAATTTGTAGATGATTGAAAAATATTGGTTTATAACTAGGACTTCCTTCCAAGTTTTATACTTGCAATAACCTTGATGAAGGGGGAAAACAATTTAGGTAGTTGGCCTAGTCCTAGTTATTACTGCTGACTTCTTCCCAAAATATTGACAGCACAGTGGGGAACTTGACAGCACTGTATCCTGAAACCAGGGAGGTTAAAAGAGACAGATGCAGGGGAGAAAGGGAGAGAGGGAGAGACAGAGAGAGACAGAGACAGAAAGAGAAAAGACAGACAGAGAGGCACACACAGACAGAAACAGAGAGACAGACAAGAGACAAAGAAAGGATGAAGAGACAGAGGCAGAGAGACAGACAGAGACACAGAGAGAGACAGAGACAGAGAAAGGAGAGACAGAGACAGACAGAAAGACTGACAGAGAGAGAGAGAGAAGGTGGGAGAGAGGGAGAGAGACTAAGCTAAAGAAAGGGGAAGAGAGACTAGTGGTAAATGCACTATGATTAGTTTTTCACCCTCTTGTTTTCTTCTCCCCTTTCCCTTTGGCTCTTCTTTCATCTTGTCCTTCTTTTAGAAGACATTCTCCTTATCAATGATGCTGTTGACTACTGTTTCAAAGAAGGGGAGAAAAGGTAAAAGGAGTAGGAAGAACAGAGAAGAAGACTTTTTATTTATTTCCTTTCATGTGAGTATGCAGCAAAATATGTAAAGACTGCAAAGCCCTAAAGTGGACAGGAGAAAATTAATTAGCCTACTATAGCTTGATACAAATATCCTTTAAGACCCCTTAACAAACTCTCTTTGGCTCTGATTTTACCTTCATCATGACATTTCATTTTCATTTGGTTACTCTACTGAGAAAAGGTAGTTCAGTAGCACCGTGGATAGAGCACTGGCCCTGGAGTCCGGAAGATCTGAGTTCAAATCTGATCTCAGATACTTACTACATCAACCTGGACAAATCACTTAGCATCTGTTTACCTTAAGAAGGTAATGGCAAACCATTCTAGTGTCTTTGCCAAGAAATCCCATGAACAGTATTGGTGTGCTATGGTCCACAGAGTCACAAAGAGTTAGACACAACTGAATAACAACACTACCCTACTGAGAAGAGAATGCACAAGTCAGCTGCTCAGAGTATTCTGGTTATCTCCACGGTTATCATTCTTATTGAAAATGTAATCAAATTGGCATTCTGCTTCACAAAAATCTCCTTTGATTAGTTGCTAATTCACCAGAGCCTGAATATCCATGGGTAAACTGATGAAATTACATTTCTAAAGTAGTTAAAATGGCACAGTGGATGCAACACTGGACTCGGAATCAGGAAGATTCATCTTCTCAAGTTCAAATCTGGCCTCAGACACTTACTAGCTGTGTGACCTTTGACAAGTCACTTAACCTTGTTTGCCTCAGTTTCCTCATATGTAAAATGAGCTGGAGAAGGAAACTGAAAAGTACTCCAGTATCTCTGCCAAGAAAACCTCAAATGGGGTCATGAAGAGTTGGACACAGCTGAAGAACAACTATCCTGAGCTGAGATGGAAGATCGGATCCTAGGTCAAAGATAGGAACACCAGAAGAATATTTCTTGAAGATCCTCAAAGAGAGAAGGAGAACCAGTTGAATTCAATGTCTATCATATATCTACCACATGCAGAAAGACATTGTCCTAGAGGAAAATGAAACATTCTCTGCCTTTAAGGTACTTACGTTCTATAGGAGTGATAACACATTTACACAGGTAAGTAGATCCAAAGCACATGTAAAGTTACATAACACAATTTCTAGAAAGGAAAGATCCCTGTATAGGAAGTGGTCCTTGACACATGAAGTAGAGGTGAGGAGAATGTCTGTTCTGGACATGAGGGAACTTAAAGGAACAGAATCTCTCCCCTTTGACCTCTGAGTGTTGAATGTTCACAACTCATCAGATCATTGATTTACAGTGAGAAGAAACCATCCAGTTAAACCCTCTCATTAAAAAAATTATTGATATTTTTTCATATCACTTTCATTTTCAAATATATCAGTCAGTCAATAAGCATTTATTAAGCAATTACTATGTATCAGGTGCTAAGCTAAGCTCTGGAGGTACAAAGAAAAGCAAAAAAAAAAAAAAATACAGAGAAGTCAAGAAAGATGAGGATTGAGAAAAGCCCATCCTTAGCTTTCCCCCATCCACCCCAATCTAGCAAGCCATCCTTGTAACAAAGAATGAAAAAGAAAGATTTTTTTAAAAGTAGTTCATCAAAATCAGCTAATACATCAACTGAATCTGACAGTATGTGCAATGTTTCACACCATTTTGCCACCTCCGCAAGGAACAAGAAAATTATATTTTCTTATCTCTTCTGGGCAACCTCCTTTATTATTACTTTTAAAAACAAATGCTGTACCAAAGTTGAACTGTTTACATTCCTATATGGAAAGACAATATTTGTAACTCCTGAAATTTTTCAGTATCTGGGTAATTGGTGATATTACACACACACACATACACACACATGTACAGGCATGCACACACAGAGACAGAGAGCACAGAGTGAATTGAATAGGATGGGATCATATCTTAAAAGAAATCAAGGTAAATGGTGAGAAAGAAATGTAGTGGGAGGAGAGAGGGTGAAATGGAATGGGATAAATTATCTCTCATAGAAGAAGCAGGCAGGAGTCTTCTTAGTGGAGGGAAGAAGAGGAGAGCTGAGAAAAAAAACCATGAAGTTTACTCTCATCACATTCGACTAAAGAAAGGAATAAAAGGCACACTCATTTTGGTATGAAAAC
>CM053769.1:579574304-579610377 GCA_028658325.1 Potorous gilbertii | reverse complement strand
CAAAGGGGGAGAAAATTTTGGAACCCAAAATCTTGTGAAAATGAATGTAAGAAGTTAAATAAATAAATTTATTAAAAAAATAAAATAAAAGCAAATGCTGTAGCTTACAAATGACTTCATGAAACCCCTATCCACCATTATCAAAGAAGATACATAATATCCCTTATAATAAAGAAATATTTTTAAGCAAAACAAATTGATATATTGGCCTTGTCTGACAAAATATGCCTTATATTATATGTATAGTCTACTATGCTTTTGTGAGAAAGAATTATATTTTAGCATTAGTCATTTTGAGTCAGATCAGTCATTACACTGATAACAACTCTCCTGTCTTTCAATAATGTTTTTCTTTACATTTCGTACTCACAACATTGCTCTTGGTTCAACTTATTTGGTTCCGTAGCAGTTTATGCAAGTCTTTCCAAGTTTCTCTGAATTCTCTGCATTTGTCATTTCTTATGGCAATCCAATATATTTACACTTTGTTCAGCTGGCTCTCAGTTTATTGGCACCCACTTTATTTATTTCCAATTTTTTGTTATCACCAAAGTGCTACTCTCAGAATTTCTCTATCTATGAGGGCAGGTACAATTTAGCGATCTTTCTAATAGAGTCCAGTTCTAACCCTTCATTTTATAGATGAGGAAAATGCTCAGACAGTTAAGTGACTTGCTCAAAATCATCCAGATAAGAAGAATAGCCAGGATTGGAGCTGTCTTAACCAGCCTGAAGTCTTCTGGGTTATCTGCTCATGACACTAAAGGTGAAATGTGCTTCCTACAGAGGATTTGGACTAAATATGTGGAATGAGCTGCCATTCTTTGTCTGACTCCCTGGGATTGCTCCCTCATGGGTGGTGTCTCCTACAAGATGAGTCATTCCAAAGCAAACGGCCTTGGGAAGTGATGGAGGAGACACAGGGAAGAGAGGGAAAAACAAGAGAAAAATCTTCCTTACTGCCCCCTGACCTACCCCTTACAAGTATAAAGAGAAAGTCAAAGGATGATCCCTTTGCAAAAGCTGCATTGTCTCCCCACAGGTGTCTCTCCTTTAGCTTGTCAGAGGCCACACTTAAAACTCTCTGGCCACCAAATCCAGAGACTGAAAACTAGTATATTAAAGGCCACTGAGGGTGTAACTAATCTTTAGTCATTCGTTGCAAGCCGCCCTTCAATGCCATGAGGGAAAATTTTTCCTCATAGCAGGAAGGAAACACTTCTTTGCACTTTGGTTTAAAATATTGACACCTAAAAAAAGAAAATATTGACACTTTATTATCTCTGTTACCTCTTCTGTGATTTTGTCACCTGGGCTATTAGGGAAACCCAAGTGATCAGCGATGACCTAAGCAATCTCCCTCCCTCTCCAGTAGAGAAAGATCAAGTCCACTTCTAATGAGGACCTCACTTGTTCCCTGCCACATTATATGATGGGTTAGGAAGAAGGTCCCATCTTCTTTTCTCAGGGACAGTTCACTGAGGCATGGGATGTATTAGGAGATTTGGCATTGTCACAAGGAAACAAAGGCCATATGCAAGTCAAAGTGAAAATGAGAGTGTAATTCCTGTTATTATAAATAATACAGCACAACCATGCAATCTGGTCCAGGGTGTAAAGAAAATTTAATTAAATCTTCCCATTTTTGAGGAGAAGGCCTTGAAAAAGCAGGGAGGTAAGAGGTTGATGAAGGAGAATAACACATAAAGTAAGGATGCTGGGCTGGATCAGTTCAATGTATGAAATATTCACTGAGATAGCACTGGGCTAGGCACTGTGGGACTAAAAAAAGAAGGCATGGTCCCAATACTCAATTCAGAGAACAAGGGTAGGAATGACTGAAGATTGGCTTTCAGGCAAGATAAAAGTCTTTATATGAGATAGAAGGCAGTGTTAGTATACCTACAGATATAGATATGGGATAGAAGGATGTTAGTGATGGAGACAGGAGGGAAAGATTATAAGAGGAGAGAATTTAATGAGGGCACAGAGCTCAGTGGGAGGACAAGATCTAAAAGAATAAGGATCAATGAGAGGGGACAGAAATCAGTGAGGGCCATGAGGGATAAGACTCAGTATAAGAAATGGGGCAGTGGAGAGATAAGAAACAGGACCATGTCACCCCCCTACACTGTACACTCCAATGATGACCCCCTATTAACTCTAGGATCAAATATAAAGTTGTCTGTCATTTAAAGCTCTTCATAGCACCTCCTTCCTCTCTTTCTAGTCTTTTCACACATTACTCCTTTCCATGCACTCTGTGGTCTAGTTGTCCTGGCCTACCGGCTGTTTGTCACACAGGACACTCCATTTTCCCTCTCTAACTTTGCACTGTCTGGAATGCTTTCCTGAAATACTGTCCCTTCTCTCCATCTCCCCTTAGACTCCTTGGCTTTCTCCTCTCTAGACTGAACCCTAAGCATCTCCTTCTGCCGGAGTTCTTTCCTACCCAGCTGGTAGACATCCATTCCAAGGTTACTTTGTATCTAGTTTATAAAAATCTTACTAACATATGCTTGTGTTGTTGTACCTTCATTAAAATGGAAGCTCTTTGAGGGCAGGGACGTTTTCTTTATAGCCCCAGTTCTTAGCATAGTGTCCAGTATATTGTTAAGTACTCAATAAACGTTTGCTTGAAAGAAGTCTGTGAGGTACACAGAGTATAAGGAGGACAAAATTCAGCAGAGAATTCAGTAAGGAGACAGAGGATGAGGAGGAGAGGTCAGTAGGAGTCAGATCAGGGAAAGGGAGGTTGATAGGGAGAAAACGAGTCAGTGGGTGGGAGGCCTTTTTTGATTCCCTGAGTTCTTAATGGTCTCCCTCTCCCCTCCCCTCCAGAATAGCTTTTGATTTACTTTGTATGTATTTTATATTTACTTATCTCTGTACATGTTGTTTTTCAACCTTTGCAGTATTTAAGGTCACAGGAGCAGGGATTCATCCCCCAGACACATTAATTTCTCTGCCTAACTCAGTTTTCTCAGTTATAAAATAATATAGCACTTACTTTCCAGAGTTACCAGGAGAAAAATGAGATAATACAGGTATTTGCATGGCGATTTAAGCTTTAGTAGCTTAAGCTTTTGAGGAATCCTATATATGTAAAACTAAAAGCATCATATAAAGGCTGGCTGCTGTTGCTGCTGCTTCTACTACTAACACCATCACCTCCTCCTCCTCCACCACCACCAGCACCACCACCACTACTACACTACTACTACTATTAACTACTACCACCACCACCACCAATGCCATTATTACTGATGCTGCTGCATCTTTCTTTGTACCTTTAGTGCTTGGAATATTTTGTTGTTACTTTTCTTGACAGTTACTACAGTGGTTTGCCATTTCCTTTTCCAACTCATTTTACAGATGAGGAAACGGAGGCAAACAGGGTCACACAGCTAGTGTCCGAGGTAAAACATGAACTCAGGAAGATGAGCCTTCCTGACTCCAGGCTGGTTCGATCCAGCGCACCACCTAGCCGCCCCCTCGGAACACAGAAGGTGCTTATTAAAAGTTTATTAATTGACTGGAGGCGGGATTGGCTTGGATCCCTCCCCTCCCCTCCCTGTCCCTTTCTCAGCCCTTCCCCTCTGGCTCTTCCTCGTCTCTCCCTCCTCTCCTCTCTTCTCCTCCCCCTTAGCCTTTTCTCAGCCTCCTCTCTCAAACCTTTCCCCTTTCTCTTCCTTCCCTCATCCCTTCTCTTAAACCCCTCTCCCGTCCTTCTTGCAACCCCTACCCTCCCCCCTCTCTCGGCTCCTCTCCTCCTCCCTGCCCCTTCCCCTTTCTCTCAGCCCCGCCCCTCCTCCCCTTTCTTCACTTCCCCTCCCCTCTCCAGTTCCTCTCCTCCTCCTGGTCCCTTTCCTTGGTTCCCCTTCTTCCTGCCCTCTCCCGCCGTAGGCCCCGCCCCTCCTTTCGGCCCCGCCCCTAGCAGCCCCCGCCCCCTAGCGGGGCCCGCCCCTCCTTTCGGCCCCGCCCCCTATCGGGCCCCGCCCCTCCTTTCGGCCCCGCCCCCTAGCGGGCCCCGCCCCTCTCCTCTAGGCCTGGCCACGGAGTCCCCGCCGCTGCCGTGCGTCTCCTCCTCGCGCGGTCCCAAAGTTCCGGCCTTGGTGCTGAGGGGGAAGGTTTAGACCGACGGACGCGGTGGCGGGCGATGGGCGCGGGGTGAGTCTAGAGAGGGCCTGGAGAGAGCTAGGAGCAGGAGCGCTGGGGTCTGAGGAGACGTGAGGAGAGGCGCGGGCGGTGGGGGCAGGCACGCAGCACCGCAGTCCGCGTCCCGCTTTCTCCGGGCCCCCACGGCCTCCACCCTTGCCAGGCTCCGGCCTCGATCTCTCCCGAGGCCGAGGCTCGCTGGGGCCCCGCCCGCAGCTTTGGGGCCTCGGCCTGCCCCGCCCCCCGGGGCCCACGACTGTCCCCTTTCCAGTGCCGCCCCCGCCCGCGGCCCCAGGGTTGGGGGATGGGAGGCCGGAACCTCGGCTGGGTCCTGGGGGGCGGCCCCGACAGTCGGCTCGCGTCCCCTTCTAGGCTGGGGACCGTGGAGACATCCCCCAGCCCCTTGGCTCGGGACTGCCCCCCTAAAACTGATTCCTAAGGGATCCCCCTAAGCCTCGGGAAGACTTAGGGAACCTTGGCTTCTAACCCAACCTGACCCCAGCCTTTACTAATTCTAAATGCAAACCCCCCCTTCCCCGCTCAGCGGATTAGCGTCTCGTTAGCCAGTTTTGTGGCAGACCAGCCAGTCTGCTATCGTTTATTAAGCGCCTGCTGTATGCCAGGCATTGTGCTGAGAGCTCTAAGGGGGCATGAACAGCAGCGCGACCCCCTCCTGGAGCTGCCCCTCTGTGGGGTGGCTGCCCGGTGCACTGGCGCCAGGACTGGCCAAGGGCTCTCTTCTGATCCTTTCTGCTCTGTGAGGGGGTTGCGAGTAAGGTGTCATCTCCATTCTAGTGAGAAAAACCAACCCGAGAAAGCTGGAGTCACTTACTTGCCTTGGGCCACAAGTGGATCATATCAGCGTCTTAAACTTCAATAATTTACAGCCAAATTGGGAGGGACACTTTTAAATTTAATCTGCATTATTAACATTTTCTTCACTTAAGTCCAGGCAACAGACAGCAATATCAGGATCATGCAGTTTCTGAGCTGTGAATACCAACACTGAAAAAAAAATTTTTTAAACGCTTTCCTAAACCAGAGTTGGCCCTAGTACAGACCTGGCACTCAATAGAAACATTTAAAAAGTACTTTCTTTACATATTTCATTTGATGCTCATAAAGGTCTCTGTCTCTGTGTCTCTATCTGTATCTCTGTCCCTGTCTCTCTCTGTATCAGTTTCAATCTCTGTCTCTCTCACTCTCAGCAGATATAACAGGTTCAGAAAAGGTAAAGGCAATGTTATGATGTAAGCCCAATGCTACATTATCTCCTTTCTTTAATACTGCTGTAAATATTTTTCTCAGTTGCCATGAAAATAAGTATAACAAAGTTACATACAACTTTTAAGGGAAAACTTAGTATTGAAGCTAAGAAATTTTAGATTAAACTCTTCTTTCCCTTCAGAAGCAGACAATCATAACAAAAACCCTGGTTTTTGTTCAGTTAAGTTCCTTTTGGGCTGCCTAAATTGTGTTCTGGTTCTTAATTCTTTGTATTGATTCTAACTTTTCTTTAGTTCATGTTATCATGTTTCTGTACAGCATTGGCCAGATATGCTTTGTGGTCTTTGAGAAATCAGTTAACCTCATTGAACCTGGGTTTTCTCATCTGTACGATGAAAGGGTTGAAGCTCTAAAATTCTTTCCATTTCTAAATTTTTCAGGGTTTTATGCACTGGTGCACTGGAAAGAATGTTGGATTTGAGATTAAGGGATGCAGATTAAGATTCCATTTGTCTCCTGTTCAGTCTTGCCCAGCTCTTCATGACCCCATTGAAGGTTTTCTTGGCAAAGATACTGGAATAGTTTGCCATTTCCTTCTCCAACTCATTTTACAGATGAGGAAACTGAGGCAAACAGTGAAGTGACCTGCCCAGGGTCACACAGCTAATAAGTGTCTGTCTGAAACTCAGAAGTTTTTCTGATTCTCATACCAGCACTCTATCCACACCTAGCTGTTTTTCTGTCTCTTATTACCTTGGGCCAATCATTTATCCTATCTCAGCCTCAGTTTCCTCAGTCTATAAAATTAGGGGATTAGTTGAGGTCATCTCTTAAGTCCCTTCCAGCTCTAAACCTGTGATCTTACATTCTTGATCTGACAGTTGTTCTCTACACCTGTAATCGCAATAGTTGTTTATAAAGTAGCCAACATTTAAGTTTTGCAAGGTGCTTGTCACATAGTAAGCATTTAATAAATACTTTTTTGTAGGTTAGTTCTTTATTCCAGGCTAAAGATAGCCTGTTTAATTGAGTCTTTCCTTATATGGCATGATCTCAACCATTCTAGTTGACTCCTAGGTACACTCTTCAACCTACTTGCTAATTTCCACAGCTGCCCTTCCCTGTGCCATTAATCCCTTTAGGATTAATTTTCTGAAAGACAGCTGTTTAACCTAGTATTTCAGTGAGCCCCTAGCATTTCCCTGCTATACCACATTAGACTTATAGCATTGTTCAAACATTCTTTAAAGGTGAACACATGCCATAATATATAAAATGTGATACAAATGCAAGGTACCAGTGTTTGTCTGTGTATGTGGGTGTATTTAAATTTATCACAGACATGATGGATTTCTGTATTGTCTGGAAACCAAGATTATTAGAAAGTTGATATGGTGGGGGAAGCCAAGAAGGCTAGAAATTATGTGAGACCAATTAGTGTTTTAAACAAACAAAATTGTGTTATTGTATCAGCCTCCTCAGGTGGTGAAGAAGTGCCACCCTGCCCCAAGAAAGCAAATGTCTTTCCTTTTCAGTATTACAGCCTGCTTCACTGGAGGGAGGGTCTTATACCGGAATTAAATTTGAATATATTCCGTGTCTTTGTATGAAGTACTCAACACATGGATCAACTTTCAAAAACTAGATTTAGACTGGTTAGGAGTGGGTGTCAGGGGTGTCTGCTCTTCACATATCCCTATTACTTCTCTAGAAACAGTATATGTTGAATAGGCTTTTGTGTGCTGCTCTAAGAACCTAATCACAAAATAATTTTTATCGTTCTCATTGATGAACTTAGGGAAAGTAACTTGATTGTTGGGGACCATGTGTATTGTAATTTAAGGATCAGTAAAAAGTTAGCACAAGAGTTTGCCTGATCCTTGTTGTTAGTTCCTGAATGCACATTGGCATATCCACATGACATGTTAGCTTTTTTAAAAATTAGGAATTCTAGCACCTTTGTGGTAAAAAAACTGAGTGAACATGAAACCATTTAGATATTTTCACATACTCTTCTGAAACCTTTTGATGGATATGTGTATATTTTGCATTATCAATATATATACCACTTTTTATTCTGCTCTTTTTTACTTAACATTATTTCCAATACATACACATTTTCATATATTGATGTAATCTACACAGTTGGAATTTAAATGGCCACATGGTGTTATGTCACCTGAATATACCATAGTATGCTCAGCCTCTGTTCTGGGGATTTTGCTTCATTTCCAGTTTTTCACAAGTACACACTTACACTTGCTTTTTAACAGAAGCAGTACACAAGGTCAACTCATGACTGAAGATTATTTCACTGTGCATTTTGTAGTGATTCTGTCATTGACTTAAGACAGTATTTCCCAAAGTGGAGTCTTCAGATCTTTTGTGGTCCACCTGATATGATTAGTAATCCTGGGGAAAAAACTGAATGCAAGCAATATTTTCTCCTGGAAAATATTAATTGTTCAATGTTTGCTAAATGGAGCATTTTTGGAAGATATGAAAGTAAAACTTAATTTTCGAATTCCCTTTACCTTAGAGTCATTCCATATGTCTAGACCCTGTCCCTCTATCCATAGTTTACAAACTCATATCTAAATGATCATTGATTCATTTTATCAATATATTTCAAACTCAGGAGTAATTTGTGGCCAAAATAATTTTAGAATTGCTTGCTTAAGTACCTTAACTCATTTATCTTCCACTTTTCAGCTTTTCCTCTCCTTGTAATGCTAGAGTACAGGATTTACTTTTTTCCCCTTTGTCTCAGTTTGGAAAATAAAAAACCTTTTTTCTATATGTAAACAAAATAATTTTTTTTCCCCGCATTTTCTTATTTATAGCCGTGTGTACAATTGCCTCTTGGAAATACAGACATTTTCATCATGCCAACCGTGGTAGTGATGGATGTGTCACTCTCCATGACTCGACCTGTCTCTATCGAGGGATCAGAAGAATATCAGCGAAAACACCTAGCGGCCCATGGTTTGACTATGTTATTTGAGCACATGGCCACCAATTACAAGCTTGAATTTACAGCTTTGGTGGTGTTTTCGTCACTTTGGGAATTGATGGTCCCCTTTACAAGAGATTATAACACTCTTCAGGTAAAATCAGTCAGCATGCATTGATTAAGTATTTATGTACCAGACATTGTACCAAGCACTGGTACAGTAAGAAATGGAGTATTTTCTGTATTAATCATATTGAATCCACAAGCATTGATACAATATTTTACAATATATCTGGAGTTACAAGGCTAATGGTCCTTAATATCAAAGCATAACTAGGTGTCTACAAATAGTAGTAGACTAGATTCTCCTGATGGATCTTAAAACCTGACCTGATAGACCTCTGAGCTTTACCCAAGTCATGCTTTCTCTGTAATACAACTATTCTCTATGGAGTTAACAGAATTCCCAGGGAGAATAAAACAGATAGCCGTAGGCCACATCCTTCTGTACTGCACTCATAATCAAACGCTCCCTTTTCAGACACTCGTTTTCAGGGGTTTAGCATTTCTAGAAATACTGGAAATAGTTGGGTACATTTTTAAAAGATTTCGAGTTTAATGATTCCTTGTTTTGGCCTAGCTTGTAGCTTTTTAGCCAAAAAGGTATAAACTTGGATGGGCTCTTTGAAATCCCATCAGGTAAAAAGAAGGAATAAAAGAAAAGTGTTAAACATTCTCTTTATTAGTAATAGCGTTTTAAAAATAGCTTTTATGTGTGTGTGTACATATGTATGTGTGTGTGTTGTGCTTTAAGGCTCACCCGGTCCCTTGTACGCATTGTCACCTCAGCTGATCCTCACAACACCCCATGCAGGAGGGGCTGTTCTTATCCCCATTTTGTCAATGCAGAAAGTGAAATTAAGTGACTTTTCCAGGGACCCACAATTAGTGCGTGACAGGCAGGATGGGAACCTGGGTCTTCCTGATTTTGTATCCAGTGGTCTATGTCTGAAAAAAGTTAAAACCCCTCACAGGTTCTTTTAAGAGGGTAACTTAAAATTTGGACTAGCTGGATTTTAGGACTATATTGTTCCTTATGTAATATTGTTATCTTGAACAGTTCATACTGTCTTTATGGAACTAGTTAATGCAGTAAAGAATAATGAATAACTCTTTTATTCAATCAGGAAGCACTGAGTAATATGGATGATTATGATAAAACATGTTTAGAGTCTGCATTACTTGGTGTTTGCAATATTGTTCAACAAGAATGGGGTGGCTCAATTCCTTGCCAGGTAACAATTCATTTTCATTTCACTGAATTTCAAAAATTAAATTTGATTAAAGATAGATTTTATAATTTCTATAAACTTTGTTATATTTCTACATAGAGAAATTTGTTATATAATTTCTTTTCTTATAATCTTTGTTAATTTCTATAAACTTTACTTATATGCTTACATTTGGTATATAATTTTAAAGAAAATACTAAGTTGTATATTCAGACACACCAAAATTAGGGGTAATGGAAACTGTACTCTTAGCAATGAGTATATTGTAAACTTAATACTGTTTTCTGTAGGGTATAAAAGTATGCTTCAGTTGAATTTTAGAATTACTTTCTTAGAGTAAATGAAATTTTAGTATCTACCATGTACGCAAAATGTGCCTTATTAAATCAGGCTAGGAAGAGATCCTCAAACCAGTTATTTACCTAGAGTTATATGTGGAATTAAAGTTGATTTAATCAGCTCGCTTGTCTGGTTATCCCTGTAAACTTTCCATTTTTAAATATGATAGCAGTTAGAAGTAGCAAAGAGGCCTTCTAGACTCGAGGAAGATGCCTGAGGAAGTAGATACATTGAAAATTGACAGCCAAAGCCATTGCAGAAAACTGGAAATAGCCTTCCTGTCCAGCAGCAGTAGAGGAATGATCAAATAAATTATGGAACATTAAGATAATGGAATACTGTAACGAAATGAAGACTAACAAGGAAGAAGAATACCAAGAAATCTGGAAAGACCTTTTTGAAATAATACAAAGTGAAAAAAGCAGTACCAAAAGAATGGAGGACACATAAACCATGACCGTATGTGAAGAAAAGGGGACGAAAAAGAATAGATAGAAAAATCCTATTGAGAACTTAATTGTAAATGTTTATTAAGAAAATTTAGTTGGTTTTATTGATGTTTATTAAATTTTTAATGAAATAATTAAATTTTTAAGTGATAGTAGATAGCCAGGGAGACAAAAGAAAAATTAGATTTGTTCTTTTTGGCCCCCAAATGTATCAAAAATGATGAATTCACAGATCCTGTGAAGTCTGTTGTTCCAAGGTACTATGCTGGCTTGTAACAGTACAAGTACAGTCTTTTGGAAGGCATCAACCATTTGTTTAAGTAGCTCATGTTGAAATTGTTTCAGTTAATGTGCTATAGCTTCTCATTTTTATTCCTTCTAATTTGGTATTGATTTTTTTAGCTTTTCTATAAAAAGCTGATTGTCTGCCTTTAAATATAATTGATTCAAAAATGATACCTCCATTAGTAGGTTACTAATTTCCTTTCTATTAGAACATTGTTAGTTCCACTTTTGATGAGGTTACTTGGTATTTGACATGCCCTGCACCTCCTAACTTCCTTTTGTGAAGGTTTTCAGAATATATAGTTGTGAGGCCTCTGTATGATCTACAAGCCTTCCACCTCTCATTTCTTAGCCCTGGATCGTATGTTTCACTCTCCTCCCCGATGGAATCTTAGAAAGTTCTTTCTTGAATTTCTCTGCTTCTTCATCCCCTATAGCAGATCTGAGTTAGCACACAGGCTGCAGTTTCTTTGTGATGGCCTATCTCAAGTGTTTGCCATGAGCATTATGATAGCAAATGAACAGAACTATTGAACGTTTCTGGTTTTGTTTAGGCTCGTGGTAAAAGCAGCTGAACTTCCTTCTACTTCTGTGCACGTATTTTGTCGTATCCTTCTGTTTGTAGCAGTGATATCAAAATCAACAAGATGTAGTTACTCAGAGTAAGTGTGCATCGGCGTGGAGAGTGACGTTCTAGCCGCCATTTTGTAGGCAGTAATTAAGCCATTATTCTTAGCACTCCGCTCCTTGTTCTATAGTAGTCATGGCAGAAATGGAGCACCAGAGAATCGAAGGCCCTCTTGTGTTTTTCTTTGTTTTATGAGTCACCTTGGCTAAAGATTTCATTACCGTGTGGTCAGCCTACTGGTAATGAGAAATTAGTTAGGTTGGTCGTCAGAAAGTTAACTTAGAATGTTACCAGGCCCATGCTTAAAGCTGTTCCAGTGTAATCAAACATGACAGAGCTCACAGGCCTCTGGCTTAGCCTTGGAGACCCCAAGGTCACCTCCTTTGCTGCCACAGTGGAATAAGTGCTACATGGGTGGCCTTGCATATAGCGGGAACTTCATAAAGAGTTGTTGAATTGAAATCAACCTGAGATTGCTATATGAATCTTTCAGCAGTTCTGGCTCAAAGTTATTTTGTCTTTTTTATTAAGAAAATCATCTGAAAATGATATTTGTTATTAATAATAATGCATTTTAGCATTTAGTTACTGGACTGGTTTGGTTTAATGTGAGATTTGGTTACCAAATTTTTAGGCAACTATAATATGTCTGTTATCAGGATGCAGCACATATTTCCCATTTTGACATTCTGTATATAATGTTTCATCATCACACAGCATCTGGCAGAGCCTGTGTCGTAAGGAAAGATGAAACATAAAATACTTGGTGGTTCCTGGAAGATGTAATCGCCTTAGAGTGAATTGACTGTCTTCTTGACAGATTACCCTTTCAGGTGCCCTCCCCCACTTTGCAGTTGTTCTCTCTTCAAAGTAGCATATTACCCTTTTTGTTGTCTTTACAAGTTGTTAAATAGGCACATAAGTAATCTTGTACTATTGGTCCTTTGTTATCAAGTACCCAGTCAAGGGAGACTGAAAACAGTCACACTGTATGTAAATAGAGAATACTCCCCAAAAATGTGCTACAATTTCACAATGCTTAGAGAGTAATGAAGAAATTAATAATTTTTGTTGTTCTCTCTGTTCATTACATTGAGTACATTAACATCTGCAGCTAGAGCTGGATGCATTTACGAAAGCTGCATTATACGATTTTTGTGTTAAAAGTATAAGAAAATATTTTTATGGAGTTTATAGTTTGGGTATATTCTTTTAGGACAGGGATTGCCAGCCTTTCGGTAGTATATGTCTAGAGTTTAACCCTTATTCTTCTTGTATGGCCTGAGAGGCAAGCTGCAGCTGCTTTAGAGTGAAGGGGTTGAGTTGATTATCCTATACTGGCTGACAAACCCCAACTGAGGAGATAGGAATCTGGCTGTCATAATGTAACAAAGCAATTAATGGATCTTGAAGTGTTGGGTTTTTTGAAATATATAGAAGAGCTTGTTAAAGTAGCTAAGAAAAATTAAAACAATATTAAGTCTTGTTGTTTAAGTATATGTTTATTTAAATTACAAATCTTTTCCCTTCTTCTGTAAATAGGTTGTCCTAGTAACTGATGGATGTCTAGGCATTGGGAGAGGTTCATTGCGCCACTCACTAGCAACTCACAGTCAACGAAGTGACTCTAATAGATTTCCTTTGCCTTTCCCTTTTCCATCTAAGTTATACATCATGTGCATGGCAAATTTGGAAGAGGTAAATTCTTCTACCCTAACATTGAACGGTTACTAGTTCACTGGAACTAGTAACTATGATTTGATGGAATTCCCAAGTACTCTTTTAAATTCTACATTGTTGCTACATCACCATGAAGATATACCTGAAGTCGTTTCCTCTGGGCTATTTCTCATGGGAGATGTTTAGATGATTAATGGTTGAGATGTCCTCTTCTGTAATAAAGTGTTTCTGCTGCTGAGTTTTCTCATCTGTGCCTAAAGAAATACTAAAAAAAGTAGACTTTGAGCCTTAGTTTGAGAAACATTATCCTTGTTTCATTAATAAACACTTCTCAGTTTTTCCCTTTACATGAATAAGTCCCCTTGGAGGGCAAATCATGAGTAAATACCAATTGTTCCCCTCTGAGAGAGTGATGTTTTTATATGTGATGTTTTCATTTTATGAAATGACTTTCCTGTTTTCCTTCAATCGAGACTGTTATAATTGTTTTTTTTAAAGATTGTTAAAGTTATTTTTTCTCATCTGCCATAAAATATTTGGTTTTTATTGTCTATGTTATTATAGCCCTAACCTCAGTGAGCTAATATTTATTTGGCATTTTCTGCATCTTTTAAGAGAGATTTTCCTGCTTTGTAGCTCCAGAGCACAGATTCTCTAGATTGTCTGGAACAACTCATAGACTTAAACAATGGTGAAGGACAGATTTTTACCATTGATGGTCCCCTGTGCTTGAAGAATGTACAGTCTATGTTTGGGTGAGTCTATGTTTTGAATTTAACAACTTTCTTAGAATTTATCATTATAATTTAGCATTTAGAACCCCCCAAAATTCTTTTGAATTGTGCCATTGTATTTCCCTATATTGCCCATTTTAAAGATTAGTATAACAGATATTTTTAGGTACAAATGAAATGGTAATGTCTGCAGTTATCTCTTCTCAGTAATTCAGCAGTTTCAAAGATGAGTTTGCTCATGGGCTTTTTTCCAATAAATATCTGTATTAAGCATGTCATGTTTCATTGTTCTTCATGAATCAATTGATTAGACTTCAGTTGTGGAGTAATCGTAAAGGAAAATAAGTTTACATCTTTAATTAGTATCTTCAATTACTTTTCAGTATTGCTCTAGCACTTAATAATGAATTATCATATTTTAGGAAACTGATAGATCTGGCATATACACCTTTCCATGCTGTTCTCAAATGTGGTCACTTAACATCCGATGTGCAAGTCTTTCCCAGACCAGAACCTTTTATTATAGATGAAGAAATTGATCCTATTCCTAAAGTAATTAATACAGGTAATTTTAAAAAATGTATTTCTGTATACCTTTTTTCTCTGCTTTTCCTGTTGAGCTTCCCTTCCCTCTCCTAGCTTATTTCTTTCTTCTAGGTTTAACACATCATGTTGGCATCATTCCTAGTCATGATGTTTGATCAGAATTTGCTTTAGAAAGGAGGTTATGATGTCTGAAGGGCTTCCCATTTGGAAATGTTAATTTCCTGGGGAAAAGAAGTCAGAGAAGATCCTGGCTCTGCCACTTGCTACTCCCAAGGGGGCACAAGTATTAAGATGTGACGGACTTCACCTTTCTGGACCTCAGTGTCCTCGTTGTTAAATGAGGGGCTTGGGAGATCTCTAAGGCTCTTTCCAGCTTCAAGTCATATAAGCCAGACCTAGAGGGAGGAAGGCCTGAGTTCCAGTCCAGACTTGGACACTTTACTAGCTGTGTGCTCCTAGACAAGTTCTTGAATCTCTTCACCTCAGTTTGCTTGTCTGTAAAATGGGAATAATAATAGTACCCGTCCTCCCACAGCTGTTGGCACATTGTGTGGCCTGTGTTAAATGCTGTATAAATATTAGTTGTCGTCGTTATTGTTAGTGTCCACAACTGAAATCTGTATTCAGAAACTGCCCAAATGCCATAAAATCTCTAGGACTGGCACCCTTACTGAATCTTCTTGGTGACCTTTGGAATGTCATGAAAACAGTCATTGCCATAGACAAGGCGAGGCTTCTGGAGTCTCTGGTGCAGGTTTCAGTTCTGACCCTTCCACCCCGAGCTTTCAGTTCCTTTTTCTGGGTCTTAGTTTTGTTTGTTTTTTTCCCTGTGTCCCAAGGGGTTTAAATGAATGAGAGATCTCAGACATTCCTTTCAGCTATAAAATATATTAGAGTGCTGTTGTTCTGCCACCAGTACCATGGCTAAGTGAAAAGGATGTGTTGAATTTTTATTTATTGTAAACACTAGTTAAAAAATGTAAAATGAAAATAATGGTAGTTCATTTTATTTGGCATTGTAATGTTTGCAAAGTACTTGACTTTCACTGTTTCACTCGATCCTTAATACAGCCATGTGTGTTGGGTGCTCTTACTCAGACCATTTTACAGATGAGGAAACCAAGACTTAGGGATGTGAAATACCTTGCCCTGGTCACAACGTAGATGACTGAGGTGGAAGTCAAAGCCAAGGATTCTGATTCCATGCTCCCTCTCGAGTGAAAGATGGCAGGAGTAGAAAAGGAGATGCCATTCAGCCTTCGAATGTAGCACTGCCTGAAGTGAAATCTGCGTCATGCCAGGTTCAAGACTTCGAGGAAATGAATCATTTGGGGATTTTCTTATTTTTTCCCAACGAAATAATTGGCCTTCTAAGAGTTATTCCTGACCAGGTTTAGCTCAACCCTATTGATTAGGTTTCTGTCTTCATGGTACACCATTATAAGCCACTTGCTGTCTCGGTGATGCATTTCCTCCAAATGTCTTTACTTTTGGCGCTGATGGTTGTCAGGAGAATTCAGAATCTCTTGTTGATGTAGGAGAAGTATGTTTTCAGTTCTAGTTAACAACAAGCTTGTGATTTTCATCTAACTTTTCAGTAAATCCAAGGGTTTACACACTACTTCATTGTGTATACATTGTGTATATAAAAGAAAAAACCAAAATCAGACCCTAGCCATTCATAAAATGAAAAGAAAAATCTCAAAACTTTAGCCATTCATAGATCATTTCATTAACTTTTGGCCTTATCCTTAATTATTTCCTGCATTTAAATATCTGTTCTCTTCCCCTTAAAAAAAAAAATAAACTGCCACCTTTCCCAAAGAAGTCTGATCAGATCTGCTTTGAAAGTGTTTGGACTCTGTCGTGATCTTCAGTTGAGCTTATATCTGCAGTTATGACCTTCAATACATGTATTTCCACAGAGAAATGTATAATGTAACTTGAATTCATTAGAAGAAAGATATAACTGGTTTCTTTTCCTGGGAAAATGTTGATTGAAAAGATACTATGTATCTATACTACGTATTGATTAGACGCTATGTAAAAGGAATTCTTAATAACTTCTCCATCTAGCTCGTCACACTTGAATTCAGCCAAAAAATTACATTATTGAAATTTTCATTTTTAAGTTTAAATAAAATAGAACAGATGCCGAGGGCCTGCCTAACATATGAATTAAAACTATATTGAATCTTTCCTTCCAGATCTGGAAATAGTGGGTTTTATAGATATAGCTGATATTTCAAGCCCCCCAGTTCTGTCTAGGCATCTGGTCCTGCCCATTGCTCTTAACAAAGGTGAGTTTTCCTTTTAACTTAGGGGCATGTACGAAAGTTCTCATAATCTAAATGTGTTTGAAATGGTCCATACAGTTAAAGAAGGATATTCACTTTATAGGATTTTGGAGGAGCGACTGTTGTACTGGGTTAAAAAAAACTGTACAGAGCCTAACAAATCAGAAAAACAATAGTGCTGCTCTATTTCTCATGCCATCACTCAGTCATTGCAAAGTCTCTTAGAATGCAAAACATTATACAAGGTGCTATGAGGCATTCAGAGTTCCTGAATCTCTCAAGAGCTCTCTCAGTTTAGATTAAGATGAACCATAATTGAAAAACTCAAGGGATTTGTGAGGGTACTTTCCCCACTGCCCAGTACAAATATTTTATGGTCCCCTCTGGCTTTAGTGGATAGGTGGCCTCTGGGAGTGTCCATGACCAAAATATTCCTTATCCAACTGGCTGATGAGCTTTCCCAGGTTTATCTAGGCTGGACCTCAGGCAACATATGATCACTCCCCTTTACTCAAGGTCTTTCCAGCTTGGTACCAGACCTACCCGAATTTGTATTTTGCTGTCACAACCTTCACCCAGGGTCACCACCACAGCACACTGAAACTGTAAAGTAAAATTTCTCCTTGTTGGTTCCTCTACCTTTTAAAGGATCCATTTGAAAACTGAGTTTTACATTCTTTAGATTTTGCATAGTAGCTGTTTATATTAAATTGATTAATTTCAACATTAAATTATTTTAACAGTTTTTCATTCCCTTTGAGTTTCCATCAGGATTCTTTGTCCATTCATTTACATTTTCATTTCCTCTTAAATAGTCACAGTCACTGTGAATGTGTGCTTCATGCTTACTTCTGCTTTTTTATCTATGTGTCATTTCAGAAAGGTCTTAGATTTCTTTGCATTCCTCAAACTTGTCAATATTAATTACATTATGGTATTCTGGGCATTTTAATTACAATTCAGTTTACCATTTTCCTCTTGTTGGTCATTTGGTTCTATTCCAGTTTTGTTGCAACTATGTGTAATGAAAAGCTCTTTTCTTTAAAAAAAAAACAAAAAACAAAAACAAACAACTTTCAGTGTATGTTCCTATATTGGAATTATTAGATTAAAGGATATGTGTATTTTACTAACTTTTATTTCATATTGCCAGATTCCTTTCCAAAAAGATTCTACAAATGTACAATTGCATGACAAAGCCATTTTCCTCCAGTTTTTCAGGGATTTTGTGTTTGACCTTTGTCTAACCAGTTTCCTCTTTGTTTTTTGCATAGAAGGTGATGAGGTAGGTACAGGCATCACTGATGACAATGAAGATGAAAATTCAGCTAATCAGATTGCTGGTAAAATACCCAACTTTTGTGTCCTGCTCCATGGTAGCCTGAAAGTTGAAGGAATGGTGGCAATTGTTCAGTTAGGGTAAGGATGCTTTGGGTCTATCTAAAGGTCATTCTTGTCTCAGGAATTCTGATTCGATAAATCCAAAGCGAGATGCTTCTCAGATTTGAAGGACATTGATTTTATTCTATATGTTACACATTATTTTATATATGTATGCACATATATATACACACACATATTAAAGAATGAGAGCCAAGTTCTCATTCTAGAGGAAGGGAGATAGACATCTATTTAGATAAATCTATCCAGATATGTATTACGTATATGTGTTTATATTGCTATATATACACACATGTGTTATAAATAGATCTATATAGCATATAGAGATTCATGTTATATAGTATTATATTGTGTATTATACATAGATACACATGTATAGATATGTGTATTTCTATATCAATATATCTTTCTCTATATGTTATTATATATAGGTGCAGAAGGCTTAGAAGACAAAGAGAATGCCTTTAACCCCTTTGCCTCTTCCAGAGATTACTCTGCCCACAGGAAGCATTGTATAGACTCAAGATTTTATATCTGTGTTGTAACTGGCTTTTTAGGCAAAAAATGAGTATAGGGTAGACTTGTTCAGTATTAAGTTTGGGTTTGGGGGTAAGCAGTTTAGAGATGGCATTGCTAGCCTTGATATTCCTCTGGTTTTCACACAGACCTGAGTGGCATGGAATGCTTTACTCTCAAGCTGACAGCAAGAAGAAATCAAATCTCATGATGTCTCTCTTTGAACCTGGTCCAGAGCCTCTCCCTTGGTTGGGGAAAATGGCACAACTGGGGCCTATTTCAGGTACAACTTTTATAAAGTCCTACTCACAGCTCTCTTTTCCTTCTGCTGCTTTGAAGAAGTTCTCTGGCTACTTTATCCATTTCTCAAGAGGACTCCCTCCTTTAATCACTGTATTTTTTGAATGTGGAATAAACTACCCAGATTTCCTTTTAAACAGAGATTAAAAAGCTCACTTTAAAAAAAAAGTAAAATTTCATTTTTGAACTTAGCACATGAATGAGGTATTTTAAACTCCAGTAATCCTGTTTCAAAGTAAAGAGTTTCTTAGGTTGTTTACAAACAATCTTTTGGAGCATGTGACTTCGAGTGTCTTAAAGTAGACTTTCCCATACACAAAAGAAAATTTTTCTCAATTTAACTCAGTAGTTAATTATTTAGCACATGGAATGTACTTAGCATGCTGCTAAGTGCTTTGGGGAATATAGAAGAAATATAAGCTACAATATCTACCCACAGTGAGCTTATCATTTCATTGGATAGATAAGGTGTACTTTATTAGTCCGATGTATTGTTCTTTATGGCTTTGGGGAAAAGGAACTACTTGGCACCCTCACCAGAAAGACTGAATCATGAAATGGTGACAGCGAAAAGATACACATGGATTTAAGTGGTGTTAGCCACTTAGTGTTCTTGTGTCCCAGCACTGCCAGTGTTGGCATGCACAGCAGGCTTCTCTGAGCAAAAGGGGTTTGCATTGTTTGAGACAACAGAATTCAGTGATCCAGTTCCCCTTTGTTTTCTGCATCTATATCAGTCTTATGAGAGGAAGAAGTGTTCATAATGAATTTGTTAGCCCCTTCTAGTGATCTTTATCTCAGGCTTTATGATCCCCATGCTTAACCTCATGTTACAGCAACAGTAAGAGAATCTAGTACAATGAGGGGAGGTTGGTTCATTCTCTGTTTCAAGTAACTACACACACACATATATATACAGGCATGATGTAAGACAGAGAAGCCAAGTGTATTACATCATCCATTATCTGGAAAAGGAATTCTTAGACCTCTCGGTTATGCATAGTTTCCAGTAAGTCTGCTGTCAAATGATTCAGAAGAACCTGCAAGCTTTAAGTCCCATTACACAGACCATAAAAACTATTGGGACAGCATAAGACAGTAAATAACCAGGTGCCAAAATATGTACTGTTGGCATTAAGCACTACTGTAAGAATGAAAGTGGTATGGGTGGAATCTGACCTCCCAGGAAGAGAAGGTTTATATTGGCCAGAAGTTAAAATAGGTTTGTGTAGTCAGAATGGGTCTATATGGAAGAATGTTGAGGTGAAATTATAGAGAGCCATAAACGCAAGGATGAAGAACTTACCTTGAACCCATAAATTGTAATTAGTAAATACCTGGACCTGTAAATACCTGTAATTAGTAAATACCTTTATTTCTGCAAATAGGTTAAAAACAGAAATGTGGCTCTGGGAGTCTTTAGGGACAATGTTTGAAAGTGCCACAAGATGGAGATATTTTTCCATTTAAGTCTTTCTCTGCTTGTCCTTTATCATTTTCTTTGCATTACTTGCTCATTCTTATGGAGTCTTATGTTCCATATTAGTTTTAAAAGCAAATGATTAGAATGAGTTCGTAATTCTTACAAAAAATGGACAATCTTTTTTTTTTTTTTTTTGCTTAGGGGAATCCCAGTTTATTTTTCCTTTGAGTCAGTGACCCAAAAAGTGGTTTTCCATAAAAAAAAGATTTCCCTAGCCCTGTTATAGTTACTGAGAAACTTTGGGAATTTTTTGAGTAGAAAACTAACCTGTGAATCTAGAGATCTAGATCTATCTAAAGATAATGTCAACCTAATTTTTCTAGACTTTCTCAGCTGTTCGTTGACTCTATATACTGATTAGAAGTTTCCTTCATTCTTAGAGAAATGAATTTAATGTCCTCTAGGTATAAACATTATTTCCTTGACCCAAGCATGCTAGAGTGTCATTTTTAGAAAGCTTCATTTCCTTTAAGATGCCAAAGAAAATCCTTATGGCGAAGACGACAACAAGAGCCCTTTCCCCTTGCAGCCCAAGAACAAGCGCAGCTACGCCCAGAATGTGACTGTGTGGATTAAGCCCAGTGGTTTACAGGTAGCTCATTCTTGTTGCTTTGTCATCAGTGATTGGAGCTCTATTTGGGGCGGGGGGAGAGAGACGTGGCAGAGAGAAACGCATACTCCTTCTTGTGAAGGTAGTATTCCTTCTGTTCAAACTTAATAACTTTTCAAAATAAAGTCACACCTGTAATTTGCTTCCCACTGAAGCACATTTTCTATTTGTTCTTCCAAAATAAGCAAAATCAGGACAGTCATTTGGGCCACAAGACTAACAAAAGACTTTCTACTCATCCTGTGGCTTTTCTTTGATTTCCTACCCAACAGATACTGGGAGTGAAAAGCTTCTTCTCTTTTGTTTAAATTCTCTGTCTCTGGCCACATTACCTACACAGCTCTTTGGAAGGAAGCCAGTGAGCCTCATGAAAAGGAACCATGTATAGAACTTTGAAATTGAAAAAATGTGGCTGAAAAGAAAACTATAGTTACACTTGCCACAGATGCACCTGATGAGTTTTAGATTTTTAAAAAGTTTTATACGTGTTTCTTTTTCACAAGATCATTTGCAGATTGACCTGCCTCCCAAAAGGATGTGTGAGTGCTTCATGTGCATTTTTAAATGAACTGAGAGAAAAGCTCTATGCTTGTATTTTAAAAAATACAACAGAAATAAAGTGAGAGTGAGGAATCCTCACACTGACAGATCTACTAAGTGGAATCATTCTATTTTATTAAATTTGTATGTTCAGAAACATTTCTCACTTTTTTGTACTCTCCCTCTCTCTACCTGATTAATAACAAATTTTCCCCTCCTTTAATAGACAGATGTACAAAAGATCTTAAGAAACGCAAGAAAACTGCCTGAAAAAACACAGACCTTCTACAAGGTGAGAATGATGGGATCACAACTTTGGGAGGGGCACTTAAGTGAACCAAGGTTCTGCTAAACATGATTGGTTGATAACAAGCTGTTATGTATTTTAAGACAAGACAGGTGGACACTTAGTTTATCCTTCTGCCTCCAGACAGGAATTCTTGTCTATCATTATTTCCATCTGGGATGAGATACTTCTAAATGTTTGTGAATTCATATCAGATTTGAATCTTCTAGGACTGTAAATAGCTCCAAAATTTTTTTTAAAAATTGATGTCTTTTGGCTTTTGTGCTATTCATTCCCTAGTGTAAAGCCCTCCCTGTAACAAGAAAAACAATTGAGCACAACTGAGCAACACAATGATGGTGTGTGCAACATTGTGCATCCATAGTTCCTCACCTTTCTACTGAGAAAAAGGAAGTCTATTTCATCATTAGTCATTGAATTTGATCTAAATTCACCTGTGTTTAGTATTGTTTTAATTTATAATATCAGTCATTGTAAATACCATGCTTCAAGTTCTGTGTTCTTTTGGTTACATTTCTATATCACAGTTTGTTCAGCCATTCTCCTTCCCCCACCCTCATTGAAACATCAAACTTTTTTATAGTTTTACCACACAAATTGTTTCCCAGAACTACTTGTGAAAAATAATTATTTATGAATTGGCCTAGAGATGGTTTTGGGGTCATCAGAAGTAATAAAGATAGAAAGGAGGAAATTTTGTGATGTCTCATAACTCCATTGTCATTTCCAGAATATAACTCAAACTCATTTAAAGAGCAGCACGGAATAGCCTGACTTGTCATTTTTGGTGCCATGTGCAATTAGATATGGCTTCTGAGTATGATTGCTTGGTCTTGGAAGAGTATAATCCATGTTCTGTGCCCTTGGAGTGCCCCTTCTGCTGTGTCACACCTCCCATCAACATGGCTTTGATATCGTTGTGTATTCTCAACTCTTGCTCAGACTTTCCAAACAAGTTACAGTCCAAAACATAGTGTGATGGACAACATAGCTGGAGTTCATTTCATTTCATTCCCATCAGGTATTCTGTTCAAAAAAGGAGCCTTAGCACTACTCACCAGCTTGGACACATATAGGCATAAAAATACTGGTAAATGCATTTTTAAACTTTTGAAAACAGATTTCTTCCAAGCACAGGTAGACACTTAAATACTGGATGTTCTTGTTTTCCCACTACCTGTGTGGCTGTTTGTCAGGTCTCCTTTAGTGGCTCATCATCTATAACACACCATCAGACTGTGGGTTTTCTCTAATACATTGCCCTCTGGTGCTTCTTCTCTTTCTCTTTTTCAGTGACCTCAGTCAGGTCAAATGATCATTTTTGTGCAGATGGTTCTCAAAGAGCAGTATATTCAGTCCTAATCTCTCCTTTGAGCATTAGTCCTAAATCTCCAGTTGCCTGTGAGACATTTCAAACTGGACATCCCAGAGGCATCTTAAATGTATCAAAATAGAAATCATCACTTTTCTCCCCAAAGTTATACTATTTGTTTAAAAACCAGGTGTGATTCTAAGGTAATGAGAGTAGGGTTGGGTATAGTTCGTTAATGTTCTTTTTTTCCCTAATTCTTTTTTTAACAAAACCAACTTTTACCCCTCTTCAAATTTCCCTATTTCTGTCTAAAGCAACACCATCACTATTTCATGACTTGACTCCTCATTCTCTCTTATCCCATAGTTGCAAAATCTTGACCTACCTCCACAAAATCTCTCCCATCTTACTTTTCTCAGCATACATGTTTTGTTGAGTCATTTCAGTCACATCCAACTGTTCATCCCCCCATTTGGGGTTTTCTTGGCAAAGATACCCTCTAAGGGGTTTGCCATTTCCTTCTCCAGCTCATTTTACAAATGAGGAAACTGAAGCCAACAGGATTGGGTGACTTGCCCAGGATGACACAGCTAGTTTGTGAGGCCTGGCATTCTGTTCACTGTGCCACTTAGCTGCACACTTCTCTACTTATTTAGCTGCCACCTTAGTTCAGCCCCTCGATCACCTGTCAACTAGATTGTTGCAGCAACTGCCTAAATGGTCCCCTTTCCCCAAGTATCTCCCTATTCTAGTCAGTCCTTCATACTGCTATCAAAGTGACTTTCCTTAATTGCAGATAGAATCATGTCACTCCCTTAATCAACTCTAGTGGCACTCTGTGACTTCTAGGATAAAATATAAACCTCTTTTAGTTTTTAGTTCTTCACAACCTGACCCCAGCTCATGTTTCCAGTCTCAGTGTACATTACTTCCCTCGCTGCCCCAAATTTGATCCAATCAGGCTGGGCCTTCTCTCTGCTCCTCATAGAACACCGTGCCCTGACCACCTCCCGTACCTGTGATGCATTTTCGTTTCACCACCTTACAAAATCGTACTCTTCCTTCAAGACTCAGCTCAAGCACCTGCAGGGAGCCTTTTTACAGTCTCCCTCCCAAGCTACCTAATATTTAACTACTTTGTCATTGTCCTCTTCATATTCATTCTGTACGTGCACATTTGTATCCCCAGTGTATGACAGAGTTGGTGAAAATTGTTGGGTTTGTTTTCTTAATGAAAAAGACTTGTTCCAAAGTATTATTTCATCTGTATTTTGTTTCAGGAGCTAAACCGTTTACGAAAGGCTGCCCTGGCATTTGGCTTCCTGGATCTCTTGAAGGGAGTAGCTGACATGCTAGAAAGGGAGTGCACCCTTCTCCCTGACACAGCCCACCCTGATGCTGCATTCCAGCTATCCCATGCTGCCAGGCAACTGAAACTGGCCAGTACTGGTTCCTCTGATTACGCAGCTTATGATCACAATATCACCCCCCTTCAGACAGACTTTTCTGGAAGCAACACTGAAAGAATGTGAACTTGGCTTGTTTGGATAACATTTTCTTTAAGAGAAAGAGACTTCCAAAGTGGGGAGAGTCGTCAAGATATGAAAACTGTCCAGGTTGAGTTGGAATCATTAATTGAATCTAAATAATCTCCCCCCAAAAGTTAGAACTCCTTAGCTTCCATGGTGGGGAGAAGGGGGTATCAAGAAGCTCTGGTTTCTGAAGAACAGTGATTGTTTGTGCTATGCAAACTTCCTAGGCAGCTTTGGTGGGGAGGGGAGCTCCCTGGGTCCTTGAGCAGCTGTATGGAAACTCCCCGGTAGGTGCTATCCCTCCTGGACTTCCAGAAAGTGTTTGCTCTCCTGCTTTAAAATCGAACCAGCAAAAGTACAGGGGTTTTCTCTAACATCTGCACTTGGAATGAACTCAGGCAACCAAGAGATTGCCCTTGTTGGACCTGGAGCAAAATGGTGATGATGCTGTTTATTTTAAGATACAATTTTAAACAATAATATGTATAATACATATAAAATTGACTGGGGCTTTTTTTTTAAAGTTTTAAGGTAAATAAACAATAAAATGCTTGATTTTACAAAATGGTTTCATTTGAAGACTGATACTTCAGATTTCATTTGTTTTCCTACTTACCCAGTATAATTTTAATTTCCTTGTAATTAACTCATCAGTATTTAAGTCTTAATCTACAGGATTTTAAGAATTTGCTGAAATAGCACTGGTTTCGAACAGCATATCCCTTTAAATTCCACTTTTGGTTAGACTATTGGGGCACAGATTTATTACCTTCCTTATTACTTCATAGGCCAAGGCTCAGTCAAAATCAAGTTCCAGCAAAAAAAAGTAAGTGAATAAAATCCTAAGGTAGCAAGAGTTACGTAATTAAAAAATAAAACAAAACAAACCAGCACTGAACTAAGAATGAAGAGATCTGCGATCTGGTCCCAGCTGTGTCACAAACTAACTACGAATTCAAGCAGCAGCTTCATCCTTCTAGACCTGAACTAATCTACAAACATAAGAGGACTGGACTTCAAGGGTTCTCAACCTTCTTTGTCATGGCTCACCTCTCACAATAACGCTTTTAAATGCATAAAATAAAATGTATAGGAATGCAGAGGAGAACAATTATTTTGAAATAATTATCAAAATAATTTTTTAAAAACCAAATTCATGGACTCCAGGTTTGGAACCCTTGGATTACATGATCTCTATAGTCTCTTACAGCTGTTTCAATGACTGTGCCACTGAGAGCCTCTGAAATTGTGGACAAAAAACATTTCTCATCATTGGCTGTCTATTTCATAGTTTCCTATGGAAGCATTGTTGTCTTTGTCCTTTGCTGCTGAAGACGACCATGCCATTAGACAAATGATGTGACTTGCACTTAGACTTTGTTTTGAGGGAGGGAGGGCTGTGCAGGTCACCAGCCTCACTTTCTCCTCCAAAGCCATCAGAATCCAGTGACTTGAAATTTCTCAGGGTGACTAAAGATGACCTGGGATGCACTGGGAGACTTTGGCATTATGCCCAAGGTGGAAGGTGTTAGATAAAAGTTTCATGAAAATAAAAGTTACAATGAGTCCAAACGTAAGCAACTGAATCTGCCATGGAAATACTCCAAAAATCTGATATTCTATCTTCAGGATTCTGGGAAAAAAAGCAGCACAGAAAGAACAAAGGTTTTGACTGTAAATGTTTTAATAGAAATCCACCACCTTTTGCCTCCTCGGAGACTGTATGATAAGATCCATGACAATCACAATGAATAGAAGTTTCTTCTTGAGAGTGCCGGCTACTTCACAGCAAAGCTGAACTGCCTGATTTCATAAGAACTCAAGGTGAAAGAACATGTCAGAAGTCAGTATGAACAAGTTAAGTGTTGATGAGAACCTGCAAGGCATGCAAAACATTGTCCTACCAAGGAACAAATTAAAAGGGGAAAATGCCTGCCTTATGCTAATTTGGTGTTTGATATCAAGCCAAGATACTGTCCCAGGCTCCTGTAACCATCAAGTATAAATCATTGTGTGATCCCTGGGTGGGAATAATGACATGTTCCAGGACAAGGCTAAAGGATCTATTTATGCCCTGAATGCTTTTCTTTAAATGAATGTTTCTTCTAAGGGAATTTCTACATGGTATACTCAAAATGCAGTGAAGAAAACCCTATTAATCTTTAAAACAAGTGATCTTTTTTCTTTCAAATTCCTTCTACCCCTGCTAGGATGTTTCCTTCCAGAATCTCTTACCGACACCAGCTAGCAGACTGCCAAATTCCCAGCGTTGTTTTCCCATTTATGCTACAATGGTAAATGAAAAAGTCAGTTTCACTGCAATAGAATGAAGGCAACTATGGTCCTTCAAAAAAATTGCTTTTCCCACTATTCTTTTACAAATAGATAACTGAGTGGACTCTGTGTAGTGAGCACAGATAAACCAGTATCTTATGTTTCAGCATTAAATTTACTGTTCATTCTAATGACATGAATTTTAAAAATTATTTCATTTCAACAGAAGTATGAAAAAGAAAAGGTTACTTGCAATTAAGCCACCAGAGACAATGAATGGTTCCAGGTTTCCTTTCCTGTCATTCTCTCAAGCCTTTTGCTCTCTATCCAATGCCTACACAATCAAAACTATAGCCTGCCAGCAATAAGAGGTAAGATGACCACAGAGTTTATCCCCAGTATGGCTCAGATAAAAGTTTATCAGTGGCTGGGCCTAAACTGATCATCACAAGATGGACCTTGTGGTAACCCAACCAATATAAAACATTCAATACATTCAACGCTTTTTTTTTTATCTCTTGAGTCTGATGTCTGTGGCTTTCAGTTACCCGTAAGAGAGCACCCATCTTCGCTTTTCCTTACAAACCCGTCAGCGTTGAGGATGAGAAATCTCAACAAAGGAAATGTACAGCCCAAGATTTTGCCTTTATGTGCTCAGTAAACGTAGTGGGCTGGCTGACAAGCAAGGACTGGGGTAAATCCTCTCACTATCACTAACTATACAGTATAGGCACTAATTATGTACTGTTCTTAGAATGGACAAAATTAGGAGTCGAGTTTAGTTGGTCGAACATGAGGGTTACTGGTCATGCATGTTCTATAATGAAGTGGTACAATAAGTAGAGGAATGTTACCTGGGGCTGTGGAATTACTGAAAATTAAAATTATTAAACCTTAGAAAAGCCTTTGTATCGGCATAATAGATAAAACCATTAAGAACTGCAGATTATGATTCATCTGGAAAGAAACCATTTGCTGCTCTGCTTAGTTGGTTTTTCTCTTTTTGGGTCCATAGCGCCGCCTTCGTTGTTTATAAAGGTGACGGAAATTTACGAACAGTCCTAAAAGGTAAGTAACAAAGATTAGAACTTAGAATATTGATATCAATGTAATTACAACTAGGGTGATTCTGGAGGGTAAAGCTGAAGTGCAACCCTGGGCTTCTAGCACAGTGCTTCCCTCATCTGTCCCTAGCAGACACCTGCTGAATGCTCTACCAGTGGTTCTCAAAAAGTGGGATGGAAAAGGTTATTTTTCATGAAAAATGTAAGTATTTTTAAACTACCACATTTTAATTCCTAATTTAGTAAAAGTATCAGTGTAACCTACACAAACAGAAGCTCTTTAGGGTTCTCAATAATGCTCAACAGTGTAAAGGTGCTGTGAGACCAAAATGTTTGAGAACTACTGCTCTACACCATCACATGAAAAAGCATTTCCTACTGGACTAATACTGAGTCAATTATCACTAAGCATGGATTTAAAGATTATTTTACACTTTTGTGAGGAAAAGAGAGTCTTGGGAGTGTGTATATTAAAGATAGGAAGGGAAGAGAAAACTGCACCTTAGGAAATCATATACCCTCACTTGTCAGACTTGTCTCATATCCACAGAGGGTCTAAGAGGGTCTCCAAGAGAAAAAGGTATGAGCACCCATGGCTACCCAGGACTCCTGCTTCTGTCTTGGTTGTCACTGGTTATTTTTTGAATAATGAGTAACATATATATCAATTTTAGATTAGTGGAACAAGCTGCAATTACTCCACATAGAAAACATCCTGAAGAGGATTATTTAAAAAGTAGTGACCCTTGAAATAGATGCATAGCACAAAATTGGGATCCCAAGAAGTAAGTAGACAAATTTTAGCAATTTAGGGAGCAAGAATTTCTGATCAGGTGAGTATCTTCTCCACCTAGATGGCTTTCTACAGGTTTTTCCCCCTCTCCTAACCACTGTAGCACTCAGAAAAAAAAGTTTCTGAAGCTAGGCCTGGTAACAAATACACTTCTGGTGATGGTTCACCTGCAGAGCCAATACTTACCTAAAAATAGTATTATAAGATAGATCTGAAGAAAGACTGAAAATCTGACTGTGATGTTCAGTGGATATGGCAACACAAAGCTGAACTTCCCCGTCTCACTGAATACTGGAATAGACTGGATGACTGAGACCGCTGAAAGCAAAAAGGTAATACTTGTCAGAGAGGCAAGCCAAAGTAGTCATATCCGATGATATAAACTTTTAATATTTTACCCCCCAAATTCTGATTTTACATTTGTTCAAAATACTCTTTCTAGAGGTTTGCCTCTCTGTTTCTCAATCTTCACAACTCCAGCTATCAACATAGCTTTCAATACCCTACCAAATAATTTCATAGCTCAGCCACTCCTAATGGGGTTCCCAGTATTAGGTTTCCTAGGTCTATAACTAATAGGATGGACATCATCATCTGTGATAGATTCCCAACTTCTACTTTCTTCATCAAGTTCTGGACAAACCGCCTTCCTAAGAGAAAGTGAAATGTTTCTACAAAATGATACCACTGTACAACCAGACGCAAACATACTTCATGCGGTTCTATATTTCATAATCTTAATTTCATTTGATTTTTTTCAACAGGTAGGACAAGATTATCCCCAATTGAAGTTGAGAAAACTAAGCCTAGGAACTTAAAAATATAACAGCTGGTTCATGGCAGGCAGATTTCCTGACAATTAAGAACAATGTTCTTTTCTCCATATTAAAGCTGCTAATCTGTGTGTAAGCCACTAAAGAAAGAAAATCAAGTATGTGTCATTTGTAAACGAGTTGGTCTCCCCAGATTTAATCTATATTTTCAGTTTACTTTGAGGCTTTTGGGTCCCAACAACTTCTGCTGCCATCATGCAGTCACTACTGACTGATCAATTTCCATTAATTTTAATTTTTTTAGCCAATCACCATGGCCAAACAGAACATGGTCTCACCTGGAGATTTAGTCCAAATTCTGGGATCATTAGTTAGCTACGTGACCTGGATCACATCACTTTGTTCTCTCTTGGCTTCAGTTTTCTCATCTCAGAAATGAATTGTTCTTAACTAGGTTTATGTATAATTGGTAAAGAAAACCCAGAATTTCTAAAAAGTACCTTCTGCCAAACATCCCAGAGGATAGCAAGGAATCCAGATGGAGTATCTGATCCATGTGAGTAACTTCCATTCTATGTCGATGCAGGACAGCATGTAGAATGGATACCTATTATAAACAAAAAAACCAGTTTGTTTGGGTTTTTCAGAGGTTACTTTCTAAAGCCTCAAAAGGTTTACTGTCCCTTTAACAGGTATAGTCATGCAATCCCAAAGTACTAGTAATGAAGCATACTGTAGACCTCCAGAGAAAGAACTGATACAGTTTGAATACAGACTGAAGCACGTTATTTTTAAGTTTCATTTTTTTCTTTTATTCAAGTCTTGTACAAAATTACTAACAGTGGAAACATTTTATGTAACTGTACATGTATAACCCGTATCTTCATCTCAGGGAGAGCAGGGGAGAGAGAGAGATGGAATTTGGAACCCAAAACTTTAAATAAAATTGTAAAAAAGAAAGTATAGTAATGTCTCAATCATATATATGTGGATTGTTATCTACAGCACAAATTTTTACCCCAGTTGAGATCATTTCCCAGCATACTTTTGGGCCACACCCAAATTTCAAAAGATAAAAATTCATTTCTGTACTAGTCAAACTAAAAGTAAATCCCAACCCCAACATAATATTATGTTATGTGTACTGCCCTCTATTAAAGAACCATTGAATCTTTAGAGCCAGTAATAAGGGGGCCTTGAAAATTCACCAAGGCTAACTTCTTATCCTGTGCCAAGTTCCTTCAATATTCTCATCATGTGGGTTTTTCAATCTCTTAAATATTTATGATTGGGGGTAGGGGAGAGCATATTACATCTTTACCTCACAAGCCATTTCACTTTTGGACAGCTGTTTTAAGATTTTCCAAGATCAAGCAGATTCTTAATTCTTCCTTGTAGAACTTCACTGATTAAATCTTACCTTCCTCCCTGCCCCGCAAAACCACCTTTTAAATGTCTTTTTTCTAGCCTAATCAGCCCTACTTCCTTTAACCATTCTTTCAATGACAGTTTTGAGTCTCTTTCACATCCTGTGCCCATTTGCTAGTATCTCTCTTAAAAATATGAAGCCCAGACCTGAATACAATACTCTCCAAACTGTGTTTATATCTGCCTAGCTGAAAGAAGAGTGGAATTATTACCTGCCTTTTCTTTCAGATGCTACATTTTTTTATCAACACCTTTTATTTTTTTAATTAAGCCTTAGCATCCCACAACTCACTTATAATTTGGTTTGTATTTATCCACCAGACCTTTGAAGCATGAACAACTACAATGTCAGGTGTCTTATATGTTGTAATTTTGAGATTGAATTTTCTTAACTTAAGTATAGTAGGACTACCTTGTTATTTTGTTCCCATCCTTCCATACTTAAATCTTTCTGAATGCTGATTTTGTCAAACAGCGTATTTGCAATATCACCCAACTTTGTGTTATCTGTATGTTCTAAACATTGCTTTCTCAGCCTATCCAAGTAGTTGGTAAAAATGTCCAGAATGAAACTACAAGTGTCACCAGTTTTTCTGGGATGCCCTCCCTGGTTAACCCCACAGGAATTCAGCTCCTTGACTCCAGGTCCTATCAGCCTTCTTAGAATGCATGTGTGCTTTTTGGAGAGACATTTGCTTTCTTTTTTAGGCTTTCACTCTGTTCCTTTCCATATACAGACTTCTCCACTACCCTATCCATCAAGGTGTCCTTGGAACAACAGGGATAAAAGAGGAAAAGAGTTCAGCAGAACCAACCTACATCATTATCATGCACTGTGTGAAGTGCTTTACTATTGTCATCTCATTTGATAGGGTCGGACAGGATGTTTCCGACCCTGTTGCAATGAAAAGAGGAAGGTTCATTTTCAACTGCAAAGTTGTTCCCTGCCCCCATGTGGGTGTTTATACTCCCAAAGAGATCATATTAAACCTGCCACTGCTTCCACAAGGCATAAGCATCCAGGTGGGACCACCTCAGATCTTTGGCTTAAGTGAAATAAGAATGTGGTGGGAAGCAGGGAGAAGTCACATGCCAATCACTCATTCATGCATTCAACAACTATTGGCTGGGTGTTGACAGGCTTTATCCCTGAGTATCCATGGACAATAGCTCCATCCTGGAAGAACTGCTTTGGGTGAAAAATGGGTTTTTGGGTAGCATTTTAAAAACAAGTTTGTCCATTTCTGCATCGAATACCAAAAATCCAACACACCTGAATATCTCCACTGTGCTCCAAAGATAAAATATAAAGAAAACCACAGCTTTGCTTTGCATTTCTTCCAAGCCACCGATGATGACAAATAAAATGAAATTTCTGCCAAAGAACTGCCAAAGAAAGAAAAATTCAAAGTTTTTTTAAAAAACCACTTGCAAGAACAAACATTCCTCTTCTGTCTCATGCCCCACTCAAGACTATATAATGGTGGTATCTGTACCAACAATTTAACTCTAGTGATTAATATTAATTGAATGAACTTGAGATCAACCCATCAACTTGTAACTCCAGTCGCAGTCAAAGTATGTAATCTATTGTGATAGAAAGGCAACCTTGTTTCTAAGTCTACCACTAATAGAGATTCCATCCCCTGGTTCACTACTTCCTATGTATCACTCCCTCTAATTAAATTAAGTTTCTGAATCCTCCCCTTCCTGAAATGACCCGGTAAAAAAGATCTAACTTAACCCATTCTGCCCCTCTGTCACAGAACCAATTTGTCAAGACGCATCTGGCCCCCTCTCTCCCTAGGCATGAACAATCCTGGCTCCTTCAATATCACCATGAAAGTTCTACCTTAATAGTAATGTTGTCTTTCAAAAATGAAGCCTCATGTCCTACTGATAGTGTCACTGAGTACACCAATAGTGATTCAGGCTTTAAGGCTTACATATGAGCGAGTTGCCTAACACAAATATCACCCCCATTTCTGAGGAAAAGCGACAGTGGCTAAGGCACTTATCCAGCACCACTTGGTTAGCTGAGGCTCAAATCTGGGTTTTAATCCAGAAGTCTTCTTGACTGTAGTCCAGGGCTCTATGAGCCCCGCCCCATGACCATGGAGTGGCATTTCTTTGGTAAACTACATTCAATCTCTTTCTAAGGGGAATTATCCAAAACACAGACTCCACCACCTTTTGACCTTGGGATTAAAGAGTCAGACAGTACATGTGAGAAGTGCCCAAGCACAACTTTGTACTCAACTGCCTCCACAGAGATGGCATTTTTACAGTCTTTGTATTCAGGTGACCAGAAAAAAAGAGCAAAATTCATGACCAAAGGCTGCACATCTGTTGAAGTGTGAGAGAGGGTGTGTGTGTGTGTGTGTGTGTGTGTGTGTGTGTGTGCGTGCGTGCGCGCCATCAGAAAAGAGAAAATGTATATGAAATCTGTGGCAAAAGTGTGTATGGAACTGTGGCAAAAATCACCACCAGATTTGTTTGAGGGTGTTTGAATTCAAACAGAAAAGGAAAGCATTATTTTTAAGGTGAAATTAAAATGGGAAAACTTCAAACATCTGCTTACTTATTTTCATGCAGGCATAGGAAAACAATGAATGATATTATTTCTAATGAAGTATTTTAGGACATACTTTTTGCCCATGGATTAAGAACTGAGAAAATGGTCTAGTTTTCTGCTTCATACATAGGGTGTCCAAAAAGTCTCAGGGCAGTTTTAAGCTATTTTTTTAAAAGCCTAAAACTGCACTAAGACTTCTGGCATATGGTGTGTTTAACTCTAGAATGTGGCATAAACTGTGTTTAACCTGAAGTTCAACTCTAATGCTCCACCGTGGCCCAGAGTAACCCCACTTCTTAGAACATCATGTAAAGGGAATTCAGGCTCTGCTAGGTTACACAAGTTCACAATGGTCAAGAAATAGAAGTTTTTTTAGTCAGAGCAACTTATTAAATCTTCCATCTGCTAAGATGAGGAAGAATAAAATAGATACAGCATATCCAAACAAATTAAAGCACAACAGCTATTCTCTCATTTTCAGCTCGGACAAAGGAGTGAGTTGTCAGTCAGGGAATGCACTCAAGATGGCAGAACTCTATTTTGGAGAATCCCCTAAGATACGATTTTCTCCATGCTTAGGTAGAACTAACTCTACCCATCTGTAAATAGAAAATGATTTGCAAACAGTATCATACCTGATGAAATCCTTAACCTACACCCTTCAGCCCATCTGCACGCTACCTGGATCAAGGCGGGCATCACTGGTGACCGAGTGACTTTAAGAAAGGCATTGATGAGCTCAACAACGGCCAGCGTCTGGCAGAAATACATCATGTCAGCCATGGTGTGGAATGTATCATAGAAAGAATCTGTAAGATACAATATCCATTAACAGAAAACTAAATGGGAGAGTTCCTAAAAGACTAATTTCTCAAAAGAATACATTTCCTCTATGGAAAGCTTAAGCAGAGGAATATAAAATTGAAGAAACTCAATTAGATTCAAATACATTGCCAAGACAAACACTCATGCCAGCTCAAAAAAGTTCATGCTATGGGAAGTATCAATCCTATTGAACCCTATCATGGTCAGACCACATCTAGAGTACTATATTCAGCTTAGGAAACTATACTTCAGGAAGGACATTAACTGGACTATATCCACAGTGTCACAACCAGAGGAATGAAAGATTCTGAAAATATTTCCCACAGGTGAGATGAAGGAACTGGGGATTTTAAAAATATATCAGCCATGCAAGTAGAGAAGATGTATGGATGACATGATCTCTAGCTTCATATATCTGAAGGGTTGCAGTATGGAAGAGGGACTAAGGCTTGTTTTGCTCAGCCTCACAGGGAAGAATGAACAAAACATATTAATGCACTGTTAGTGGAGCTGTGAAGTGGTCCTGCCATTCTGGAAAGCAATTTGGAACTATGCCCCAAAAGCCATTAAACTGCATACCAGAAATACATTACGAGGTCTACACAACAGAGATCAAAAAAAGAAAAGGACATGAACAAAATGTAGCAGCTCTGTTTGTGGTGGTAAAGAAATGGAAACCGAGGCAGTGCTCACCAATTGTGGTATGGCTAAACAAGTTAAGATGGTATATGAATGTGATGGAACACTATTGTGCTGTAAGCAATGAAGAATGGGATAATTCCGGAAAAATCTGGGAAGATCTGTATGAACTGAAGCCATGTGACGTACACAGCAACAACAATATTGTAAAGATAACCGATTGTGTAAGACAGGAATTCTGAACACAATGAGCTACCGCAATTCCAAATGACCCATCTCCAGAAGGAAAACTGATGGACTCACAGTGCAGATATAAACATTTTTTTCCTCTTTCTTTTTTTTTTGAAACATGGCTAGGCTAATGTGGAAATTTGTTTTGCACAACTATACATGTTTGTAATTGATTTTGCTTTTCTTGCCTTCTTGTTGAGTGGGGAAGGGGAGAAGGAAAGGGAGAGGATTTGATACTGAAAAAAACCCTAAGTCTATGTGCTTTAAAAAACAAACAAATAAATAAAATGTGAAAGACTCTCTGACCTCAAGCAACTCACTTTCAAGTGGAAGGATACAACATGTTCACAGGTATGTACAGGATATATAAAAAACAAATATACTAACAACTGAGGGAAACAGGAAAGACCTCCAAAAGAAGGGACACTTGAACAAAGTCTTCAAGGGAACAAGAGGTTCCAAGGCACAAAGGGGAAAAGGTAGAGCATTCTAAGTATGGCAGCCAGCCCATGCAGAAGATGAAAGGCAGTGTATGGGGAAGGTCAAGTAGGCCACTGTGGCCAGAGTGGAAGTCTGCCTTGACAAGATAGAAAGCTCATTCATACATCTGACTGTGCTCATGAGACTGCAGTTCAACTCCTGCTGTTGAGAGGAGGGGGAAGACAGAAAAGCAAAGTCTCTCTGCTGAAAGGGAGTGAAAAAGGGGTAGAGATGGAGGTGGCTTAAGAAGAGGTTTGGAGAGGGGGCGGAGCCAAGATGGCGGAGTAGAAAGACTCACTTATGCTAGGTCCGAACCCACAGCCCATAGATTTCCTGTGGAAAGAGCTCCTGACAAATTCTGGAGCGGTGGAGGCCGCGCAGCAACGCAGTGGAGGAGATTTG
>CM053769.1:579282900-579573804 GCA_028658325.1 Potorous gilbertii | reverse complement strand
GAGGGCAGATTGGTGATATGGGTAATTAGAATGTCCAGTGTGTTGGGGAGGGGGGAGGGGACTAATGGGGAGAAAATTTTGGAACCCAAAATCTTGTGAAAATGAATGTAAAAAGTTAAATAAATTTATTTAAATAAATAAATAGTTGTACCAAAAAAAAAAGAAGAACTGAGATTCAAAGAGAGACTGCCACAGAGTTAGTGGCACAGCCAGGGCTAGAATCCAAGGCTCTTGCCCCACTGCTCTTTCCAGCTGCATCACTCAGCAACTTTCTTCATAAAGAATGGCCCTCTTCTTGTTGCCAATGAAAACTATCTAATTTTAATTAAACTGAAGGCAGAGAAACTACTGCAATATTCCAAGCACAGAGTGAGCAACCAGGAACTGAACTAGGAAGGTAACTTATAGGGAATTTAAAGGAAAAGGAATACATGAATAACAAAGACATTACCACTGAGCTCCGTCTCTCAGCTGTCAAATGAAGGTAAAGCACGGATGGCTTAGGGACTGGCTGAGTAAAATGCACGCTCTTTTAAGGGCAGTAACCATTTTTTTCATCTTTATATTTCAGGTCCTAGCACAGTGGTTTAAACAATGTAGGCACTAAAATATTAATAACGGGGGAAGAGAGGACGCAGGTCGCAAAAAATGTTAACAGTGTAAAGGCAAAGGGCAACTAGTTGTTGAAATGGATAGAGCACTGGCCTTGGAGTAAGGAGGACCTCTGACACTTTAACTAGTTATATGACCCTGGGCAAGTCACTTAACCGCAATAGTCTTCCCTCAACCCCACAACAAAAAAAAAAAAAGAGAGAGAAAGAGTAAAGGTGTCTTAAAACTGAAAAGCTTGAGAACTGCTGGTTTAAAGCAAAGCAAAGGCACCAAGGGCCTTGCACACCATACAATGTGCCTCTTAAGAACACTCTGTAGGCCAAAGTGCCCTTAATCTCAAGTTAGACAAAAAGGAATCCGTGTTCTCTAAAACTTAGCTATTTCTAGGCTTTTGTATTGGAGGGATGGGAGAACTGTTGTTCATCCCTTAGTTTTCATCTCAAAAGTGACGCCAACAGAGTCCAGCTCTCATAGGTCCTGCTGGACCTCTAAGAGTAAACGACTGGCAACCAACCATGTGTCTGCTGTGAGGGAGGTTAGCTAACTATGCTGGGGAAGTAAAACTCATCCCTAGGAACCTAATCACCAGGTAATGGGCCTTCTGGGTCACAGCAGCTCAAGGAGCACCCCCTATTTCAGTGGCACAGCATCCAAGCCACTGGAACCTTAGATCTTCAGAACTATTAAAACACTGAAGAAGTGAAGGCTAAAAAGGATAGGTAAATTCCCCTTGGTTTTCATTTTTGCCCTTTTTCAATACTGAGGTCAGGAACATTTTTCTTTCTTTCTTTCTTTCTTTTTTTTAAAAGAAGAAGAAAATCCATACCTGAGGCTTCACAGGTTCTAGGAATTCCAAATGAAATTCATACACGTTGTCTCCTTTGGCACCATGGCCATGGGCTACAAAGGAAAAACAGGGATCAGCATGGGCATGGGCAAAACAAACTTATCCCCGCCTCAGCACAAGAGAGATTTTTTACAGCTCTGTCAATCCAGACTGAGTAAGCCAAATATGAGTTTATTCATAGAGACAATCATTAGATATGGTTGTTTAGCTTGACAAAGACTCTTTTTATTTCTATATGCACTTTGTAATTAGATAAAATCGTTTGTGGTATGCGTGCAGTGGGGGTGGGAATGGCAGGCATGGAGAAAAAACAAGACAAGCCACATAGGTATATATTTAACTTTCAAATTTCTTCCTGTTCCTGATCCACAGCAGATAGCAATTGGGTTGAAGCTTTTGTGTTATCTTGTTTATGAGGTTGCAAAAGAAAAGCTGCCAAGATACACGGAAATTTTAGACTGTCTAACTATGGTTGTTCTCAGCTCCACAAACTCCCATCTGGGGAGAGAGGGTAAGGGTCAAAATAAAGGGAAATAGATTGAAAGAGCAGCTACCTCCTTTTAGGATATGGAAGGGAACCAAATGGCAGATGGAGGCAATATGATGTAATAAATAGGTTCTTAAACCCTTTTTGTGTTGTGGACCATTTTGGCAATCTGGTGAAAACTACGGTCTCATTCTCAGAATAATGTTTTTAAATACACAAAATAAAATACAAAAGATTGCAAAGGAATCAATTATATTGGAACAGTTATTATTTTTTTTTAATCAAGTTCAGAGACCCCAGGTAAAGATTCCTTGACATAAGAGAAAAAATCTTGGAGTTAGGAAGCCTGGACTCAAGTCCTGGCTCCAACACTTAACAGGCAATCCTAGGCTTAATATCTTGAGTAACCTCTAGCATTTCATCTCTTTGGGCCTCGATTCCTTCATCTGTAAAATAAGTGAATTGGACTAGATGTTCTCTAAGGTCCCATCTAAGTAAATCCTATAATCCTAAACTGAAGAAAAATAGTTTTTCTGAGTCCCACTTCTCCAGCCCCTGCCTAAGCTAGAACAATAAGGTAAAAGGAAAGATGGGAAAAGAAATGGTTTTTGAATTAACCCATAAAAAACCCCAAAACCAAGCTCTTTGTTTCTATGTACTACCAGTCCTCTTCCCCCGCTCCAAGAGGTGTGATGTCAAAGAGCCCAGAGAACAATGACTACTAAATATGTTGGCTGCTGACTTTTGTGACTCTATTTTTCCCTTTTTCTTTGCAAATCCATGATGATACTATTTTGTGACACTATAATAACCAACTTTTCAAACCTAGATTGCTTAAGAAGGTCAAATCCCAACTTTCTGGTCAATTAAAGTCACTACATTTCTACCCCATGGGAACTGACATTTCAATGAAATTAACAGGAATTTTTTCCCTTTTTTAATCTTTGAGCTAGTAAAGAAATTTTAATTCTTATTGATGCTTTTTCTTCTTTTGCCATTTTCTTCTTCTGGATTTCTCTTCACTTCCACCCAGGAGTAACAAAGAAAGACCGTTAAACAAAACCAAATGACCCAGTCAGTGCATGTGAGAGCAGATACAGTTACTAAGAGGCTTATTTCAGCTGTCATCGTTGTTCTCCCAATTATGGGCCCCAAATCTAACTTTCAGGAACATCTTTTGTGGGGAAGAGGGGAGGATCCCTTTTCTGGTCTGAACCAGGTGAAGTTCAAGTACAATGACCTCGTAGGACCCCCCCCAAGACCTGCCCTCTGCTTTGAAGAAGCTCACTGACTGTTGTATCAATCACCTGATACAAATCTTGATTTTTCCTATTTTGTACTTTCCAAACTCATTCATTTTTCTTTAAGTCCAATGGCATCAGAGGATAAACAACAGTAAAGGAATAAATCAAGGCAAAGGAAAACAAAATAAAACTGCTACCAAGTTGTTTTTTTAAATTTTCACAGCAAATAGAGGAGGCCTTATATATGGATACTAACCTTTGAAATGAAGGACATTTTCAGTGATGCTGATGTCAGGATGCTGTGGAAGGAGATCAAGAACATGAACAGGAATTGGAGCTCTAATGGTGGGGAAAAAATTAAATTAAATAGGTATTTAATTTCCACCCTCAACCTTGGGGCCCTCTCTTTCCCCCTGCATGCTCTGAGTCAAAATACTTGATTATCTACTAATGCCAAGACACAAGGTTTCTGTATATTTATTTGCGGTCTATCTTCAACAGCAAGTTTTCAATTCAATAAAACTCTACTGAACACCTGTTATGTTTAAGCACTGTTCTTGGCACTAAGGGGAACACAAACATGAAGAAAGACCCTGTGCACCTAGAATTTGCAGTAGGAAGGTAACATACAGATACCAAAAACACTGAGAGCTCAGAGAAGGGAAAGATCAAAGACAGCAGTAAGTGCTAGAAAAGGCATCACAGAAGAGATATCTGACCTGGGGCTTGAAGAAGGAGCAGGACTTCACTATGCTGACAGTAAGGATAAGGGTACTGTAGATAGGGAATAATGACAAAAATACATGTTCGGGAGGTCGAGAACTGAGGAGACCCTCCCTGACTCAAGTTCCAGGTAGAAAGGCTTTTTTACTTGGTGACTAAAGACTTCAGTTAGGAAGGGAAAGATGGAAGGACAGCTCAGTTAGAAGGTCTCAGATCATTAGCGCTCTCAACTGCCTGTTTTCAATTTCCTAGCTGGGTCCTAAGTATGACTGCTTACAACTAATACCAGAAAGAGGAGAACTCTTCCACTCCCACCCCCATTCCAGTGTCATCAGGCAAGAAGCAGTATGTTTCCAAGGAGTCATCACTGCTTCCTTGACCAGTTCTTTCAAGCAGCTTTAGCAATTTCACCTTCATCTCAGGATCTCTGAGAAAAATCAGATAATGAAGGAGGAAGAACAGGCTATGAAAGCTAACCAGGCAAACTGCCAGAAGCCAGGAGGCACACTGGGTGGCAAAGGGAACAGCTCCAAAGGATAAAAACTGTCCTCAGAAAAGGAAGAAAGGAATTCTTAAATTTCATGTTTTATCACTTTATGCCTGATTCTCGTCAGGGCTGCTTCCCACCCAGCCTGAAAAGTGATCCTATCCCATCTCCCCTCTAGCTGGCCATTCCATTCTTTCAAGCTGGCTTCTGGCACCATCATCTAACATAGGCTTGACTGCCCACCCACAGGTGGGCCTAGGAGCCCAGTAAGCTGGACCTCAATAAGGCTACTTTCAAATACTATCTTGGCAGGAAGGGGAAGATTCTGTCCCATGCTTCCCACAGTATTATGAATCTTCAAGTCCAAGCTTTGCTGCACTGAGTAGAGGAACAACTATGGGATCACTCATTTAGAACTAGAAAAGATCTTGGATGCTATCTCATGCAAATTCCTCCCTCCCCTGGTTTGCAGGTAAAAGCTAAGGCACAGGAAAGTGAAAAAGTGACTTTCCAAGGCCATGCAGTTGGTATAGAAGATCATCTCCTCTGAATTAATACCATCAAAGGTATTTCTAACTGTCCACAGGCCTCATGCATTTAGAGATACTATTACCAGAAGCAAGTTCTAAACTGGGGATGACAGGAAATCTCAAATTTAAAGACAAATAAGTCTCAATTTAAAGAATCAGAGCCCCTTTCTCCAATGGTCAGTGCAGGGTCCTATCCTGGGAAAGCTCAGATACTCACTCCTGACCACAACAAACACAGGGAACTTTCTGGCTCAGCTAATGGAAAGAATCCATGGGGTTTGGGGGAAAGAAAAAAAACCCACCTGTCAAGTATGAGGGTTGGGGGTGGGGGAGAGCACTGTCATTCCAGAGTGCAAATTAAAAGATTCAGAGACATGCAGGTACTCAACCAGAGTAGGACTAACAGCAGTCACCTCCAATAAGAAAATTTATGATCTAAAACAGTGATATTCCAACCTTCACATTACAAATATGTGAAATTATGGAATAAGTTTGGCCACTCCCACTCTCTAGCCCTCCTCTCTTATCCTAAGGTCACATCTGTGACCAGACCGACAGATCAATGGTGTCATATGCGGGTAGAAGAGTTAAAGGCACAGATGACACTATTAACTTATGAAAGATACTGACTTGGAGAATCAAACTTTTAAGTTTGGACATTTCAATCAAACTGACCTAACCAAATTGCCCATCTCCCATAATCTGGGAACCTGATTTACCTTGCCAATAAGCTTCAAGTTTTATGGTACTACAGCAAAAGAGTTTGGTAAACTTCAAAATGTTATATACATGGGAAAAGTCGATAAATTTTTTTTGGTCTAAATCTGTGATTTCATAGACATGGAGAACTCCAGATATGTAAATTCCTTCCACTGACACAGACTGATGAATCATTTGTAATTTGAGGCTTAAAGGGTTACTTGGGGCACCAAGAGGTTAAGTAATTTGCCTAGGATCACAAAGCCTGTACGCATTTGAATATAGACCTTCTTGACTCTAAGGTCAATCCCTTATCCACCACACCATGCTGCCTCTCACTATAAGAATCATAACTTAAAATGTTAAAATGATTAATAATTCACACTTATAAAACTTTAAGGTTTATAAAAAACACTCTCTCCACTAAGACCCCATGAGATCAGCATTCATTATACCCATTTATAGATGTGGAAACTGATGAGGAGACTATGACATACCCATGGTCACATAACTAGTAAGTCTTAGACTCCAACCCATTTTTCCTGACTTCCATATGCATCAGTTCTTTCCCTTAACCCACACTGCTATTTTTATCCTTGATCAGGCATGAATAGTTCTAACTCTGCCATTTACTAGCTATGTGACCTTTGGCAGTTACTTCACTCTCATCAATAAACAGAGGAAACTGGATTTAGTAACACTCTAATACTTGTGACTTTCCCTCAGATCATCTAACTCATTCTCTTCATAACCAGGAGTCCTTCTGTCTTTCCTTAAGAATCAATCAACTCATTGCCTCATCTGCTCTCCCCACCTATGTCAAGCCCATGAAGATCTAGTTACCTAAATAAATACAAAATAAAATACAAAGTAATTATGGGAAAGTACTAATAACTTGGGGAAGTGAGGAAGGGCCTCATGTAGCACCTGAGCTGACAGGGGTCCTGAAAAGTGGAAAGAAGTGCAGGAGAGCGTTCTGGCTTGGAATACAGTTTGAAACCTTGGAAGCAACTTTGACTCCTCCACCCATTTTTCATATGTAATCAGATCTACCTCCACAATCTTCCCTTACTGTCTCTTCCCCCATTCTAGCCCTAATCTTACCTGACCTCCTGTGATAGTCTCATAAATAGTTCCAGAGTCTTTAGCTTCTATCCACCCTAGCAGATTAATCTTTCCAATAATGCACTAATTTGAGCACATCACATTTTCAGTGTATTGTGGTGAAGTCAGTACTAGATTTAAGAAGACCTGAGTTTGAATTCCAGCTCTGCTTTCTTACTCCCTGGGTGACCTTAAGCAAATCACTTAATTATTCTGGGCCTCAGTTTCCTCATTTTACCCTGCAAAATAAAGGAACTGAATTAGATGACCTTCAAAGATCTCCAGAATCTATGATCTCTATATTGATTTCTGCTCAGAAATCATCAAAGGTTTCCCACTGCCATCTGAATAAAGTCCAAATTCCTTAACCTGGCATTTGAAACTATCCTCTAGCTTTAACCTACCTTTTTCAGCCAAACTGGGGCATTTACCTTGACTACAATCCTACACTTCCCCTCTGCCCCTATGTTTTTCTTTATGTTTTAAATGCCAGATTAATCAGTATCTGCTGGCTGAAACCCTGTCCATTCTTAATGCCTAATTTCAAATGCCACCTCTTCTTAAGGGCTTTGTCTTAAATCCTCTTGATGTCTAAAGTGACTTTTCATCCTCAAATTTATGACGTTACTTTATTTTGTACCCCTCTTACACACTTATCCCATTCTACTTTGGAATATTTATTTGTATACACGTTATATCCCTTGGGAGACCGTAAACTCCATGAGGGCAGTGATCAAGTTTCATTTCACCCTGTCTACACCACAGTGCCTAGCATTTAGTATGCCCTGGTTAAACATTAGGAACAGAGATTTAAACAGGATAGGGAATGTTCCAGAATATAAAATCTAGTTCTGCATAAGGCAAAAAACCATTAGGGCTGTTTTACAATGTGATTTCCTTAGGGTGAACCCTGGGACTAGGATGAACTGAGAGAGATTGCAGGAAAGCAAGAATACAAAAGTGGTCAGAACATAAACCAAGTTAATGTAAATTAAGCTGGGTCCCCCACCTCTACCCAACCTACCTTTCTAGATTTCCAAGCCCATCAGTAAACAATCCCCCGCTCTGAATCCCTAGAACAGGTTAGAGAAGGAGACTTCCTCTAGGGGGATTCGGAAATCCAGGCTCTGCCCCCTCCTTAATCCACACTCAGATCTAGGTGCCAACCCAGCCTAAGGAAGGAGATTCTGAGGCTTCCCACTGCAGCACCTCAGAGCTACCTTTGGTCCCGTTGGCCAAAGCCGCCTCTTCTCTAAGTCCGCTGGAAAGTACACAGCAGACCCGGCGGACCGTCCCGCACTCTGCAGGACCCCACGCACCGAGCCATCTCGCTGGCCCGCGGCACACACCTCCGGGGCACGGGGGGGGTGGGCCAGGGAGGCGGGGGGGGGGCCTGGGGCCCGCGGCACCGCGGAGGTACGCCCCACATCGCCCCCCTCCCGCCAGGCTCACGCACATTCACGGCATGGGCGGATGACCCCCCACGCGCGGGGGAGGGGGAAGCGGAGAGAGGCGGGCAGGACGGGACGTTTCCCCGCGGGGCCAGGTGGGCCCGGGCGGGCCGTTTTACCTGCACGTCGCTCAGCTCCACGCGTAGATACACCTCGCGATGTCTCTGGGCCCAGTAGACGTGCGGGGTCAGCACCTGATTCTGCATGGCCGCTGCCGGGCTTCTCGGGTGCCGGGGAGGAGCGGGCGAGGGGTCCTGTCCTCCGCAGGGGCTCGGGAGCCACCGGAGCCAGCGCCGGAGGAACTGGCAGCGTCGCTCGGGCTGCGCGCACCGCCGCGCCCGGACCCGGGGCCTCGGTCCGCCCCCTCGCCCGGGGTTGGTGGGGGAGGGGGACCCCGCGCCTGCGCACCGGAGCGGACGGGGCGGGGCTGGTGCGGAGCGGCGGGAGCGCGCCCCCTGCGGCGGGGGGGCGGGGCGGGCCGTTGGCTCCTCCCGGAGGGAAGAATGCACTGAAAGGACGGTGTTGTCACCTTGGAGCTGCGGACCCAGGTGGTGAGGGCTGATGCCGGAGGATGCCTCATGGGGGACAGTCAGCGCCAGTTAGCCTCTTTAGAAATCCCCTCTGGCGCCCCCTTCCTGGGTTACCCGTAGCTGCCCACAGGGAGCAAGGCAGGTGGGTCTCCAAAAAAAAAAAAAAATGGGGCTCCGGAACCACCTGAGAGCAAGGGGAGGTCAAACTTGGCCCCCCACCGCCCACCCAGCAGGCATAGTGGCTGTTACCCCTCTCACTCTACCCTGCACCTCCTCAGATTTTCATTCCTTTTGGGGTTCAGACTCTGGGAACTTACTTGAATTCTTGAATCTCCCCACCTAACCTGGCTTTTCATACTCCAATTGAATTCTGCTTTAATCTCCCCACTTAATCTGGCCTTTCTGACTCAAATCCAATCTTCCCATTTGTTGCCAGCAGTCTTCAGAAGCCCATGGGCTTTTCATTATAGCTGTGCCCAGGTCTCTGTTGCACTCCCTACCCTTGATCCTATCAAAACCTCATTCCCCAGGCTGCTGTTCGCTCCAGTCAGGATCCCTACCTGGGTTTGATCTATGGAGACCATCCCTGGGACCCCAGACTACCTGGCAACACCTCTGCTCCATTGTCTGATACCTCCTGATTACCTCCATCTGTTTTCAACACTTGACGGACCAGTCACCCCCCTCCTTGAACTTCTCAAGATCCTCTCTAAATCTCTCCTCCCATCATCCGAGACTAACAGACCACCCCCAGATCCCTCCTACAGTCTTTTCTGTATTTAAGGTCCAGCTTGCCTCCATGAAGGCCCTCAGATTCAATCCAGCTCAGACTCTGATTCTATCTGGCCTATTTGTGAATACAAACGTTACAAATGCTTAAGCTCCTTAAGAGTCAACTAGTAAGGCGAATCTTTAATAAACTTTGTTTTCTTTGGCTTTAAGAAGGCTTGAGTCGAATTCATTTGAGTGGGACCGGGGTGTCGGTATTTTGGGATCCTCAGCACCCCTAAACCTCATCACTTTCACCTCCTGGGTCACCCCTTTGCATCTGTCACAACCTGCCTACCTTGTAATATACTGCTCCATCCTATAGAGTCTAAGCTTCCTGAGAGGGCGGGGGAAGTTTTTCAGATCCATCCTTCTATCAATTGTTGAATTGAATTGCATTTGTTACACCTCCTAGTCTCCTGTAAGTCGTCCCTTAATGTTCCTCTTACCCAGAATCAAAAGAACATAAATGCAGAGTAACTAACCAGACCAAAACTGGAAAGAAGAATGACCCAGATAAGGATCATTATCCTTTCTGGATCTAGGAACATTAACAGGCCTTTGACAGTGGTTAACAGAACACATCACATAGCTCCTCCACCAGCCCCTCTGCTTGCAGTATTAGACTACTACACTGATAATATTGAGACCTGTAGTCAACTACCAGTGGAGCCCTATATTTGATGTGTGACTATAAACAAGTTACTTAACATCTCAAACCCCTAGTTTTCTTGTCTGTAAAAAGGGTATAATACTTGCACCTGCCTCACCTGTCATGCAATATGCTATGTGTTATTAATTGTGTATCTGACCTAACAGCACCTGGGAGGAAGATCCAGGACACTAGATATAATGGAAAAAATAGACCACAGGCAAAGCAAAACAACATATACAAACTAATATAGCTTACAGCACTTCTTAGAGATGAACTTGACACACAAAAAAGGTAGCAAGAAAAATTTATTTAAAATGGAGTTGAGTAGGGAAGGCCTGCATTCCTTCTCCTGAAGGAACAGGTAGCTTCCAGCATGGCCACTGGAAGGACTACAACCAGGTCAGGATGAGGCAGGACCCTTATAGAATTCTGAACTTTGGATTTCCAGAGATACTCTCCTCTGGCCATGTAACTTCATGTTTTCCTCTCTGATAGGCCCTTCCTCACACAACTCCTTGGGTCCGGGCATTAGTTTTTGACCTCTAACCTGTCCATGCTAGGTCACAACCCCTATCACCTAGGAATGTGGACAACAAAACTTTCTTACTTCCCACAGCCTGAACCATGTGCTGAGGTGATGGAATCAACATTAAAGAGAGATAATGTAAGACATATTATGTAAAAGTTCTTGACTCTTGATTCAGAGAATCTTGGATCGAATTCAGAGGTGATCATTCTCCTTGCCAACATTTCTACATTCGCCTTTGAGCTATCTCTTCTCATCTCCACCAGACTGCTCCTCTATCACCCCTACTTTCTAATCTTAAGTATCTCCTTGGGGACAACAGGATTGAATTGTGTGTTTGTTTTTTGCTTTTTTGTGTATTTCCAAGTTGGCACACAGCACTTAATAAATTATGTTTGATAATCTGACAGCCACTTCCTGTAAGTTCTTGGGCTAATTATTTAACCTTTCTGAACCAGTTTTCTTATTTATAAAATCAAGAGTTGGATTGCATAACCTCTGAGGTCCCTTCCAACTCTACATCTATGATTTATAACAAAAGTTGACTCAGGTAAATTAGGCTAAGCTTCTAAGAGGTGACATTTATCTTTAGAAAAAACAATTCAAAGTTTCTTTCCCCTGCTAAATAATTTTAACTCCCTCTAATATTTTTGCAAAGTCTTGCCTTCCAGCCCTATACTTGCTCCCATCATGTTGATGGAGAGCTTGGGTGCATGTGCTTGGGTCCCAATTCTAAAATCACATTTCTCTTTAAAAACCACATTTCTCCCTAGCCTCAACATACCATCCCAGACAGTTTCTCCCCAGCCCAAGGACACAGCTTACCCCAGCAGCAACTGTTATCTCCTTTCCTGATATAGCAGCCAGCTGCACCTATAGAACTTATTAGTCTGAACCAACTATGTACGGATTGAACTGGCTGTGCACTGTGTCATAATGACATTTACTACTCATTGACCAATCATAGATATCCTAGACTTAGACATATGTATACTCCCTTACATTTATCTTGTCTAACAAGACACTGATGAGAGCAACCTGGTATTTCTGAGCCAGTCCTGACAATTAGTTGAGGTAGTGATACTTCAGGCCCAAAACCACACCTGCGGGTATCCCCCCTTGGGCTATTTCTTGATGAATTTTGGGTAAAATACTTGATCAATAGATACCAAAAGTGCATGTTCCTTTAAGAACTGACCACTCCCTAATCCCACCCCCAAACAACTAGTTAGCATATTTGGCACATGAATATCCTGTATTAATTTTCACTATACCCCTTTAAGGCTGCAGGTTCCCTAGGAACTTTTGCCTACTGAAAAGTGTAATAAAACTTTATCTTGACTTCAACAATGCTTGAGTCCATGAATTTTCCAGACAACCTGCCCCTGGTAACCTGCTCTTTATAGGGGTCTCACACACCCCTTCCAGCCCTCATGAATGTGTGCATCTATATTTATCATCAGCAAGCATTTATTAATTGCCTATTACATATCAGTCACTATTCTGGTGATACAAAAACAAAAAAGTCCTTTCCCTTTGTATGTAATTAATGTATCTGCATGCACATACTGATGTATCACACACATGTATATGTACACACATGCTTATCTATTATATCCATATATTATACATATACAAGTGTTTGTTTATATATATATATTATATAAATATTTAAATGTTTCATATATACAGTATATAGCTATGGATATAGATGCCAACCAAGTTGAAGGGTAGGACAGTTAAGAAAGAGTTAGAGGGATCTCTGATGAAAGGTTTACTAGAGAACAGAATTTAACAGTGTGCCATTTACTCCTGATATTATTAGTTTATCTGATGATGACCCTATGGATGTTGATTGAATGTTAGACAAATTGGAGGGCAAGGTTAAAAATGTTTATGTACTATTTGTTACACAGAAGACTGTACATAGAAGTGTGGACTGCTCAGTGCAAATCCATCCCAACTACTGGAAAACACACACACACACACACACTCTTTCTCTCTCTGCTGGAGTTAGTACAATGATCTTCCTCTACAAAAATATGATTACAACAGATTGGCTTGTATTGTCATTTACAATCTCTCATCATAGGAGTAAGATTACAGATCAAGCTACACAAACATGATCTTCTGGATGACTGAAGGTTATATTCTGGGATCATAGCATGTTTTCTAATACAGTCACTTGGGCTGCAAACAGTCCAACAAAATCTTAAGTTCCTTGTGATCAAGGACAGTACCTTTCATCAGAAATGGTTGGAATGTTAAAGATATTGAATGGATGACTCAATGAAAGGGGAAAGGAAAATTTAGGAATCCAGGAATATTGTATATGATAGAGAAAATTAGATAAAGTTCGAAGTATTAAGCAGAAGCAAGTACGACTGAGGATTTCACTAAAGCCAATAGTCATATCAAGATGTAAATCAAAGGCACTATTTTTGTGTCTTGCCTTTCTGGATCATTTCAAATTGTTCTAACACACAATGGTCTTTTCTCTCAACACGGGGTTTCAGTCAATCTTTCCCATGCCTGGAACTCTCCTTCCTCATTTCTGCCTTAGTTTCCTTTTAGTCTCAGCTAAAGTCTAAGTCTTTTGCAGGAAGTCCTTCTCAAGCCTCCTTAATGGTAGTACTTTGCTTCTGAGATTACTACCTCCCATCTACTCTCTCCATATCTTGTTTGTACATAATTGTTTGCATGAATATAAGATGTAAGACTGGAGCTCCAATTTGGGCATCATAGAGATGATAGCTGCACTTTTAGGAGCTCATGAGATTACCAAGAGAAAAGTAGGAAAAGAACTCAGAAGAATAAGGGAATGGTTAATGGTGACAAACACTGCGAAGAGATCAAGAATAAAGACTGGAAAAAAAAAAAAGAACTTGGCAATAAAGACACCATTGGTGACCTTGTAGATAGCAGTTTCAGTCTGGTGGTAGGGATGGAAGTCAGATTATAAGGGGTTGAAGAGTGATAGGTGAGAAAGTGGAGACAAAAAGTGTACATGAAGAGTGTGGCTAAGAAAGGGACAAATATGGGGTGATAGTTGAAGTATCCCTTCAACTTCACGAAGAGGCAAACTTCTAAAATTGAAATCTGAATGTTTGAAGAGAGCTAGTTTTTTTTCCTATCCTGGTTGAATATACTTTTTACATAGTTGCAATTTGTGTATCTATCATTCAACTTTTCAGTGTATTACTTTGTAATAACCATAAATGTATTAGCTCACTGGCAAAAGAATACATTGTTTCATTTTCTTACTAGTCAACTTAGCCATTCCCCAGCTGTTGATTGTTTATAACCCCCTCATAGTTTCACTTTGTCTTGTTAGGAATTAGTTTTCACTAATATAGCCATACTTTTATAAAGTCTCCCATATCACAAAGATACAATAGGGAGCTTCCAGAGGCAAATAGTTTATTTAGTATGACTATAAAATGTTGTAAAGTTAAGTGGTCCACAAAGGGTTTGAAGTCAGGCAAACTGGAACAGTGAAAAGGAATTATTTTAGGACTCATGGGATCAAGTCCTGGCTCCTGGTTCTTCTACTGTGTGACCATGGGCAAATCACTTAATATTTCTGGTCCTCAAGTTTCTTACATGTCAAATGGAGATAATCAACCACTATATAAATTAATAATATGCACACTATACATATTTATATATGACCTTAAGGTTTACAAATCATCTTATTTATTAGCATACTTACAACATAGCCACAGAGTTCTCAAAAACATTCAAATTTTCCCATGATCTCGAGAAAAACCAAGATAGCTTGGATGAGAGAATGGCATCTCTAGTTCTCAGGAGAGGAAAGATCTAACAGAGACCAAAGGGGCTGCTTGTTGCTCTAATCTGAAATAATTACATATGAATACATATGTAGTATAGATGAATACAGACATATATGCATATATGTAATATATACGAACATGTACATATCTAATATACATGTATGTATATATGTAATATATAGGACTATATACATGTGAATAATTACATATCAAGGGAGGGAAACACGGGAACCCTAAGAGGGCCGGTCATTAACGTCACCATAGATTCTGCCCCATGCGGCTCAGGGGCCCCCAGGACGCTGCCGTCACGGCGCAGCTCGCTGGGATTCCCTCCTCCCGCCGCCCGGGGGCGCTGTCTCTCCGGGCCTCGTCGGGGCAGGGCGCCCGCTACCCTTCTTGGCCCGGCAGCGGCGACCGTGTCTGCGGCGAGGCCGGCGGCGGGCGGGTCCGCGAGGAACCGGAAGTGCGGGAGCCTCCACCGCCGGGAGCCGCGTTCGCCAGCGTCGCCCGCCCGCCCGCCGGCAGCTGAGGAGCCGCTCGGCGCCGGGACAGTGGCCGCAGCTGGGACTGAAGTCTAGGGAGGGCGGGGCGCGGCATGAAGCGGCGGCGGCCCCGTCTGTAGGGCGCGTCGGGATCGGCCGGCCGGGCGGGGCTGAGGGGAAGGTGCAGTATCCGCCCCCACCTCCAACTCCCGCGGGCTCGGGGCCCTCAACGCCTCCCCCCGAGCCCTCCCCGCCGCCCCCGGGCCCTGCCCCCGCACCAGCCTCCCCCGCCCTCCGGCCCTCGGTAACCTCTCCCTCCGGAGCGCTAACAGTCACTCCCTGTTAACGTCCCGTCCCCTCCCCCCACCCTTCTTGGGTCACTCCTCTTCCCCTGCTTGCCCCTTCCTGTCCCACCTCCCACCCAATGAGAGCGCTCCGTCCGCCCGCCCCGACCGCTCCGCCGAGGGCTCTGGGGCCGGCCCGGGGCCCCTTCATCTCTCCCCTTCCCGGGCTTCCTAGGCCGGAGCTCCGGCAGCCGTGCACCTCCCCCCCGGTCCCTTCCACCTCCTTTCGTAGGGACCCTGGCGTGCATCCCCCAGGGAGGCCCCTTTAAAGATGTCAGTTGGGTGGCCCAGTGCCCCAAACTGAAGGAACCGAGACAACCAAGACTTTGTTATTCTCTAGACTGATCTGACATGTTGGTATGTTTAAGATCTTTGTCAGCCCCAGGGTTCCTCATCCACCCTCCATGCCTTCCTACCTCCGCTGTAGCTTCCTAGCCAGTCTGCAGGTATCTTGGGGGCGATGCATTGACAAAATTTAGAGTATTGGTTTTTATTACGTTGCCTTCTGTCACCACCTCCCAAGTTTCAACAACAATCCTAACAAATAACTTAAAGTGTTTCGAGTTTAATCATCAGGAAAGAAAGCAGAGGATTCCTTCAACTGGTAGCACATTCCCTCCCTTCTATTGATCTTAACCCCTCAAACGTATCACATTTTCCGAGTCTAACAATACTGCTAGTTTTCTGGTGCTTCTTTCTTCAATGGTAGCCCTCAAATCAGGGCTTTCTTATTGATTAGCCTGATGAGCTTAATCCGTTTCTAATTAATGGAGCAGATTTCATTACCCAAAAGACAGGGAAATAGAGGCACAGAGAAATAACATTGTCTTATAGTAGTCTTTTTCATTAGATTAGTAATATATCACAGAATGATGATACTGTCTTATATTTGTGCATTTTTCTAAAAGTTTTCATAAACATCAATAAAAGTACTTTGAAATTGTAATATACAAATGTAAGGTACTTACATTATCTTCCTATAAATAGAACACCATTTAAACTAAATTGTGAAATAGACGTTTTATTTAATAAAACAACAGTGGACTCTTGCTGCATCCTGGTGGATAAAAATTCTAGGAATATAACACCAGGAGAAAAGAGGGGTGATTTGCATAAGGAACTTTCATGATTTAAACTATCTGTATTCGGTGACCAGGACTAATCTGGGAAAGGACACATCCTGGTGAGAGGAAAACAGTAGGATCAGGAGGGATCTGTGTGTACAGTAAACATCTCTTGAAAGAAATCTTTTTGAATGTGAAGATAGGAAGAGATAAAATTAGATACCTGGAAAGGTCCTTAAGTGGTAAAGTAGGTGGGCAGTGGTAATATGAGTAGCTTTATGAACTGTGGTATTGACTTTTACATTTTAAAAAATGTTGCTGACCTAAGGCAGTCTAGGAAGTAGTGGACATTGAAATAATTTAAAAATAAGATAACAGATCTTGACAATTTCATTTGGGCAGAAGAAATATTAATAAAAGCAGTAGATAATAATTGCAGAAAAGTTGATAACATCATAAATAGTAGGACAATCATGGGCTGTATGGACAGTGCTCTCCCACTACAGAAATTTACTAGCTATGTGGCTGTAAACAGGTGAATTAAGCTCAGACTCTCATTTTTCTCCTTTGTGAAATATAATACTTGCTTCACAGAGGTGAGGAAATGTCTTCTTAAGCCTTAAGGCACTATGTAAATATGAGTTATTACTCTGCAAGAGTAGGCAGCATGGATAGAGAACTGACTTGAAAACCAGGAAAACTTGAGTTCCAGTTTCACCTCTGATAAACCTGGCTTTGTGGCCCTGGATAAACACTGCCAGTGTTCTAAGCAGTTCTTAAAGTTGCAGGAAAGAGGCTGATCTGTAATAGTAGAAGGAGTTTACTCAACTAGGATTTCCCTACCCTTAGAATCACCTGTCTGGTAATCATTCCTATTATTATAGAGCTGGGACAGTGCACTTACATTTACTTTGTCATGACATTGTACCTTATTCCTAAATTTCATATAGGAAATATGAAATTCTTTGAGAATGAATATTATTAGCTTTGATCTTTGGTTTTAGCTAAAGCTGAGAAGAAAGATTTTGAGGGGTGAATTATTGCTTGAATCTTGTTCTATTTAGAACTGAACTGAAGTTACTGACACAATTCATAGAAAGTAGGCCACCGCTATTAGATGGGTAAGCCGCTACTGTAATACACTGCTGTGTTCCTATGTACTCGATAAATATTAATTGAATTAGATGACTTGAATTCTCTGCTGAGTTGGTTTGGATTTTAATTAGTGATCTAGAAGTGAGTACTTAGTTGAAGTACTAATCTGCACAGTACATTTGTAGTTCTAATCTGTTTCTCTGGGCATTTGTGGAAGTATCATTATGCTATTTCTTTGTAGCATGTGGAAAGATACAGTGTCCTAGTAGCAAGAAATTTTTAGACCCAATATGTGTGCTAATATGGGTAGGCATAACTTCATAAACCATTTCTTGTGACAATTGTTTTTCACCATAAACTTATAATCATTTGCAAAACTGATCACTTTAAACTTAAATCCATTTGTTGATTGTAGTCTAATGTTAGATTATAACTATGTGGTATCTCTTAGTTTACATTTATGGATCAAAGACCCCCCCCTAACCCAAATACTTGTAACTGGCAGTAGTAAAATAGCTTTATATGTTGAGTTGACATATGTGTGTGTGTGTGTGTGTGTGTGTATACACATAAAATTTCTTTTTTGTTAAAAGCAATATACATTTATGGCAACTATATATTATCAGCAAGTACAAGTTGTTTATAATGTTAACCCTTTTTTCTATTGGTATTACTTTGCAAATTTAATTTAGGAATAAGTATTGGAATAGGTAACTTTAGTTCTGGATTTGTGAAAGAAGTACAAAATTTTGCAGTTTACTATAGATAAGTTAGTGTGCTGTAGTGTAAAGTTCACTTTCAAATAAAAAAAGTGCCCTTCAGATTTATATAATGAATTTTTTGTCACAAAATATTAAGTACCTTATTTTGCATCAATGTGATATTGTTTGAAGGAAGTGTGTTTCCTTCTTATTTGATGATGAATATAACTTATGCAATTTATGTTGACCTAAGAGAAGTTCCCATAAAACACATTTAAAAACTCCAGTTGCTTTATTCCTTTTCTTTTACTCCAGCCTAAATGCCAGATGGAGAACAGAATTCTACCAGTAAATTGTGAACTAGCCAGTTAAACTTTTTGTCACCAGGGTTTCTTCTGAAAATATGAAAAAAAATTGAAATAATGTTATCTAAAGTATATGTTTTGTGGCAGATTACCAGTATTAAATGGATGTTAGCAAAGCACTTGAGAACTTGTGTTAAAAAGCTCCATATAAGTAACAGCTTTTTTTTCTGTTTCAGTTGGTGGTAGTGATTTGGCTCAGTTTTAGCAATCTCTATTTGCCAAATGTATCCCTCCCTTTTGATGCCAAAGCACTTAACAACCTTTGCACATTCAGCTTCACTACTGATTTGAAGTCAGCTCTAGGATGAAAACTAGCTGCCAATGGGCATATGGCCTACTTTCTTGCAGTGTGGGAGAGGAGTCAGAATTTTGGCAAAGAACATCAGGGAAATCCTTATAGAAAGTTCCCAAGGGAATCTCTAATGAATGTATAGAACAGACTTTATTTCGATTTTTAAAATAAATAATACATCCATTTTTTAAAGTCGACAAAGAGGAGGGGAAGCTATTGACCTTATTATTCATTTTGATTATAGTGAAAGTTGCATCTTTTTTTTTTTTACCGATTCTCTTTTATTCCTGTTAGATTCTCATTTTGACCAATACAACATAAGGAAAACCTCATAAACTGCTACTTGTGACTTGCTTTTCCAGGAAAATGCAACATGGCAGCAGCAATGGAAACTGAACAGCTGGGTGTTGAAATCTTTGAAACTGCAGAGTGTGAGGAGAATGTTGAATCACAAGAACAGCCTAAATTGGAGCCATTTTATGTTGAGAGATATTCCTGGAGTCAGCTTAAGAAACTACTTGCAGATACCAGGAAATACCATGGCTACATGATGGCTAAGGCACCACATGACTTTATGTTTGTAAAAAAGAATGATCCAGATGGGCCTCATTCGGACAGGGTCTATTACCTTGGTGAGTTCAGTTACAGGTTTTCTAATTCATACATAGAGAATTTTAAACCATATTTGTACTTCATGGTTCTCTTGAAAAGGAAAGAAAACTTTTAGATGAAGCATTGTAACTTTAGTGGATTCCCTCCCCTGCCCCTTTTTCTCATAGCCCACATTTTCTTTGGATTTGAAACTTTAAATTACAAATAGACAAGGATAATTATTTCATATGAAAACTTTCACGTAGTTTTAAAGTAAATGAAATGACCAGAAACTACTTCTTTCCAATGCTAGGTGAGTATGCATTTTCCTGAAGGTGAGTTGTTAGATTGTTCGCATTCCTTGTTAATTACCAACTTTCCTTCTCCTAGCCTCACTTTCTACTTGGTTTCTTCTCCCTAAGTCCACAGGAAAAAGACATTAAAGATCCACTCAGTGTAAACATTCAATTTACAGCTGTTTCCCTAAGGAAATAGTTATACAGGAAAGCATAGATCATTAAAAGCAGCCCTTTCATTAAAGAAAATTTTTATCGTGATATATCTTCCTAAGAGATTTAATATCATATGTATATTTACAGAACAACAACAACAAAAGAAACGTTTGAAACACGCTCAAGTTTTGCCTTTGTATACATAGTTTTGCTTATATACCTTTTATTTGCAAGCCAGCCCAGGATTCAGGAAGACCTAGGGTCAGATCCTGTCTCTAACATCTGTGGCCATTTAAGTCTAGACCAGTTACTTACCCTCTTAATTCCTCAGACAACTTTCTGTAGACTGTAAGTTGCATAATAGTTACGAGTGTGTATTGACAAAAGAGAGGAAATTATTCAGTGAAATCACAGTAGAAAAAATTTAGTCATCTCTGGCCACACAAGTAGCATGGGACAGAGCCAGGTTCTTTGACCTATTCCAGTACTCATTCTACTAGACTATACTGCAATCTAATTCATTATTCTTGAAATTAGTGCCTAGCTCCATGGCCAAATTGACTTCTTTCTACAGTTGTTGCTCACTGAGAAAGAAGAAGAGTTCAGGCAGACACATTTTCTGAAACTCTAATGGGTTGGGTTAAAAGGTATTTTTGAGTTTATAATTCAATTATGAAAAACTAGGTAAGATACACACACATGCACACACATGCACATACACACATACACATGCACATACACATATGTATATGTAATATATATTTATTTTCAAACAAATAATCCATGGAATGCAAAAAAAACATAAAGTGATTCAAAAAAGTGTCCTCATTTGGGAAAATAATGAAGGATTGAGTTTTCCAAAATAGGCAAGAATATCAAGGACTTTTGGACTTTCAGATGTTAAAGCATATTATAAAGTGATTCCCATAAAAATATCTGATGCTGTGCAGAGAAAGAGAGAGAACTATCACTGGAACACAATAGAGATCTCAGACATTGAATCAAATATATACGAAAGATTAGTATTTGATAAGCCCAGGGAAATACAAATTGAGGTAACCACTATTTGATAGGTATATTGGTAAAACCATTAGATAGGAAATAGATTTAAACAAAATTCTTTTTTTCTCCAATTTTGCTTATTGTGAATTCAACAAATATCAAACAAATTTCCATATACAAAGAGAACTTTTAAAAAGTTTATATATGAAACCATAATGCTGAAATTATATATAACTCATTTTTAAAGCGTATATTAAATTTAACAGATTTAAAGTATGTTGCCACATTTTTCTCTAATACCTCCAGAACTTGTTTCTGCTTCTTAATATATATTTTAAGGGTTTCATTAACACCATTTTCTGTATTTTCTCCTCTCTTTTTTGCATATCTCACTTCTCCCTAGTTTCCTTCAATAACTACCCCGTTCCCTTATCTCCCACAATAAATGCCCTCTCTTATAATAAATTAATATAATCAAACCAGATTCACACATTGGTCATGTCTGGAAATGTGTCTCATTCTGCACCTACAGTCCATCACCTCACTGCCAAGAAGTGGGAAATATGATGCTGCTTCATTTATGTCTCTTGAAGTCATGTGTGATCTGTGCATTGATCAGAGTGCTGAAATTTTAAGTTGTTTTACAAGAAACAATATAATAGAAAAATAATAGATTTGTGAAAAGATTTATGATGAATTTAACTGATTAAAACTTGACATCTAAGTAGTCTAGGGAACTGCCAAAAATATCCAAAGACATTCAGTTCCCCAAATAAAAATGATTATATGGTAAAGACAATTTAGAAAAGAGGGAACTCAGATCATTAATTATCACTTGAAAAAATGCTCAACCTTACTAATAATCAAAGAGCTTCAGGTTAAAACAACTTTGAAGTACCAGTTCACTTCCACTAAATTGGAAGGAAGGAAATAAGCATTTATTAAACACTTCTATATACCATCTTCTTTTGTTGGCACTTGTTAGGCACTCCCATAAGAAGTGCTAGCAAGAGATTGTATACATCTTAGAGAGTTGCCATTTTAAATGACTGTTTTCTTATATAAATAAATGTTATTGTTCTCTTTTTTATAGTTTCTCCATTTGCAGGAAGAAGACTGTTTAATGAGAAATTGCTTTTTTTTCTTATAGCCATGTCTGGTGAGAACAGAGAAAATACGCTGTTTTACTCAGAAATTCCCAAAACCATCAACAAAGCAGCAGTTTTAATGCTATCTTGGAAGCCACTCTTAGATCTTTTTCAGGTAGGAATTTTAAAGTGTCTTTGATATGTGATGCTTTCTATCTCTTCACATACAGTATATAAATTGTTTTAGGTCAAGGGTTCTTAACCTAGGTTTCATGAACTTGGTTTTGTTGAATTTTAATCATAACTGTATATTACCATTAAACTGTACGTTGTATGTTGATTTTCTTTGTAATCTTATGTATTTTATTTTAAAATTTATTCATTTATTTTAAAATTTATTTTTAATAGTATTTTCATATTATTATATATTAAAATTTTTAAATAATAAATAAATAATAATAAATTAAAAATTTACTTAAAAATTTATTCATCATTTGAAAGCTTTAAATGGTGAAGGGTTCCATAGGCTTTGTCAGACTATCAGAGGTATCCATAACACACAAAAAAAGGTTTAAATGTTGAAATTATAAACATTCCTTTGTTTGTAACAGATTATAAGGGTTTTAAAGTTTTCATAGTTTCTCGTGATTGGTCTTTTCATTCCTGTCAAATATAATTATACAAAAAATTATATAAAATGCTAAACTAATAAACATTTTATACTATGAAGTGTGTGTTCGTCCTTGGTTGCTGAAGAAGACCATGCCATCAGAGAAATAATGACATGACTTGCACTTGACTTTGTTTTGAGTGAGGGAGGGCGGTGCAAGTCACCAGCCTCACTTCTCCTCCAGAGTCATCTGAATCCAGTGACCAGATATTCATCACGATGACTGAAGATGACCCAGGATGAGGCAATTGTTAAGTGACTTGCCCAACATCACACAGCTAGTGAGTGTCAAGTGTCTGAGGTGAGATTTGAACTCAGGTCCTGGTGCTCTATCCATTGCACCACCTAACTGCCGTATTCTGCTATGAAGTAGCTTTTCTTCTTAGTGTCTCATTTTATTTTCCTAAAAATTTTCACATGGTGTTCAATAATCTATGTAGACTACCTCAAAGTTTTTAAAGGTCTTCCTTTGTATAGATGTTATTTTTTTTTACACCTTAATTACACTGTATTTCTTCCCCAACAGTTGGTATTCTTAATAATGTTAGTCCACTTTGGCTTCTAACTAGTATTATGTGCCTTTAAATTTATGCAAAATTGAAAGCATTGCTTTTCTTGGAGGGAGCATGGACAAGGAGAGTTTGTTGTGATAGATAACAAACTAGTAGCTGCTTCAGAGAGCTGGGTTAAAGTCCTAACTTTGACACATACTAGCTGAGAGGCTCTGGGCAAGTCACTTAATATTTCGGTGCTCCCAGCAACTCTCCCAATAATATAATTGCAGGAGAAGTTGCTGATCTGTATTAGTGGAAAGAATTTCCTCATTGAAAGTATCCCATAATAATAAAATCACAGGTCTAGACACACACTTTCCCCCAATTATTTTTATATGTATACACACAGATAACTGAGAATGTCCAAAGAATAATATTTTGTGTTTGTCTTTAAGAATGCAACCATCTCTTTAAAGTTCTCATTTCTTCTGTCCTCCTAAAGTTATTACATGAATAGAAAGGAAAGCAAAAGTAACACAAACAAGGAAAGAACCTACCTATCATTATATGTCAGGCACCTGATACTGAGAATTAGCTAAAATATAGTATTGTTTTTAAAAACTCATTTAAAGTTGATTAATTAGGCTCCCGTCTTGTATTCTTAACTTTTATTATTAAGCCTGATTTTTTGCTTTCACTGTACCTGACAGAGAATGTCAGTAAATGATTATTAATCATGCTTGAATTTCCTATATCTGAAAGTGTTCTTTGCCTCCTTACAGTTTGCTACAACACAGTGTGGACATCTTCTTTGCTGCCACCATACTTTACTTTGTGTATATGTTTGATGGATTTGATACATGTATTTTTTTTTCCAAGTAGGATGTAAGTTTCTTAGGGACAAAAGACTTATTTTTCATCTTTGCATCCCCAGGGCCCAGCACAGTGCCTCTCCTACACATAGTTGGTGCTGAATAAACAGCTGCTGAATTTATTTCTTCGAAGATAATAGACTTAGTTTACTTTTAAGTCATGTTTAACCATTTTTATTGGCAGTATGGCTTCTTCTTTGCATAAAAGAATACGTGTTTTTAAAAAATAAATAGAATTTGGGTTATTCTCTCCTATAGTAATTAATAAATTAAGTCAGAATTCTAGGTATAGTTTTGTTATATAGGTAATTATTATTAGCCTTTTAAAAAGACTATTGGTTACAAATTTAGGTATGTAAATATCAGCTGTTTAGCAAAGATTTATAAAGCGCCTACTATGTGTTGCCACTTGCCAAGCACTAGAAAAGTAAAGAGGATAAAAGATACAGTTCCTGAATTCACGGAGTTACCAGTTCAATATCAAGAAAATTCAAGAGGTTTGCAATTCAAATATGCTTACTAGTCACTCTTGATTGCAAAGAAGTTGGTGTAACAGCAAAGTATAAGATTTAAGGGTCCTTTTTAAAAAATGAACTTTGTTAGCCTCTTCTTCCTTAAGACAATATCAGGTAGGAGTTGTTTTTTTAAATATTAAGCCCATCTATTCAGCATATGGTAGATATTCAGTAAACAATTTGCTGGGAAAATGTGCATCTTTTAAAATTAGCATTAAGGCCTTAATGTATTTTTTTACCCTATTTTATAGATGTACCTGTGAGGAGCATACATATTAAAATATTTCTGGGTGTAGATAAAAACCTTGAGTATCTTCATCATTATTAGCACATTTATTGAATGACTAGTTTATGTAAGATATTACATTAAACTCTGGGGGAGATACAGAAATAAAATTTAATCTTTACTGCAAGGAGCTTACATTGGAACAGAGAAGATAGTATGTACATATATGTATAAAAAACTGCACAGTAGTATGATTAGTGCTAAATTATATAGGCAACAAATGCTATAGGAGTTACTTCATGTAAGACAGGTAACACTTTGAGCTAGAGGGATCATAAGATTTTCATGGAAAAGAACAGACTTGAACTACAACTTAAGTAATGGGTAGGACTTGGTTAGGGAGGAAAGGAGAGTATTTCTGGTGGGGATGTTGGTGAAGGCAGAAACCTAAAGGTAGAAAGGAACAGGTTATATGCAAGGATAGTAGTAAGATTAATCTGGGTGGAGTAGATTATTTCTTTTAAGGGAAGACAAGGTAACAAGGTTTGGATTAGTAGATTAGGACTAAATTGTGGAAAAGACTGAATGCCAGGCTAAGGAATTTGGACTTTATCTTTGCTTTTCTTACATACACATAACTGCCAAATGAGGAAATATCTTTTACTACATCCATTTAAGAGAATGATAGGAATCTATTGATATAAGTATCAAGAAGAAAATTTGAAAGTAGATACTACTCTTTTTTTTTTTTTCATTAGGCAACCCTGGACTATGGAATGTATTCTCGAGAAGAAGAGTTATTAAGAGAAAGAAAACGCATTGGAACAATTGGAATTGCTTCTTATGATTATCACCAGGAAAGTGGAACATTTTTGTTCCAAGCTGGTAGCGGGATTTACCATGTAAAAGATGGAGGCCCGCATGGATTTACTGTAAGTTTAAATGTTCTGATTATTAAAGCTTTGGATTTTGTTGTTGTTCTTATTTTTGGCTTTGAGGGATTTAATAATTTCCTTATCAGTTCCTTTTTTATTATTTTTCTGAAATGCAATGACATTTAGTTTTTTAAAAACCCTCTTCTACTTTGCCAACAAGAAATTCAGGTTTTTGAGTACTTTAATGAAGTACTTAAGTACTTCATTGGCTTTAAGTCAATGAAAAATAAACAACAGGAAGAATATTGGTATTTTGTTTTTCAAGTTTATGAAATGTTTCCTGAGAAAAAATGTAGTTATTCTGTTGAAAAAAACATCTGTTATATACCATGTACAATTTGCTTATTCAAGGTACTCAGGGAAATATACAAACAAATAAGAGATACACCCTGCTGGAAGAGTTAAAAAATGTACACAGGAAAACAGAATACAAACTAGAATATGAGTGCAAATAAAAGTAGGAAGAAAGCTTTGAAATCACTTCCATTTATTAAGCTTTCATTTATTAAGGCAGGATGCCATGTTAGGTGCTAGGGATACAAAGTAAGTAAAACAGTCCCTAACTTTTGCTGGAGGAATATAGCATATACTTAGATAAGTAAATACAAGTTAATTTGAAAAGGAAAGAATATTAACAACTGAGAAAATGAAGAAAAGAGGTAACATTTGTGCATGTTGCTGTGTTGATCTGGATAAAATTTTAATTTTAAATATTTTTCATAATTAAATAGTTTAAATGCATACTTTCTTTCTCTGGATAGTACCTAACTTTTAGATGTATAATATCGATCTTTAAAATTAAAATTCTATTTATACTGTGAAAAATATATATCTTATCATGTTAAATAAAAAAGGAAACTTTAAAAAATCTGATTATTTAAATATCAGTAATCAGTTTTCCTTGAAAAAAATCTTAACCTTTCCTTGGTCCCTTTCTTTTCTTTCTACATAATCTCCCTTGGCAATTTCCCTCCCTTCCATAGTTTCACCTATTGCCTATAAACATATCATTTGAAAGTTTATATCTCCAACGCTGACCTCTCTTCCAAACTTCAGACCTATCTACTAATTGCCTTTGTCTCTGTATCCTCAGCACAGTGACTGGCACATAGTACGCACTTAACAAATGCTTGTTGATTACCAAACATTATTTAAATCCTGGGGAACCAGTTGAGGTTTTTGAGAGTTGAGGTACCATAATCAAACGTGTACCAGAAAGACTGGTATGGTAATAGTAGGTAGGATGGATTAAAAGGGAAAGAGATTCGAGATGTGGAGACCATTTATTATTCCATTGCAGTAATCCAGGCATGGGAAGAAAGGGATGAATATGAAGGAGAATGCAGAGGTAGAATTACAGGGCTTGGCTGTTGATTTGGAATAAAGAGAAAGGGGAGGATCAAAAGATAAATCTAATAAAAAATGCTAGCTACCTCCAGAGTAAGAACTGATGGAGTCTGAATGCAGAGCAAAAAATAATTTTTTTATTTAAATTATTTTTCTTGGGGTTTTTTGGTCAGTGTTTTCTTTTACAACATAGCTAATATGGAACTATGTTTTCTATTACTGCACATGTATAATCTGTATCAAATTGCTTGCCTTCTCAAGGAAGAAGGACTGTAAAGAATCTGGAACTCAAAATTTTAAAAAAAAGGACTGTCAAAATTATTTTCCTATGTAATTGGGGAAAATATTTAATTAAAAAAGATAAATCTAAAATTGTAACGCATGAAAGACTGAAAAAATGGTGGTGCCATTGATAGAGAGAGGGAATCCTTTAAAGCATATCCTATATTGCCACTGTACCACTCCAACCTACTTCTCATCATATTGTTTCCCTAGTACTAGTTTATTCTTACTGTCTTAGGCACAAACTATATATTCTTACTACCTTCCTCCTGAACTCTCACTCTATTTTCATTAGCCTTCCTCTTCCCCAAGTTTACTTTAGTCTGACTACCCACCTCCAATCCATTTCATTGTACCTCTTAGAACTCCTAGTTCTCCTTTTCAGTGAACTCCTCTCTTGAAATTTTTTGTCCAGTATTACATGCACTTTTATTTTTCAAGGGACCACGTCCATAGCAATATGGGTGACATTGGAAGCCATTATTATTTTCATTCCCTGGAATTAAAGGATCAAGAAGAGGAAGAGGTATTAGCACAGACTTCTTGCTTCCCACTGACGTTTCTAGACAATTCTTGTACCCCCATCCCTTTAAGTCCATGCAGTCAACTTATAGCAACCTCTCCATTTCCTTGTTTCTGTCTTCTGATCTCTAGCTCTTTCTCCAAATTTCTGTCTTTTCTATTTGATTTAAAGCCTTGATTTCTACTCCATCCCCATCATAATCCTTAAGGATTTCATTTTTCATGTTTAAAGCGTCTGTAACATCCTGACCAAATAAATCCCCAGTCCTGTCTTCCCTATTGCCCCTCCCCCATCTCAAAGCTTTCCTTTCTTACCCCATTTCAGCCACCCTCACATGGGCATACCTCAGACTTCAGTTGCATGGAAATACACCACAGGGCTGGTCTGAGGAAATTACTTTGCAAACTTTAAAATGCTAAACATATGTGCATTACCATCTTAAAATTCTACTGTCTTTCCACAATTTCCTATCCCTTTACATGTCACTCTTTATTATGCATACTAAATCCTCCTTTTTTCTCTACTACCAATTTTTGGTATATAACCTTAGCTAGGCCTTCACTGATACACAGTAATCCAGTCTGCTCATCAGTTCCCTATCTTAGTGTTTCTGGCCTTTTCATTTTTCTCTGACCCCTAGATGTAACTCCTTCCTCCTCCCAGTTAGTGTGGATGACTTAGCTCCTTCATTGAGGAGACCGAGACCATACCATCCAGAGGGAGGACCTCCAACTCTTTTTCCTTACCCAAAACTTATCAACAGCATCATCTCCATCACCTGATGTTTCCTTCCTGCTGATCATATAGCTTATCCTCTTAATCCATCTCCTCCCATTTCTTCTAGGACCTTGCTTCAACGGCCATTGCCCTTCCAATGATTCCTTCCTAAATATCTACAACTGTGTTCAAATCTGTCCAGCCAAAAAACAAAAAGATAAAAAACTTTTCTTGATTGTTTTAAGCTATCCAGATGGCACGGTTGTTAAAGTACTGGACTTATAGTCAGGAAGACCCCAGTTCACCTCTGGCTTCAGACACTTATTAGTGGTATCACTTTGGCAAATTATGTAACCTCTGTCTTCCTTAGTTTCCTCAAATGTAAAATGGGGAGAATAACCACACCTAAATTCTCAGGATTGTTGCAAGGATAAAATGAGATGATATTTGTAAAGTACTTTGCAAATCTTAAAGCACTGTATTAATACTAGCTATGGTTATAGTATAATTATCCCATTTCTCTCTTTCCCATTATTGCCCAATTTTTTAAAACAATAATTGTCTCTTTTTGATATCTCTACATTCTTGCCACCTATTCTCTCTGTACTTGAACTTCCCTTTTAAAGGGCATTTTGCCAAATCTACCACCAATTTCAGACTAGTAGTGGGATTCATCATGTAAAAGACAGAGGTATCTTTATTCATTCTTCTTCCTCCTTGGCAACTCTGTAGCATTTGAGATTACATCTTCATGCTTTGTCCTCCCTTGACTTCAGAGATACCGTATTCTCTTGGTTCTGCTTTTACCTCCCTGAATTCCTGCACTGGCTCATCTCCTCATCCCTTAATGTGGATATTCTTTCCCCAAGGTTCTGTCAGTATGCATTCACTTCTCTCTATATACATTCTACCTTGCCAGTGTTGTTTACTCCCATCACTTTAAGTACCACGACTATTCAGATAACACATATATTTGTATTTTGAACTCTGAACTCCAGACTTAAATTTGCAGTTGCATATGGGACTCCTTTGACTATCCCTTTAGCACTTTAAACTCAGCATATACAAAACTGAGTTTTTATCTTTTTTCTAAAATGTAGTCTTTTATCTGACTTCACTCTTTTTCTATCTGTGACTCCAGAATTCAGTTAGTTTCTAATAGGTTTTTCTAACTCCATCATCTCTGTCCTTCAGACATTCCTTCATAATGCTTCTAGACATATTATTTACTTTTGTATATGGTATTTACATTCACACTCTGCTAAGAGAACAGGGACTTATTATCCAGTCTATGAATTTCAGAGTGAATTGGGCTTAAGGCTTGATCTTTGAGAAAGAAATCTAGCCATTAAACCCAAAGGAAAAAAGGCAGCTTTTAGCCATGGAAGTGTACCTTTCCCTGGGCAGAGCATCCCCAGGTATGGAGTGAGAGGAGAGGAGAGGAGAGGAATACTCATTCACAAGTGGTATTTGCCCTTCATTCTCAAAGAGGTTTGTGGCATCAGGGAGATGATAACATGACTTGCAGTTGATTTTGATTTGAGTAAGGAAGAGCTATGCAAGGTCGCCAACTTACTTCTTCCTCCAGAGCCATCTGGGTGCAGTGGCCAGATACATGAGGACCACTGGGGATGGCTCAGGATGCACTGGGAAACTCTGGCCCTTTTAGATTCTTCCCCTCCCCCTCCCCTCCTCTCCTCCCTTGCCCTCCCCTTTGCTCTTCCCCTCCCCCTTCCCCTCTTCACTCCCCTCCTCTCCTCACTGTCATTACCTGGGACTGCTCTGCCCAGGGGAAGGTACACTTCCATGGCCAAAAGCTACCCTTTTTCTTTTGAGTTTACTGGCTAGATTTTTTTTCTCGAAAGACCAAGCCTTAAGCCCAAATCACTTTGGAGCTCACAGATTGGACAATAAGTCCCTGCCCTCCTAGCAGAGAGTGAATGTAAATGGTAAATAGTAACTGTTTTCTCTTTTGGCCAAGAACCCTGAGGGTCTTCCACTCTCAGTTTGATTTTTTTTTTTTTTTTGTTAAAGGGTCCATCCCTTGACTCATTTCTTAAAGAAGCCTATTCACTGAATGGGCATTACCTCAAAGTGAAAAGACCTTAACCTAAAAGGGCCAGGTTCTCCCCTTGCATCCTGGGCCATCTCCAGTCATCTGGATGAATATCTGGCCACTGGACCCAACTGGCTCAGGAGAAGAAAGTGATATTGGTAATCTTGCACAGCCCTCCCTCACTGAAATCAAAGTCAACTGCAAGTCGTGTCATCATCTTGATATCATGGTCCTCTTCAAGAACGAAGGACAAACACAACAATAATAACAACTTTTGGGTACATCTGAGCATGCCCCTTCTCTGCTCAGAAATTTTAAATGACTCCTTATTATGCGTGAGGAAAGTTCAAGTTATTTTGCCTGGCATTTATAGCATTTCACAATTTAGTGCCACTCTGGTTTTCAGTCTTATTTCATGTTATTACACTATCCTCTAACCAAACTGAAGTCTTGGTTTCCTGAAGAGATTTCTTTGTCTTCCACCTACAGTTCTTTTCTCACACTGTTCCTTAAGCTGATCTCCTCATCTTCAACTGTTGAATTTTTGTCCACTTCTTAAAACCTACTTCAAATGCCACCACTCTCCAGGAAGCCTTCCCTGATTTTCCTGTTGGTAATAACCCTTGATTCATCTAACACTTGTTATATTTTCTTAACCTCTCTGATACACTTACCATGTATTATTTCATATTTTATTTATATTTTTATCTCCCTTTTAGACTATTAGCTTCGTAAGGGCAGAGGCTTATCTAAACTTATGTAGCTTCTATTTTCCTTCAGCTTCTTATACTTAGAATTCTGCACATGTTTAAGAAAGGTTTTTGTAAGTTAGTTTTTAGAGGTTGGGTGGAGCAGCAGATTTGGGGGTTCTGAATGAGTTCTGTTTCATATGTCTAATAGAAAAATCTCAAATGATTTTAAAAGATACTGGTTTAGTCAAAATTAGAAGCATTTATCTTTCAAACTTCTTGAAGTCTATTCTTGTTTTTATCAAGTTTTATTATATTAGTGTAATCATTTTATTTAGTGATAGCATTAATTCTCCTTATGTAATTGTACAGTTAAATCTATTTAATGAATTTGCAGTAATTCTGTTTTTGTTATGTATTAGTGAACAAACATTTTTTGATTGAATTTACTTTTTAATGTTGAATAAAAACTAATTAATGACTAGCCAAGTGTACTTCATCTGTAGCTTTACAGTTTACTTCATGTATCATTTTACTCTATAGTCACAGGATTTATAGTATTGTATTGGTCTCAGAAGTTTTTTCTGTTTGGTGAAATGAAAACTAAAGGTTCTATCAATACCTCTAGTTCTCTAGCTCAAAAACCATTTTTTTCTTTGTAAGCTCAGAAATTTAAATAGAAGAATACATTATTTATCTGAGTTATCCCACTTAACATTTTACATAGAGATATCCTTCTTGTAGTCAGGGTAGAACCAAATGAAATGTCTATATATTGGCCTGCCTCTTGCCCACAAAGATTTAAGAATATCTTATGTTTGCTTTTCTAGCAACAACCCTTAAGACCCAATTTAGTGGAGACCAGTTGCCCCAACATAAGGATGGATCCAAAACTGTGCCCTGCTGATCCAAACTGGATTGCTTTCATCCATAGCAATGACATCTGGATAGCGAACATTGTAACTAGGGAAGAAAGGAGGCTCACCTATGTGCACAATGGTAATGCGCATCTAGTAGACTACATTGTTGGGAAGTATTTTTAAAATCCAGTTTGTTTTTTTTTTGAAGTGGGAATGTCCTTAAATGTGAAGGAAAGCTGGGTGGTACCATTGTGTAATAATGTTCATTATCACCTTTTCTCACATTCAGTAACAGCTCTGATAAGATGAGGCATTCAACCTGGCAAAGAACTGCCAAAATTGATACGATAAAAATTTCATTAAAACAATCATTAAAGTGACAAATTTTATTAAAGTAGCAAGTTCATTTTTTATATTTCTTTTGTGTCCCCTTTAGAAATCAATTTTTAAAAAAAACCTTACATTTCTAGATTCTGATAATTTCTATGCCATTTTGAGGAAGAACTGTTTTTGTTTTGAATATTTTAAAATGTTTATAGGATGAAAATATACCTTTTATTTTTAAAACAGAATATTATGGAAGTACTTAATAAACATACAAATTGTTGCACATTAAGACTCTTCAGAATATTATTCACTACATCAGACATTCTCTGGAGGAGTTTTAGTACAAGTGAAAAAAGATGAGAGTAATATTTCTCTTTTTGTAATTATAAAATTCTAAACAATCATCGACAAAAACATTCAAATAAACAAAAAAATTTTAAATGATAGTCAAAATCCAAATTTCATATTTTTCATAAGATCCAATTTTTATATTTTATTTTTTAAAACTGTGGATTTGCCTTAAGGAAATAATACAAAAAATTTCTAACTTGCCTCCATATCCTCTTCTTATTTCTTTTGTTTCTGTTTTTTATTATTTTATTGCTGCTATTATTATTTGTCCACAGTTATAATTAGCTTATATATTGTTCTGATTGTTAATTCTTCACTCTTCATAATTTCATAGCCTTTCTATATCTCCTTTTAATTTTCTTGGTCATTTTTATGGTCCAGTAATATTTTGTTAAATTTATATTCTATACTTTATTCAGCCATTCCTCAATCATTTGAAAAATGAACTTTTTCCAATTTTTGTTACAATAAGTAAAGTTACTTTTTTTGGACTGAGGACTTTTCCCCTTTTTATCTTTAAGGGGTATTTCTAGTAGTGAAATCAGTGGACTAAAGAATTTGCTTGTTTTTGTAATTCTTTTGGAATATTTTCATGTTGTTTTAGAAAAAGATTACACCATTCATAACTAACATTAGCAGTGTAAAAGTGTTCTTGTTTTTCCACATCCTTGTCAATCTTGAAGTTTATCATTTTAAGTCATTTTTGCCAATTTAATAGTTGCTAGGTTGTAGCTCAGAGTTTTAATTTACATTTTACCAAATTTAACAGTTTTAAGAGGTTGTTGACAATTTCCTTGAATTGAGTTTGTATATTCTTCCATCAAGAACTATCTATTAATATCTTTGACCATTTATCCATTAAGGAATGGACTCTATTTATATAAAATTTTATCTATGTCTTAAAGATTTTAGATGGCAAACTTTTATCAGATATATTTTCTATCAATAATTTTTCTTCATTCTGTTTATTTTGGATATATTAGTTTTGTTGCGAATTTTTCTATATAGTCAAATCTATTTATCTCATAATTTGTTCTCTTTCTTCAGTAGATAAGAATTTTCTCCTCTCTCTAATTGCAATAAATATATAATTCCATTTTCTTTTCTTTTAATTTTAAAATTTTACATTTGAATAATTTGTTTCTCCCTTCCCCACCCCACCTGTGAATGGATTACTCAAGGCCAAGCTACATAGTGAAGAAAGTAAAATTTTTTTTTGTTTGTTTTCTTGGCTTTTTGTTCTTAAGACTAATTTTTTAATGAGTATTTGGGGGTTCTGGACCTGTGATTTCATTAACGTAAGGAACTCCTGGTGTGAAAACTCCCTACACCAGTGCAGATTGGCAACTTGTGTACAATCTATAGTCTTAGAGAGTTGCCCGTGTCCCTGACAGGGTTAATTTATTTGCCCAGAGTCAGTGCAGCTGGTGTGTGTTGGGTGTATAACTTGAACCCAAGTCTTCAACTGCTCAGTGAGCAGTTTATTCATTGGGTAGTAATATTGTGTTTCTACTTTATATAAGAGAGTCTAATGAATAATATTATAATAAATATGTCAGAAGCCTGACATATTATACTGTGAAATCATCTTCAGCACTTAATTCTTCAAGGGACAAGACTTCTGTGATCAGAGAAGAAAGCTTTTTATTTAAACAGTTAGCTTTAGGAACAGAAACACCATTCATCTAACTCAAGAAACATGGATCCTAATCCCAATTCTGTCATTTTCTTTGTGACCTTAGATAAGGTGCTAAACTTCTTATTGTTTCCTCATCTGTCAAATGAGAACAATATCTTCCTCACCTACTTCATAGGAATATTGTGATGATCAGAGGTGATAAAATAATTGAAAACTTTTTTTAAAAAAAAATCTTAAAATCCTAAATAAGTATAAGGTATTATCATGTTTCTTCAGTTTTTAAATTGTTCATTCATCTCTGTGGACATAGATCTTTAGCTGTGATTTAGATATAGAAATACATTTTTGAAGTATTGTTGATTATTAATAGATAGTACTAATATATTACTAGTAATTATGTTATCATCATTTGTCATAATATTTTACTTTGGAAATGTATTTTATCACCTTAGTTCATCAGAACTTGTTTTCTGACCAGTGTATGTTATGGGGCCCTTGCTATGTGCAAGGACATCCCAGAGAAGTAGAAGTCACTTTTCCTGTCTTTTATAGTCAGTCATCTTATTGGGGAAAAAAGACTAAGACACATAAGACAGTTTCCAGAATAGTTACAGGTTATATAGCTATATAGTTCTCTGTGGAGAAACAAGTTGGTGTCATAGAAAATTCACTGAACTAGAAATCAGAAGAACTAGGTTGTAATCCACATATGTTCAATGATTTAACAATGATTTAACCTCATCTCACTCTGATCGTTCTCAAATTAGAATTAAAATATGTCATGCCTATCATGCAGTGTTGTTGTTATGTGGATAAAGTTTTCATTTCATTTCATTACCAGAGGTGAAGTAACTTTGAGAAGTGTAAAGTGCTGTACATGTACAAGTGTTTATCCCATAATCAAGTACTGCATTATATAGATCAAGCTCATAATTGCTTTAAGAGTTTTAAAAAGGTAGCGATCAATAAAAGCTGGAATAGTAGGAAAGGGCTAGATGAAGGAGGTGGGATTTTTAAAAATAGTTAAGATTTAGATAAGGTAAGAACATTTATAAATAAATAAAATAAAAATGAAAAAAAAAAGATTTAGATAAGGTAAGAGGAGTTAAGTTATTCTAGGAAAAAGAGCAGCATGGGTAAAAATATGGAAGTGGGAGTAAATATGTTATACAATGAGAAAACTTCTCTGATTGGACAAGACTTCATGTTGAGAAAGAGTAGAAAAGTTAGGAGGCCAAGCACATCAGTCTGTGTGGAAAGAATGAGTAATCCAGATTTGATAATGAGTCTTAGATAGAGTAGTAACAGGAGAAAATGGAATAAATTTATTTCTAAGAGTAAATTGATAGTTCTTGGTTATGAATAATAAGAGATGAGACTGGTGGTTAAAAAAGTGGGTAAGTGGTTACCAACCTATGCAAAAAGGATGAGAAAAAGAATGAGACAGGAATAAATATAGCCAGAATGGTATTTAGGTATTTTGATTCTCTTCTCCTCTTCCCCAGGGTAGATGAAGTAATAGGATAGCATGAGGAAGTTGATGTTCTTTCAGGATGTGCTCAATAAATATTAATTGCCGTGGCTGCTGATGATATGGTAATAAATTAGAGTGGTCTGATGGACTAGCTCATTTACACTTTGCCTGGAGTAGGCGTTCTGATTTTGACCTCTCTGATGACTCCAAGAAAAAACTGATTTTACCATTAAAGATTTCTTTCATTTCCTTACAGGGCTTTATTATTTATGGGCTATTAGATATTACAATTCTAACCATCAGATTTTATTCAGTCTTTCTGTGAATAACATTTGTGGAACATCTACAGTTTAAAGAATATTGACCTAGGTGTTGTGGAAGGATACAAAGGAATTATAAGGTATATTCTCTTCCCTTAGAGAAGTTACCATCCTCTTAAGGAGGCATAAATAAATAGGAAATCAATAAGCATTTATTAAAGCACCTGCTTGTGCCAGGCACTGCGGATATATACAAAGACAAAAATGTGAAACAAATCTCCCTGATCTCAGGCTTACATTCTGTTGAAGGTGGGGGTAGGGAGAGGAGAGAAAAACACAAACGAGTATATACGTAGTAAATACATGCAGATTAAACAAAAGTAGTTAAATATAAGATGATGAGGGATGGAACTAATAGCATAGGATGTTACTAAACAAATCCTGTTCAGAGGTAATGATTGAACTATATCCTAAAAGCCATTGGGTATTCTGTGGGGTAAAGGTGAATAGGGAATGTGTCCCAGGCGTGGGAGTGACCCATGCAGTGAGAGCTGGAGTGGAGCATTGGAAGAACAAAGTACAATTTGACTCAACAACAGAGTATGAGAAAAGAGGAACAGTGTATATAATGATATAACATACCATGTATACTATATACACACTTCTGAGACATGGTGACCCTGAACAGATCATTTCACCTCTCTGAGTCTCAGTTTTCTCAGTGTCAAATGTAGCTACTTCTATTTTCTGCTTCCGCAGTGTTGTTACAGGGAAAGTGACCTTAAAAACTTTAAAGTGTTTATAAATCTCAGCCGATGGTTGCAGTTATTATTTCTGTGTATACTAGTTCATCATGAATGTTATCTGTGCTCTTCTTATGTAAATCTTAGTTAAAAGAAATGCATAATGAGATAGTCATACTACTTTCTGGCTTCAGACATTCAAAGCCACTTGTGATGATGATGCCTTTTATATTTATTTAGAGCTCGCTAATATGGAAGAGGATCCAAGATCTGCTGGGGTTGCTACCTTTGTGCTTCAGGAAGAATTTGATAGATATTCTGGTTATTGGTGGTGTCCAGAGGCAGAACCAAGTAAGTGTATTAAATCTAGCCCATTAACTAGATAACGGAAAAACAATTTTAAGATTTATCTGCTAAAGTGCTATTCAGTACTATGCTCAGATTCTAAGTCTTAGATAGTGATAGTAAAGATTTCAGAGTGATAAAAACCAGGACTAGCCTTCTCTAGGCAAAATATTAATTAGATGAAATAGAACAAATTCCATTGCACTAAACCCCAAGTCATTATTTTCTGATCCTTGCATTTGGACAATTTCATGTCATGTGACAACGTTTTTATCGTATCTCATTGTCCTGATTTCTCTCATGACACCTTGCTGGTTTTCATATAGAAGGTAGTAGTAACCATGGTAGAGAAAAGAGGATGATGAGTATTTATGTATACATGTATATGCATGTACATATGTACATACATATGTGTGGATATACATCCACACATATGCAAATATGTAGAAATGAATTTGAGATGAAAGGATGAACAAATGGTTGGATTGGTCTGAATTAAATGGGAGTGGAGAAAGACCTTCACAAGTATATAGCTGACTTTAAAAGGTTGGAGAATACTGTTTTAATGGACTATGCTTCTTCTCTTGTTATACTTTTTCATAAAATAGTTCTTGAGATAAGTAAGCCGTTAGCTGGGACTTGCCTATCTTTTTTGCTCTAGCGATTATTCATCGACTCTCAGAGTTTGAAGGGATCTTAGAGGTCATCAAGTGCAATCTACACAGTAAACAGTAATCTTCTATACAACATCCCTAAAGGAGTTAGCTAATCTGTGTTTGAAGATTTCTGGTGAAGAGGAACCTGCCACTTCCTCCCTCCACATCCACTGCACTTGGGAGTAGCTCAGATTATAAAGAAGTCTTTCTTTACATTGAGCCAAACTTTGTTTCTCCGCAACTTCTATCTATTGCCCCTAATTCTGCCCTGTGAGACCAGTTAGCACATGTCTGATCTCCCTTCCATGTGACAGTCTTTCAGAATTTTGAAGACTATTTTTATGACCTTCTTAAGTAGTCTCTCCTAGATCTGAACACTTGCAGTTCCTTCAGCTGATCGTTCCATAACATTATCACCATTCATCACTCCATGATGATCATCTTCTTCTGAATATACTCTGCCTTATCACTATCCTTTCTCAAATCTTGCATTCATAATTGAATGCAGTACTCATAATTGAATGATGTAGCCAGAGTGCACTGGCACTATTGCCTACCTCATTCTGAACACTGAGCCTTTATTAATGAAGTCTCAGATCACTTGTATATTTATTTTTTGTTGACATGCCACTGTTGGCTCATATTAAGCTAGCAGTCCACTTGCAACTACATTTGTTACAGGATTTGACATTTGTGAAAAAATTTGAAAGTCATGTAATATCTTAAGTATTTTTAACCACTTATTTTTTAACAAAGTACATATATTTCAATGGTGTATAAAAAAACTCAACCCTAAGTACATCAGCAATGTTTATTCTTTGTTTACCGTAAAAAAGTACATCATGAAATTATTTAAACTTACTCAGAACAAACTCATACTACTATAGCAAAAATTATTACATATCATATCAGCAGTGACTAGAAAAATTTTTTGGTTTTTTAAAATTATTCTGAATACAAAAATAATAAATTACTTTTAAGCTCCCAATGGAGGAAAAGTTCTTCGGATTCTATATGAAGAAAATGATGAATCAGAAGTGGAAATTATTCATGTCACATCCCCCATGTTAGAGACCAGAAGGACAGATTCATTCAGATATCCCAAAACGGGTAAGACCTCTTTCTGGAACTTATTTTTACAGAATTTCCCCTCCTATATCAGTTATTCTGATTATCTGAACCTTCAGTGATTATCTTTTATTACCAGATCTTTAGTAAAGATAGCTTTAGTTTACATTAGTAAATTTAGTACATGTTAAACTCATGGATAATTTTCAATTTTCTTCCATTATTTTTACCTATAGTACTGTGTTTTCATACTAGTTGCTTCATTTTACATACAATGCTGGGTTAGCTATTGGCAGCAACTGGAAACTGGAATACTTGCCTATACTGTCAAGAAAACTTTTCATAGATATAGTAAATTGGGAAAGAATTTTTATAGCTAATCTTGGGGATAAAGGCCTCATTTCTAGAATGTATAGAGAACTGAGTCAAATGCACAATACAAGTCATTCCCCAGTTGATAAATGGTCAAAGGATATGAACAGAAAACTTTTCATAGATGTTTACCAACTATATGACAAGTCACTTGTTTGTCTGTTTCCTTATCTGTAAAATGGTAATGATAACAGCCTCTACTTCCTAAGGTGGTTGCTGAGGGTAAAATGAAATAATACTTGCAAAGCACTTTGCAAATATTAAAGTGCTATATAAATGCTAGATATTATTGATTATCATCTTACTAGTACATTTGATCTGTTGTTTCCACTTTTATGTTGCTTTCAAGATTTCAATTACAAAATAGATACACATTTGCTAGCCCCTTCTTTTTGTAGTTGAGTTCTAATGTATGATGATGTCTGGATGTTTTGTCCCAGGAAAGGCCTGATGTGTAAAATAGTGCCATTTTTTTGAATATTCATTGATAGCATTGACTTCACTGAAGTATACAATGCACTGAACTGGTGCAGATGTCTAGTTTGGGAAATATTTGTTATGTATGAATTTGGATACAACTCATTATTAATGTCTTTTTGAAAAGGCACAGCAAATCCAAAAGTCACTTTTAAGATGTCAGAAGTAACGATTGATGCAGAAGGAAGGGTGAGTATTAAATCGTAAATTTATTTTCTAAATTCATTAGAAACTCAAGTTGAATCCTGTTGTGGTGGGAATCACACATGGAGACAAGTCTATTATGAAATAGTATCATGTTTATTGAAGAGGGAAAAACAGCAGTTTCCCCAGAATATATACATATAGTTAATCAACTTTGAAATTCTAATGAGGGACTACAACTTTATTTCTTTTATACAGTTTCAGAAATACTTATACTGTTCTAGAAATAATGATTCTAAAATAATCATTGCATTATGTTTCTTGTTCAAAAAATAGCTAACCACTAGTTTATCTTCCTATGATTTCTGTTCTTAGACAACAGGACATGAGTGGGACTTTTGCGCTAATGCTGTTTTAACAGTTTGACATCGATACATATAGCAATACTTTGTCAAAACTTAGCAGTTTTTCTTGAACAATTTCTAAAAAATATTCTATATTCTTTTAGGTGCAATTCTTGTGATTTTATAGTTCTTGTGATTCCTTACAACCCTCACACTAAGTAACATTGTAAGTTAAGTTATATAGTTACAGTCCTATAGTACTATTTCAGTAGTTTTTCTTTAACAATTTTTAAAAATATTCTATAGTCTTTTGGGTGTAATTGTGATTCCTTACAATCCTCACACTAAGTAACATTGTAGGTTAAGTTATTAGGACTTTTGAACATATTTTTGAAGAACAGATTGTTGTCTCATACTGATTTAATTTCAATTACTATATTTCAAAGTACAGGCAATTTTCATCTTAACAATGTAAGGATGTATAGAGAGAAATCATCACTTGCCATTTACCACTCTGCCTTAGTTTTTAAACATACGCTAGCATAAAATATAACACATTATTTTCAGGATATTAACTAGAGGTTGTCCCTCTGTAGTTGGCAAAGCCTATTTTTATATCTTAAGGATCCGTAATTTCACTGATATGTTGACCATTGCAGATTGCAACCTCTCCATAATTTAATAAATAGAGAGTTTATAGGGCTGAAAAATTCCTCTCCTACTAGCTTGGTGATGACCCTCTCTGAAATGAGCTGGTCCTTTGACATGAGATATGTGGACCACTAATCAGCCAGAACTTGAAACCCTTCCAGTTAAGCGGAACCCATTAGAGCTTATGCTCTGCGAGCATAGCTTTTAAGAACCCAATGTCATCTCCATAACAAGAGGAGGAATCAAAGAAAACATGAATGGAAGAGCAGTCACATAATGATGTAACATAACACAGCAAATAGACAGTGGAGAGCCCATACACCCCACTGGTGTTCTTGTGATATCAGGGAAGAATGAATAAGGCCTTTCCTTGAGTGGACCCTCTCTGGTGAACTTATGGAAGGATATGGGCAGGAGGTAACCATAGATGGATTACAATCTTCATAATTGGAAGATCTGCATAATTGGAAGAAATACTCAGATCCATGAGATCAGGGTCCATTTGAGTATAACCACAAATTCCTCTTGTACTGTTTCATGATGTTTGGGTGACCCATGTGTGTTGCAAAATTTTATTTTAGTTTAAAATACATCAGTGTAATTTAATGAAAAAATATTTTTATCAGTATTTAAAGGAAAAGGAATAAAATGGCAGAGAAGAAACACAACAAATGTTATAAGCCTGTTTTTGAGCAAAACTCAAAGGAATATTACTTAAAATATACATATGCAAATGTCTCTGGTTTTCTCTTAATGCATCATGGGCAATGTATAGGCTTGGAAAAGACATTTTAGACCAGCGATTCTTAGTCTGGTGTCTGTGAACTTTTAAAACAATGTGTGTGTGTGTGTGTGTGTGTGTGTATGTGTTGCCATTATCACTCAGTCTTAGTTGTTGGGGATTTTTCCCCAGAAACCAGTTTAAAATATAGCACATCATTTTCTGGTTATTAGCTAGTTATTGTCCACCACTATTTTTTAAAATAATTGATTTATTTTGTAATTCCATGTATTTTATGCATTTAAAAACACTTTTTCTGAGTAGAGGTCCACAGGCTTTACCAGACTGTCAAAGGGATCCACAACACCGAAAAAAAAAGTTAAGAACTATTATTTTAGTCTAGGTTCATTCTCTGACTAGATTTTGCGGTTGGCATTAAAGGCGTTTTTGTGAATTACTAACAGGTTAGCCCTAGTTCTGTTTACTGGTATCCTACATAGTCTTCCCTCCCCTAAGAATGAATTATATCATAAGAGATGATCACAATAACCCTTCATGTCTATGTAGTACTTTACATTATAAAGTACTTTTTTCATAGTAACCCAGTGAGGTAAGTAGTATAAATACTATTATCCTCATTTTACAGATGAGGAAACTGAGGTACAGGTGACTTGGTAGTTATCCAACTAAGTAAGTGTTGGAAGCTGGACTCAACCCAGCACTTCTGATTTTCCATACCACTACTAATTAAATGCTTTCATTTGTTGATGATTGAGTCCTCTATAACTCAGTTGCTATTGATTTTAACAGATTACAGATGTGGTGGATAAGGAACTGGTACAACCCTTCGAGGTTCTGTTTGAAGGTGTTGAGTATATTGCCCGGGCTGGATGGACTCCAGAGGGAAAATAGTGCGTATGTTAAGTTATCTACTCTTTACATCGGTTTTAGGATCAGTAGCTTTAGAAACATCTATAGTTCTAGATTTGTCTTTCACTGTGAATATGCTTTTTTATTTGAAAAAGTGTCTGCCTGCAGAAATATTAATGTAATGCAAAGCCTTAAGTTGACTTCTTGATCGGGAAACAGAATAAAAAATAAATAAAACTGCATTTTAATTCTATTACAACCTTAAGCACTGTTTACTCAGATTAAATTTACCAAATATGAATTTGAAGCTATCCTTTTTCTCAAGATAATTTTTAGGCATTCACTTTTAGTAAATTATTTACAGGTATGCATGTAAATTTTTTTAAAATAATATAAAAGCAAAGTTTACATCTAAATTCTGGTATACAGCAGCTGTGTGCAGTTATGTAACATGTTGACTTTAATTTGAAAGGTTACATTAACTTTGGGAATTTAGAGAGGGAAATTTTTAGGTTATCTATTAAATGTTTTTAATTTTTAAACAAAGGATTTAACATCTTAATTGTTTTTGATATGCATGTTAAATCAACTAGTTCTTCAATTCTCTTTTCACTTTGCCATTGAAAAACATTTTCTCAATTTCTGGCAACTAGTTTATGGGTTAATATTGTATTATGTTCTTAAAATTATGTCTAACTTATTTTCTAATCAGTTTTTCTTTTTTTTTTTTTTTTTTTACATAAACAGTGCTTGGTCCATCCTACTAGATCGTTCTCAAACCCGCCTACAGATAGTGTTAATATCTCCTGCATTATTTATCCCAGTGGAAGATGATGCAATGGAACGACAGAAGCTAATAGATTCAGTGCCTGATTCTGTGACCCCATTCATTATTTATGAAGAAACAACAGACATCTGGATAAATGTAAGACTTTTTTCTAGAGTCGTTGGTTATATACTTCTATAATATGTCAGCGAACATTGATTTTCATTATAGTCAGCTGTCGTAATGGATTTAAAGGAAAAAAAAGTTGAAAAGAAAAAAACAAGTTATTTCCCTGTTTTTTAACATTTCAGAAGCATTTTAGTTTACTCTTGTTTGCCTCAAGGAAAGTTTGTCACAGTTCACCAGAAATAATACTTTCCGTTTTCTTTAGTTTAAGATTATGTGCTTTCTTCCCCTTCTAGAAAGTAAGAGTTTCTCATTTATAATGAACAACCTTCATTTCTGGTCAATGTAGTAGGCTAAAAAACTAAAGCATACTGCATTGTTCTCTAATATTATAAAAACAGTAAGAACAGAGTTCCAGAATCAAGCTGTTATGTAGGTAGAGAGCTGGTGCCACTGAAGTGGCATCTCCCTGGTTGCTTATTTACAGTTGGAAACATCAGGTATTTGGTGTACAGTTACGGGTTCTCCAGCAGTCAGCTTTGCTGAAATGACCTGAAGAGAATATTCTCTAAAACTCTATACTGTGCTTTTTTACGATGATAAAACTATAGCAAAAGCAGTAGAGAAATTGAAAAGTTTTTTTTTCATTTTTGAATTCTCCCAGAAGTAGTTACACAAAAGATTTATCCATTTTATATATGTTTGTATTTTTAAAATAAATTTAAAAGGGAATCTTAAAATGTTGAATTTAAAAATAAAATTATGTAGATACTGTGTTTGCTATAGTTTCTCTCAGTTGCTCTTTGTCTCATTTTCTTCATCTATAAAATGTGGATATTAGACCAGAATGATCTCTAAGGTCTTTTCCAACTTTATATGTGTGATACTGTGATTCTCCACAATCCAGATAATCATAGTGATATCATAAGCTGTCTTTTATCATATTCGTGCACTTTGGGTCATCTGAAATGAAACTTCTCCTTCTATCCTCAGCAGATACCTTCTTAGCAAGAAGAAAAGTAGACTCTTCACTGTTTCTTAAATGTGCTTCAAAAAAAAATTATAAATTACCTGAATTAATATGTTATAGTAGTATTGGGATGTTAGAATCAAATAAAACTTGTATTTTTTCTCCCATCTGGAAATGCAGATTGATCCCAAAGTAGATGAGAAATCTGTAAAGTTAAGATGAAATTTGAAAGCTAAAGGCAAATACTGTAGTTGTAATTACAATATGTATATATATTAGTGCTAGTAATTTTTTATACTTAAATGTATATTAATAATTATTTTATTTTATTTAGTACACTGAATTATTTTATTTTGTGAGTTGAAAAACATTTAAGTGATATATAGTAAATTCAACTTTTTATTTCACAGATCCATGATATCTTTTATGTTTTTCCCCAAAGTCATGAAGATGAAATAGAGTTTATTTTTGCCTCAGAATGCAAAACAGGTTTCCGACATCTGTATAAAATCACATCTATTTTAAAGGACAGCAAATATAAACGATCTAATGGAGGATTACCTGCTCCAAGTAAGGAATCTGGTTTTTGAAAGAGTGCAATGTGTTTTTTACAAACTATATGGTGATCTCAACACTTGTAATGTTAAATTTGTTTTACTCAGAATTTTAGAAGTATATTCTTTCCTCTGTTCTTTGATGGCAAATTAAATAGAAATTTCACAAATGGGAAGCAGCATGATGTAGTGGAAAGGGTCAGGAGACCTGAATTTATTATGATTCTTCCAGTGAATCATTGTAATTTGGGGCAAATCATTTAACTTTTCTGTTTCACCTCTGTAAACTAATAATAATTCCCTGAATGCCTAATATGTTATCATGAGGTTCAATGAGATGGTGTATGTAAAAGCAGTTTGGGAAAAAGTACAAGGCACTATGTAAATTTAAAATGGTACTACAGATGGCTGAGCAGCATTTAAAATCCGTATGTGTCTTCCATACTTAATTCATTATTATAGCTTGTTTTCAGTTGATGTATTTTAAAATATTTATTATGATCCCCATAATGAAAATAATGAAGCACACATTGTAATTTGTCTTAATTGTTAAGTGGGGGTCAAGTATTCAAAGAAATACCAAGACTGATGAAACAGGAAATAGAGAACTGTGAATAAGCCATTAAGAGAGGAATGAATAATAAAAATTATGAAAAAAAATACCTGTCTCCTCACTAACTGCCCACCTTTCCTTTTCAAAAATAGGCATCTCACCCTGAAAGCATCACTAGAAATTCTTTTGAGACTTTTAAAGCAGAAATCATCCCAATGTAAACAATTACATAAATTATTCTCAATTATAGACTATGACTCTGATACCCAAACTTAATGAACAAGCACAAAAATATTAGCCATTCTTATAATAATAATAATGTTAATGACAATAACTACAGGAGTCATTGTGTTGAGATCTATAAGCTGCTTTAAGAGACTGGTTCTGATTCTTGTTTACATCATGACTAATGGGAAAATACGTTTAATGTGAATGTATATGTAGAGCCTATAACAGATTGCACACCGTCTTGAGAAGTGGAGAGGAGAGGGAAGGGGAGAAAATTTAAAACTCAAAATCTTATAGAAGTGAATGTAGAAAACTAAAATGGATTATAAAAATTTTTTAAAAGATTTGCAATGTGCTTTCTTTAATAACAGCCATATGAAGTAGATAATGGAAATTTTATTGCCATTTTTAAATTTGCTTTTTGACTGAATGTGTGATTTCATCAGTATAAGAAATTCTTGGTGAGTAAATTTCCCCCTACCAATGCAGACTGACAGCTGCTCTGCAGTTTACGGCCTTAGAAAGTTACGTAGAATTGGCTGGAGCACTAGAGAGGGTGACTAACTAACTAACTAACCAACTAACTAACAAACTGTCATTAGGGCGAGACGTGAGTCTGGGTCGCCCTGACTCTGCTGCTTTCTACTGTGCCACATTAATTTGCTGTCCATTTTGCCCATGAGTGTGTTCCAGTCTGAGAACTTGTATTTTGTTGGGTAAATGTTAGAGCTAGACTTGAACGTCATGTAGTCGTCTACCTCCAAAAACTGTTCTTTCTTACTGCATTATTCTGTCTTCATGATGAATCTTACTTAGGAATATTTGCTTTACCTCAAGACAGTAACAATTAGAAATAAATATGTGATTTGATTAGTCTGGGTATTCCCTCCATTAATGCAGATCACAACCATTCTTTATCTTATTCAAAAGTATTCTGAGTTGTTACAGTTGAATAATTGTTTATCATTTGCCCAGCCTTTTGACAAACCTTTCCAAACTTAGCTAGTCTTGTTCTTAAGACAAGCATTCTATTGCCAAGTCTATATTCAAAGTTTTTCCAGGTTGCTAGGTCCTATCAGAGTTTATTCTCTCCTGGCCTAGCTTTGAGAATTCCGGGACATCTTCACATCACAATTAATCCTAGAGGCACTTCCACTAATGCATCACGGTAGTGCTACCTTCTTCATGAAGCCTTCTCTGGTCATTTCCTCCCTTGTATCCCATCAGGTAAAGATAGTCCCTCCCCTCAGAGGCTCTCTCCTTCCAGCTTCTCTCTGTTTCCCTTGTACCATTATTGTTGGCAGACATCTTCTTCCCCAGGAGGTTGCAAATTTCTTAAGGGTCAGGTCTGTCTTATCTATTATGTTTTATATGTGTTTTGTATATACCTATTATGCACACATGTGTATATACAAAAACATATATAGATGTGTGTTTATATATACATATATACATATAAACACACATATATATGTACAGGTTGTCTTTCTACAACAGAATCCAAGTTCCTTTAGGGTAGAGACTGTTTCATAATTGTAGTCCTCTTTACACTTTATACTTAGTACCTAATTAATGTTTGTTGAATTGAATATTTTGTATTATAAATGTGCACATTTTATCTGTCCTACTAGCTCAGAGTTCCATAAGGGCAAGTTGTCTTATTTTTCTCTGTATCCCCCATAGAACCTAGCACAGTGCCTTGTGCATAGTAAGTATTCAATAAATATCATATGAGTTGAATATAAGGCTCATATAACACATCAGGAAAAAAAATATTAACCTAATCTCCCACATGTATAGAAAAAATATTTAGAATTATGTAAATATCCCTGCAAACTCCAAAAAGACCATCAGAAAAACTCATTTTCTCTTCTTGAGACTTTGGATCCAGTAAAATAAGCATCAGTGAGAGTGTTCTTTTTTGGTTACAGATAGTGGAATGCAGAGCAGCTGTCAGTCTGTATTGGTAGGGGGAAATTTACTCACTAAGAATTTCTTGTACTGATGAAATCACACGTTCAGTCAAAAAGCAAATATAAAAATGGCAATAAAACTTCCATTATGCATCATTCTAATTCATGGTGGAATGAAGCAGGGGAAGCAATATAAATCTCTTGAGTTTGGGAATTTTAAGTTTTAGTAGGGCTAAAGCCGGTGGGTGTCTACACTAAATCCAACACCTGTATGGGGGCAAATCGGCCAAGGTCAGCCAGGTGGAGCAGGCTAGTTTTCATGAAGATCAGTATCAGGGTCTGGAATGTCAGTAGTTGCTGCACTTTCAGTGAGAGCACGCTATATAGAGCTCTAAAAGCTAAATAGGAGTTTATATTTTTTCTTAGAGGCATTAGGAAGTTATTGAAGTTGATGGAGTAGAGGAGTCACATGGTCAGATCTGCACTTAAGGAAAATTACTTTGAGAGCAGGATGTAGGAAGGACTGAATTTTATAGAGGCTGAGTCAGGAAAATGAATTAAGAGACTTGTAATAATCATTTAGGCAAGAGATGATGAGGGCTTGAACTAAGGTGATAGCTGTGGAAATGGAGAGAAGGGGTGGCACTCAATGTTGCGAAGACAAGCCTGGGAAATTGAAAGGGCAGTGGCTTCTTCAACAGAAATAGGAAAGTTTAGAAGAAGAGAGAGTTTTGGGGAGAAAGATAATCAGTTCCTTTTTGGATATCTTAGGTTTAAAATATTCAGTTTGAAATATTTAATAGTCGTTTAGTGATGTGGGACTGAAGCACAAGGGGAGAGAATGGACCAGGATATATAAATCTAGGAGTCATCTGCATAAACATGATAATTAAACCCATAATAGTTGCTGAGGTTACAGAGAGTCCTTATGAAGAGGACGTAGGATAGAACATTAAGAAACACCCACAGTTTAGAGGGCCTCAAGTGGAAGATGAGCCAGCAACAGACTGAGAAGAAGCAGGTAAACTGGTAAGAGGCTAACTAGGAAAGGGTAACGAGAGGGGAGAGTGATCATACATGTCAAATGCGTTTGAGGTTGAGAAAGCTTGAGACTGGATAAAGACCATCCGATCTGAGGGTTGAGACCATTGGTAACTTTGGAAAAAAGTAGTTTCAGTTGAGTGATTAAATCAGAACCTAGATAACAAAGATTTAAGGGCGAATGAGAGGAAAGGAGGTGAAAGCAATAAATGTAGACCACTTTTTCAAGAAGTTTGACTGAGAAAGGGAAGCCCTAACATTAAGGAGAATAAGAAAAGGCTTCTTATAGAAGATGGCATTTTAATTGAGACTGATGCTAGGAGAAAATTCTAGGCCTTGGAGACAGCTAGTGAAAATGAGCAGATGGAATATCATGTTCTTTTATTTTTTTCAATTTATCCAGGGTATCTTATTTGTACGTAGTGTACATGTTGTCTCTCCACTAGACAGGGAGCTCCTTGAAAGCAGGGACAGTTTTTTGCCTTTCTTTGTATACTCAGCATGGTACCAGACACATAGAAGATGCTTAATAATTGTTGATCTACCCAACAGCCATTTCAGAGCCAGAAGATGAAATATCAATTTTGGAATGTTAGTAGACCAATTTGCCCAGAAATATAGAGTCTTTGAAGGATAGTAATGTCTACAATAATTATGGAAAAGTAGGTTTGAACATCTTAAGTCAAGATAACGCTAAAAGGCAGCAAAATGCAGATGAAAAGCAACGGACAGTGTTGGAACCATGTTGTTAGAGAAAAAGCACACGCTGTTTTCTGTTCATCCGTAAACTACAAAGTGTAGAGAGGCATCTACTGTGACTGAGTCACTTAGTTTGGTTTTCTTAACTGTTTTGGGAGAATATACTTAAGAGGAGGTTTGTTTGAGTCTGTGTGGGGAAGTGTCTGTTGTATTAAACGTGTATCAATTAAAATACACCAAGGAGTAGATCAGAGCCACATTGTTAATGTCTTTTGAATACCCAGCCAGGTTAGTTTAGATTTCTTTTAGAGACAATTGGTAAGTCACTGACGATTTTTGAGCAAAGGAGTGATATGATCAGGCAAACAGTTTTTGGAACAGTTTCTTAATTTGGGTCTGTGAACTTGGTTTTTAAAAATATTTTGATAACTGGTATTTCAATGTAATTGGTTTCCTTTTCAATCCCATATTTTATTTTATTCATGTAAAAACATTATATTGAGAAGGGGTTCATAGGCTTTACCAGATTGCCAAAGAAGTCTATTCCATAAAAAAATTAGGAAACAGCTTTAGGAAAGATTATTTTGATATCTGTGGACAATTGCCAGGCCTACAGTCAGGAGGACCCGAGTTTAAATCTGACCTCAGACACCTACTAGTTATGTGACCTTGGGCAAGTCATAATCTTTGCTTGCTTCTGTAAAATAGGGCTAATAAGAGTACTCACCTCCCAGGGTTGTTGTGAGGATTAAATGAGGTACTGTTGGTAAAGTGCTGGGCATAGTGGCTGGCACAAAGTAAGCGTTATATGGATGCTAGCTGTTATCATCATCATCATTATTGGTTTAAGATGATACCTTTTATGTCTAAGTCACATGCACATTGGGACCTTGCCTTGGTTTATAGTGTGGGACGTTGGTCTAATGCCTCATTTCTGCCAGACTGTCAGTTTTCTTAACGGTTTTTATAGAATAATGAATTTTTGCCTCAATAGTTAGGAATCTTTGGGTTTATCAAACACGAGTTTGTTTCTGTATATTATTCCCCTCCCCGATCAACCACTCTATTTCTTAACCGGCGTCTAATTGTTTTGATGATCGTAATTTAATAGTCTGGGTTGAGATACAGTGTTGCTGGGTACCTACCCTGCCTTCCTACTTTTTTTCAATGATTCCCTCGACTTTCTTGTTCTCGTCCAGATGAATTTTGTTATTATTTTTCTGTCTCAATAAAATAATCTTTTGGTGATTTGATTGCTATAGCACTGAATAGATAAATTTCTTTACATAAGTATGTCATTTTTATCATATTAGCTCAGCCCACCCATAAGGAAGCAATTTTAACTTCAAAACAATATAATTTGAGGCAACTTTATGAGGAACATATTTCTAAAATTCTATTAAAATTTCAAATTAACTATGTATTTGTCTTTAGGTGACTTCAAGTGTCCAGTCAAGGAAGAAGTAGCAATTACAAGTGGTGAATGGGAAGTACTTGGCCGACATGGATCTAATGTAAGTTCTTTTGGTTTAGTCAGCATCTACTATGTCATGCTATAAAATGAATTACAAATTAAAATGATTCCTGGTCTTAGATCAGATGTTATGGAGAGCTTGAATTGATGGGCAAGAAAAACAGAAATTTGCCTTTTATCTGACTCATGAAAGTGATTTAATAAGTATTAACAATTCACTATCTGTCTTTCATAGTAACTTGAATTTTACTTTGTCATACTTATAATTAAAATGTTGCAGTGCTGCTTGAATATTTTGGATCAGGAGTTATCTGATTACAAAGGATTACTGGCTTCATAGGATCCTGAAGAGCAATCATATCATTAATATGTAACATATACAGTTGGCTTGATGTGTGCTGCTAGCATTTAGAACAGGACTGAATGTGACTGCCACAAATTGATATGGGACTTATTAAAGGATTATGTGTACTAGCTACTGTAAATGCTGCCTTTTAGTCTTCAAGGTGAATATAGAGGGAAAGTGAAGAACAGGAGTCAGGCTTGTTTGTGTGGATAAAGAATCATAAACAGTTGGGTGGGGGAATAGTCTAAACTTTAATTCCTGGTTAAAGTCTAATATACTCTGGTGCAGTTACAATGCACATGTTTTTTTATCTGTTCAGAGATTCAGTGTCCTTGCTATTGGTCTGTTACCTAGTATCACCTGAGAAAGTTTTTATACAGAGTTCTAGGGCTGACAGGGAAAAGAATAAGCAGTAGTGGAATATATTTGATTATTTTGTGACAAAAATAATCAGATTCTCAGTCTATCAAAGGAAATTTGATTTCCCAAAATTATCTTCAGACCAGTCTGAAGATTATCCCAGAATTGCCAGTCTATGGCAATAATGCCATCTGGATAACTGGTAGTGTCATTCTACTACTTGTCATTTTACATTCCATTTTTCTCCCTATTTTCTCTTTTTACACTACTTTTATTCATCTTCTCCTTTTTTCATTCTCCCTACATGTATTAGACCTTCAAATGAACTGTAATGGCATCATGTTAGCTGGTGGCACTCAATATCAGCTTCTTGTTCCTACCCAAGGTTTCTAATGTCATAGGATTATAGATCTAAAACTTAAAGGTTCTCAGGGACCATTTAATCTGAACCTTCATTTTACAGATGAAGAAACTGAGCCACAAGGTCATTAAATGACTTGCCCAAGGTCACACCAGGTAATAAGTGTCAGAAGCAGGATCTGAACACAGTTCCTCTGACTCCAAAACTTACTGTATCATACTGTCTTTAAGGGAAACATTGGTTAAATCTTTGAGACTTCTGGGTTAAATCACAAATAAATTTGGACTTCTGGAAGGAAGAATAATAATGCACATTTACATAGAATTTTACAGTATTTATAAAACACTTTCTTCACAGCAACCTTGGAGGTATATAGTGGAAGTGTTGTTATTCCTACTTTACAGAGAAAAAAATTGAGATTCAGAGATGTTAAATGGTGATCTTATAGTTAATAAATGACAGAGCCCAGGACTTACATCCAGTTCATCATGCTCCAATACAACATCTTTCCATTCTGTCATGCTGTTCTTTCTGCATGTGGGCAGGGAATTGTCTAATCATGTTCAATTTTGGACAGTCTGGCTCACAGCTGCTATTTGAAGACTATCTTTACAAAGGACAATAAGTCCTAACATTTTACAGGGATTAGCATAAACCGAGAAAGTCCCTTGTGTCTGTGTCCTGCCCTAACCTACCAGCTTCCTCCATGCAGGTTTCACATATACCCTGGTGCATCTTATTTATTTCTGCATTCATCCAGAAAAAATCCAACATCTTTAATAATAGAAAACACAACTTTTTAGAATGAGACATTTTTTAAAATCAAAGTTTAAAGATATGACTAGGCCATCTGAAAAAAGTCACATTGAGTTTTAGTAAATATTTCATAGTTATTTTTAGATAATAGATCAGGTTTGTATCTACAATAGTAGAAAGTGTATAAAGGGATAACTGAAAGGAATTTTTTTTCAAGATCTTAATATAATTTGTTAAGAATGTCTGGTTTCTGCTGCTGTGAAATTCTGTATGCTTTTTGAGTGAAGGGAACCTTTTCACTGCACCTTCTTTCACTTATTTACAAGCTATACTGTGGTTGTAACTATGACTCTGAATTCAAATGCTCCAAGAGAATTTGAAGTAACATATTTTTCATATGTAAATGTTATAACAGAAGAGATATGTAGAAATTAGAAGGAGGGCCTTGTAGTGTGATGACTTGAGTTAAAGTCTTATTTATGACATTTCCTAGCTGAGTGACTTTCAGCAAGTTACAGCCTTTTGGTACCTCCAGTAACTCTCTAAGATTGTAAGTTGTAAATGAGGTGCCAGTCTGCATTGTTAAAGAGTATTTCTACTAAAGTACACCCATGAAATAACAGATCTGGACCAAAAAAAGAAGAAAAGAAAAAGCATAATGGGTAGAACATTATAGAACTAGCTGGAAAACTGCCCAGAAACTTTGGTTATAGAAAATAAAGTGCCATTTAAAAGAATCCGCATAATGCCTCCAGAAAAGGGAAAAAAATCTACAATGCAAATTCCAAAATATAGTTAAATTGAAAAGTTCCATTGACAACACATTCTGCAAACTATCATGAGAAAGTCTTTTAAATACTAAGGAAAGAAAATTCAAATAACATAGGCATAGTTCCAAATTGTTCTCCAGAATGGTTGAATCAGTTCATAACTCCAGTGATGCAATAATGTCCCAGTTTTCCCATATCCCCTCCAACATTTATCATTTTCCTTTTTTGTCATATTAGCCAATCTGATAGGTGTGAGGTGGTGCCTCAGAATTGATTTATTTTGAATTTCTTTAATCAATAGTGATTTAGAACATTTTTTCATATTATCACAGATAGTTTTGATTTCTTTGTCTGAAAACTATCTGTTTATATTCTTTGACCATTTATCAATTGGGAATGACTTTTTTTTTTCAATAAATTTGACATAGTTCTCCATATATTTGAGAAATGAGGCCATTAGCAAAGATAATTGTTGCAAAAATTTTCCTCCAGTTTTCTGCTTTCCTTATAATTTTGGTTGCATTGGTTTTGTTTGTGTAAAACCTTTTAAATTTTATATAATCAAAATTATTTATTTTACATTTGTAATGCTAAGAGATTTCTTTCTAAATGTATATATAAGGAGACAAGCACAATTCAAATAGAAAACATCATGTAGAAACAAGCCTGAAACATGACCTAAGTCTCATAGTAGACCTACAAGTCTGAATGCAGAATCAGTTTTTTTGCAGAACTAAATTACAGAATGGAAGGGTACATAAAAAGGGAGCAGGGTAGGAGAACATAGGAGGGGATTATGTGATGTAGCCTGAGCAGGACATAGAGCTCACAGTGAAGGGAAAATAACTTCTATAGATTCTCAAGAAGAAAAAAACAACAAATGAGCAGAGAAGCAAAGGCAGAAGCTGAAACAGGGAAAGAAAGGAGAAATCTCATTTCATTGATGAGAAGGGGTACCACTGATGAATACTCCTATAGGAGAAGGGATATTCTGTAAAGGAAGACCAGAACCTTAAAATGGATATAATCTGCAGGGATTTGGTGCTTAGAGAGATCACTTTTCCTGCCTTAAGAGAAGAATCATAGCTCCTAGGGACAGCTGACACCCAGAAGGATGGAAGGCACAGATACTAGATCTTGAAACACATAGGGAAAAAACTACCATTAAAAGGCACAAGTCAAAAATGAATTGCACAATCAGGAACATAGGAAAATCCCTTCCATGGAACATCTATTACTTGCAAGAACTGGTATTTCTAAGAGTAAAGCATAATAGAAAAAAAGGTGGCCAACAGGGCAAGATCTTTAGGAGTCCAAAGTATGTACCTCTAGCTTTAATTCCATAAGGAATAGAAACTAAAGAAGGACTGAATAAGTGTAAGAATCATGGATCAAATAATGAAAGTCTAGAATATACAGAAAGAAAATATAATGAAGAAACTGATGGAAAGAAATTATTTTTAGAGAAATGCACAGAAAATGGAATTTTAAAAACTAATGAATAAAACAGTTTGAAGGAGAAGGAAGCAAAGGGAATTTTTTTTTACTTGACTATTTACTGAGAAGAAAAAAAAAGAGGGGAAAAATTAAATAGATGAAAGCAAGGAAGAAAAAGGAACTAATAAGTTAAACAAAATTCCAAAACTAGGAAAAAGGATAACTGGAGGAGGGGGGTGGGGAGGAGAGAGAAAGAAAGGGTATTGAGGATGACGAGAAGAGAGAAAGTCAGAATTAGGTTGCCTTAAAATATATTACGCTAAAATGATTGAAGAGACATAGTATGGTGTTAACAGAGGAAGAGGGGGAAAATCTTAATTGGAAAAAAATGTATTAGAGACAAATGAAAGAAAATATGAAACCTAACTCATAACTTTAAATGTGAATGGATAAACAATCCAATAAAGTGAAAAAAGTGACAGATTGGGTAAGAAAACAGTACCCCACAATCTGTAGCTTACAGGAAACACATTTTAAAAACCAAAAACATAGAGTAAAAATGAGGGTTTAGGAAAAAAAAATTTTCACCAGGGCATTCCCGAAAAGCAGAAGTTGTAATTACTCTATCTGATAAAGCAAAAACAAACTTTCAAAACACTGAGAAACAATAAACAAGAAAATTATATCATCTTGAAAGGGACCGTAGACAACAACTGGTATCAATATTAAATTTAAATGCTCTAAATGCCTTAGCATCTAAATTCATAAAAGGAAAAAAATTAACCGAATTACAAGAGAGTGAAGACTAAATAATAACAGATTTTAATGTTCCCTTTCTCAGTTGTAGATATACCCAACAAAAAGAAAACCCAAGGGAAAATGTAGAAATGAATAAAATGCTGGAAAAAACAGAACTAAAAGACTTAGGCTCTTTTCAAAAATGGGTCTGCTAAAGATACACACACACACACACACACACACACTCACTCACTCACTCACTCACTCTCACTCTCCGCAACAGGGAACTTTTTCAAAAATTGACCATGGGCAATGTAAAAAGACCAAAATAGTAAATATATCCTTTATAGATCATAAAGTAATAAAAAGTGATCAGTTCATGCAGCACAAACAAAAGACACAGACCCAAATGGGGACTTCACAGTAAAATACTAAATAATGAGTAGGTCAAAGCACAAATCATAGAAACAATAAATATATGAAAGAAAATTATATTTACGAAACAAAGCAAAATTTCTGGGATTCAGCTAAAGCAGTTCTGATATGAGGAAGAAGTCATATCACTAATGTTAACCAAAGAAAAAAGGAGTATTTTTGAACTGAATATACATTTTCAAAAATTAGGAAGCTCATAAATAAACCTAAAATAGCACAAAAAAAGAGATATTAAAGTTTAGAAGAGAAATAAACTAGAAGCCCCACCTCCCAAAAAATCTACAAGTGCAAGAAATTATAAATAAATTATTAATATTATATATATAAATAAATAATTATAAATAAAACTAAAAGCTGGTTCTTTGAAAAGACTGGTAAACCTTTGGCAATCTGATTAAAGAGGAAAAAAAATCAAGTCAACAAAATAGCAAATGAGCAAGATGAAAGCATAACAAAACCAGAAAAAGAAAGAAAAATCAGAACCTATTATACGCAGTTACATACAAACAAACCTAAGAAAACAAAAGAAATAGAGGGATATCTTTGAAAATATAAAATAACCCAAACTAATAGAACATCAAATAGAGAGCTTAACCCAATCTCAGAAAAGGAAATAGACATAGGAATTACCAAAGGAGGAGAAGGAAGAGGGAGGACAGGGAAAGCTACTACCTCTGATGGGTTTACAGGAGAATTCTACTAAACTTTTAAATAACAGTAGTACACAATAGTGTACCAATAGTACACAAAATTATTCTCAACAAATGAGAAAAAAAGGTACCTGACTTGATTTCTTTTACAAGACAAACATAAGCCTAATACCAACCCTGGAAGGATACAATTATCATTAATCAGTATCAATTAAAAAATTTTAAGTAAAATTCTTTCAAACAATAACTATTCATCCAAGAAATCATTCATTATGACCAAGTTGGATTTATTCCAGGGTATATAAATCAAGGATATTTCAACATTGGAAAAACAATCAGCGTAATCTTTAAAAAATTCTCATACCACATCATTGCTTCAATAGATTTAGAAAAGGCTTTAGACAAAGCACAGAACACATGTAGGCCAGAAGCCTTATAAAATATATCCATAGGGGGACCTTTTTTCAGTATTTTAAGTAGTATCTATTTGAAACCTTTCCCAATAAATTCAGCAGCAAAACAAGGATATCTGCTCTCCCCAGTGGAGATAGCCCAGGACCTTGAACCCATGAGCTTTGGGGAGAGTAGTACCTCTTAAGACTACTCCTTCTGCCTCCAACTCAACCATCATCCTGGGATGCAGCCCTCATGGAGATGCGACCTAGAAAGTTTTATGTGCTAGAGCTATAATTACTGAAGATCTAGAAAAGAAGATTCTTGTCACCAAAAACCTTATCACTGTGAAATGTTTCAACCTCACAAAGTAATAGAATTTGTCACTGGAAATGGCATTAAAAAGAGCATTACCATCTGCTTTGCAGCTAGATCTCGAGGACTTGTATTTTATTTGTATACAAGACCTTCCAAATGTGTTGTTTTCCCATCAGAATGTGAGTTCTTTAAGAGCAGGTACTTATTTACTTTTCTAATCCAGAGGTTAACACAGTGTTTTGGACATAGTAATCACATAATGCTTTTTTTGACTCATATACTATATAAACTACTTGCAGAAATAGAGGAAAAGGGTGCCTTACCAAATTCAAAGAGGCAAAATTTTTCCTAATACCTAAGCCAGGGAGAAAAAAGTTAAAGACAGTTATGGACCAGTATCACTACTAATATCTAACATGTATGTAATACTTTAAATTTTCAACTCTAGTTATGCACATTTTCTTATTTGAGCCTCACAGCAGACCTGTGTGATAGTTAAGTATAGGTATCATTCCCATTTTACAGTTTAAAATTCAAATAAAAATATTAAATAAAATATTAGCAAAGCATATTAAATTATCTAAAATGTTAAAATATTAGCAAAAATAGCAGCACATTCAAGAAATTATTTGATATGATCAGATTGAATTAATACAAGGAATGCAAAGATGCTTTGACATTAAGCAAACTCTGAACATGATATTAATAACAAAATTAATTAAAATAATTTGATTATATTCTGTAGAGACAGAAAAAGTCTCCAAAAATATTGTCTCCATTTTATGTTAAATAATTTTTAAGGGAATAAAAGGATCTTTTCTATGTCCTAAAGTATCTATCTTAAATCAAGATCTAGCAGTATTTGTAATGGGGAAAACATGGATGAGAGGAAAGGTAATTAAATTGAAAAAAAAAAAGTAAAACACTAAAAGAGTTAAAACAAGGTCACTCATTGTTTCTGCTTTTATTTAACATAGTGCTCAAAATGATAAAAAGAAGAAGGACTTTGAAATTGAGGTAATAAACATAAGCCAAAAAGAAGTAAAATTATTTCTATTTGCGGATAATCTGGTCTACTTGGAGAACCCTAGCAAATTCATTAAAAAAAAGTCTATAGCTAATAGAATCAGCAAGGTGGTAGAGTAGAGAGGAAATTCATAAAATCAGTACATATTCTGTATATGTTACTAAAAAAACTAGGGGAGACATAGAGCACAAAAATTAGGTTAAATATATGAGAATTAACCTACCAAGATATATCTTACATAGATAATATGATAAAACAATTTTTATGAAATAAAAGAACAAATTGAAAGAGATTTTGTGTTCTTGACTGGTAGCTATAATAAAGAGGATGATATCATCCAAATCATTCTATAAATTTAGTATTATACCAATCAGATCATCAAAGGAATATTTTCTAGAATTAAAATGACATCAGTTAATTTGGAGTGATCAGAGGTCAAGAATATCAGGAAAGATAAATTTTAAAAAGGAAAGAGGCCCTTGCTGGATCTCTAAAGTACTCTAAAGTAGTAATTACCGAAAGTAATTGATACTAGATTAAAAATAGAAAACTAGATCAGTAGGATTGACCAGATAAGCTTGATAAGTTTGGAAACAAACTTTGCAGCAGTCAGCCCTAAAATAAAACAAGGTCCTGGGGAAGGGATTGCTTACTCAACAAGAACTATGAAGAAACTGAGAGGCATTTGGTAGATTTAGATTTAGATCAGCATTTTATTATACCTTCTACCACAATAACTTTCAAACCAGTAAGTGACCTCTATGTAAAAAAAGTCACAGTTTTTTCATGTTTTTTTTTCGTGGAATAGAAGGAAATGTTTTGTCTTTTACCATTATAGTTAGTGAAAGAGTAGATAGCTAGAAAAGGGATAAAAAAATCATTAAAGACAAAAGATGTAATCTAAATTATTTAAAATTTGAAACACAAGGGAACATAAAATCATTTCAACTAGAATCAGAAAAAAAATACATGTAATAGGAAAGAAAATCTTCGTATTAAATAACTGCTAAGTCTTTTGATCAGAGTCTATATGAAACTGACTTTAATTGAGCCATTCCTCAATAGGCGAATGATCAGAGAAGCATGCACACATATCAAAAGAAAAAATATTCAGAATCACTGATCAATAGAGAAGTGTAAGTTAAAATAAACCAGAGTTACTACCTTTGTCACACTCTTTAGGCTAACAAAGACCAAAAGATGGCAAGGGTGCAAGGAGTGGGTTGAGAGTGGAGGGGGAGTGGGGAGGGCAGTGCAGAGCTTGTTTAAGGAGCTGTGAAAAGGTAAGCAAGCTTCGTTGCTAGAGCTATGAATTGTTTCTAGCATTCTGGAAAAAAATTAGAACTGTGCAAGAAGTTACTAATTTTTGGTACCCTTTGATCCAGAGATCCTATTACTGGTACTACATATCTGAAGAAGCAAAAACACAAAACAAAACACAAAACTCAATTCCTTAGTACACTAATGTTCATGGCCGCATTACTTGTGATAACAAAAAGCTGAAAACAAAACATGTGCTGATTGCGAAATGACTATACAAATTATGATATGTAAGTCTAATAGAATATTACCTTTTAACAAATATGAAGAATCCAGAGAAATGAGAAGATTTGTGTGAAATGCAGCTTGAAGAAAGCAGAGCCAGAGTACCAATGTACACAATGAGTACAATACAGAGAAAATCAATATGGAAAGGCATAAAAATCCTAGTCAGATGTGACAGTCAATGTTAGATAGCATACTGCCAAAAGTTAAAAGCCACCTCTTTGTTTTCTGTTATTCATCAAGATGTTTTCTAAAAGGGTTTGTTGGCAAGTGTCTTGCATCAGAACAGTATATATCATGAAAATTATTTTTAAAAACAGAATAAAATCAGACTTTTTTATACTTGCTCTAAATTTGGTGGTATTGTACTTTGTTTTTTTTTATATAAATGGGATTTATTTCTTATAATTTTATTAATAAAAATACATTCCCTGATCGGGCAGGAAGCTACCAACTCAACACATACTATTGTTTTATTTCCTCATTAACAGAGTTTTAGCTTAAATCATAAACTCAAACTAAATATATTAATGATGATAAGAAGACAGAGTAGTTTATATCCCTAAAGTGAAAAAATGCTGAACACAAGTCAAGGAGTAACCAAATGGATAAGATTGAAACTGGACTATAGAACTTAATTTCAGATACATTATTTGTTAACTATATAAAATCAAAATGAACATTGACTTGATTTTTTGGGTTTTGGCAGATCCAAGTTGATGAAGTACAGAAGCTGGTGTATTTTGAAGGCACCAAAGACTCCCCTTTAGAGCATCACTTGTATGTGGTGAGCTATGACAATCCTGGAGAGGTGACAAGGTTGACAGATCGTGGCTACTCTCATTCCTGCTGTATTAGCCAGGTATTAACTCCTGTCTAAATGGTTCATAAAGACCCTGTCCATATTTTGAAGTAAGTAAAATTGGATTGTGTAGCAATTTAACTCTTAGACACATTAAACTTAACATTAACTTCTCCCTGAAGTTATATATTATAGATCATAAAAAGTTAAACCATTATTCCGTCCCCTGCCATAGCATAGTATAGCTCAAACAGAATTTTTCTAATTCAGATTTTAAAATCTCTTCTTATGATACCATGGAGTGAAAAAAACACAAGGAAATGATCATCTCTTTTCCCTTTCTCCAGCATTGTGATTTATTTATAAGTAAGTACAGTAACCAGAAGAATCCACACTGTGTGTCCCTTTACAAGCTCTCAGGTCCTGAAGATGACCCAACACGAAGAACAAAGGAATTTTGGGCCACTATTTTAGATTCAGCAGGTACTCGGTTTGTTTAAATTTGTGTGTGAGTGTACACATGTGTAGTTTCTTCTTGTCCAAGTGAGAGATAGGATTGCAATGCTCCTATATAAATGACCTTTGAAATTAAGATTGTGTTTTACTTTCCCATAGGTCCTCTTCCTGACTACACACCACCAGAAATTTTCTCATTTGAAAGTACTACAGGATTCACATTGTATGGAATGATGTACAAACCTCATGATCTACAGCCTGGGAAGAAATATCCCACTGTGCTGTTCATCTATGGTGGTCCTCAGGTAGGTGTGTCGTTTTCAGTCAGGTTGAGTAAGCTAGGCTTTTGTCTGTGTGTGTCTGAATCCTCTTAGATTTGAATGCTTTAGTATGTGCTTAATAAATATGATGGATAAGTGAGTTGAAGTTTAAGAGATTTGATTTTGGCAATTTATTCATGGTTAACTAGGCTTTCAACTTGAGCATCTAGTCAGAATTGCAGAAGACTGATTTATAAACCAATGCATCAGTGTTATTAATTTGTCATGGAAATGGACATGGACAATGGAAAACTATGATTACCAAATGGATTAGAATATTTTGTGTCAGTGAGCAACTATGATCTCATCTCAATAGGGAAATTTGTTTATAAAATTGATTAAAATTAGAAGAGTTTTATTTTTAAATATAGGCTCAGAGCCAAGGAATTTGAATATTGTTAAAAGATATTTTCAGCAAGTTTAGTAGCCCAGTGAAATTATCTACTACTCCAAGGAAATACCTTCCAAATAGCTTGGAATATTTAGGTGAGCCAGTTAAAAAGTACATGCTTTCTCTCAGTTCTAGATGAACAATGACTAATTCTTACCCTTAAGTTCTTCTTTGTCTAGATTCTCTGTTGGGTGTTGTTATTTGAAGATTATGTTAACATCCACATTCCGCAGTATTAAAGTAAGAGTGAAAACAAGTATCAGTGTGTAGCAGTAATAACTGTCTTGTAGGTATTAGATTTCTTTTAAGTTTGTACTCTCTTATGCACACTGTTCTTCCAGTTCCTTTCCTTCAGTAAAAATAATATTTGCCACAGAAGTTTTGATAGGGACAGAGGATTGGAATGTAGTTAGTTATTGTATCTGCACGTCAGTGTGGATTTGTGGTCTCATCATGAAAGTTTTCCCCTCCACTGATATCTAACAATGCTTTTGATTCTTCCCATACCCATGTCTCCATAGAGAATCTGTCATTGTGTGAGAGGCTGCTAATATTTCATGAATATTCGTGCAATATTTGTACCATACGTGTTTTTAATCCCTCAGTCTTGCATGTAGTAAAACCAACTCTACTTTATTTTGTTCTGCTGATGATAACCTCTAAGGTTATCTTTCCATTTGGTACCATTTCTTTTTTGGGCGCCTTCGTTGTTAGTGAGAATGGCTGTAGATATGATTTGTTTCTTCCTGTGGTGTATCAACTTGTTGTTCCTTGGATACTTGTTTCATGTTAAGAGTAACAGCACCTGAGTATTTATACTCTGAGTATTTATATATATATAAAAATATATAAAAGTATTTATATATAACTGAGTATTTATAGACGGCCTAAAACCTTTGCAATTTTTTACACTTTATCCCTCACCACTAATTCTATTTTTATAGTCCCTCAATTGTCTTCACTTTGGAAGTGGAGTGGGATTGTATAGGTTTGAGTGCTCCTTTATATTTTTAATTTATTATATATATTTATTAGATTTTATATATTATATATTTTGTGATTTACATTTCATGAGTCACGAAGACCACAAAAATTCATCTTTTAGTGGCCAAGCTGCTGCCAATGAGCTTGTCCTTCCTCAGCAACACTGGTTTTATGCAGGAGGCACAGTCTGTTGCCGGCAATATACTCAGAATTTTACTAACCTGCTAGAGTTTACCTCTGCCACAGCTTCTAATCCAAGATGAGGCATCAGAGTAAGCCTTTTGTGGAGGTATCATATCCAGATTTTGGTGGGGTAGAGTGAGGGTTGATTGTATTATTTCAGGGTTTTATAACACTCTATTACAACACTATCCTATTTCATTTGAGGGAAAAAAGATATTTTCTTTTTTTTAATATATTTTATTTTCAACTTAAATACAAAATAAGAAAAAAGAAACAAATTTAATACTAAAACTAAAATAATACAAAAAAAGTATTGCCATGTGCATAGTAAAACATGAGAGGATTCAAAATATACAGCAATAAATTTCTATTTCAAGAAACCTATATAATAAATACTATGTATTGTGTTGAGAACTGTACATCTTTTCTTTGCTTCCTTATAAATTTTCTTTTGTTCTCTGCTGTGCACTTTTTACTTTGTTCTTTTCCCCCCTCCCCCTCAGGCTACAATTGGATATATACACACATATACAATGTGGATACACACATACACATACACACACACACATATACACACACACATACATACATATGTACATACCTACACATATAGACATGCACACAAAGATATACCTATATAAATATGTATACCCATGCATACATATACTTACACATACATATACTTAGATATCTGTAACTATACTCATATATAAACATATGCATTCATACGCATCTATGTAAGACCAGACTATATTTATTTGTCTTCTGTTTCTCTGAGGGTGGATAACCTCTTATTTCATAAGTCCAAGTCTTTCATGTTTTTCCAAGTCCACCAACTCATTTCCTACCAAACAACAATATTTCATCCTTATACTGTCTAGTTGTTTTAAATAGTTCAAATGGCTGATACATAGTATAGTTTCCCTATTTCTCTCTTGATTCACTCTATTTTAGCCTTAACTTTGTCCAAGATCATGATTACCACCCCTGCTCCTTTTTCCCTAACAAATTCTATTCCTGACCTTTATTTTGTTTGTGCATATATCTTATTTCCTATCCTCCTGTCTCTACTTATACCCACTACCTTGACCTCCTGTTACTTAACCTACTCTCTCCAAGGATCCCTCCCTTATCCTCCCATTCCCATTAATCTGAACACCCTTCTATACCCCACTTTAACCTATTCCCTCATCCTCCCCTCTAAAGATCCCTCCTTTATCTTCTCTCCCTTCCCTATCCCCTTAGCATTTCATTTCTTTCTGAATTTAGAAAACTTTTAGACTCTTCTAGATATATATGTATTGATCTCTCTTGAATCCATTCCTGATGAAAGAAGATTTCCCGAACTACCAGCCCTCTTCCCATGTCTGATTCCTCTGTGTCACTTCTTACTCTCCTCATTTGTATAAGATAATTACTCTTTTTTAACTGTCCCTAAAAGTTTTTACTTTTTAAAGTCATACCATAATCATGTCTACCCCATTCTTTCTTATAAACTACTCAGTTATTAATAGCAATCTTAGATATATGTTTTACATTTCTTCATAAAAAGGTAAACAGTTTGTCCTTATTTAGTCCCTTGTAATTAATCTTTGGTATATACCTTATATTTCTCTTGGCTCTTGTATGTCAAATTTTCTAAGTTCAAGTTTGTTTTTTAACAAAATCCTGAAAGTCTGACAATTCATTAAATATCCATTTTTTGTCCCCTTTTTTTCATTCATATGCTTAGTTTTGCTGGGTATGATATTCTCAACCAGAACTCCAGTTCTTTTTTCCTTTGAGATATAATGTTTCGATTCCTGAGTTCTTTTAGTGTCAGTGCTGCTAAGTCTTGTGTGATTTTAATTGTGACACCACCATATTTAAATAGTTCTTTCTTGTTGCTTGTAATATTTTATCTTTGGAATGGGGGTTTCTGAATTTGACTGTGATATTCATGTGGATTTTCTCTGCAGGATCTCTTTTGGGTGATAATTGATGGAGTTTTTCTATTTCTATTTTCCCTTCTTGTTCTAATGCTTCAGAACAATTTTCTTTGATTATTTCTTGTATTATTGTATCAAGATTCTTTTTTTGGTCATAGTTTTCAGATAGTCTGATTATTCTTATATTTTCTTGATATGTTCTCCAGATCAGTTGTAGTTCTTATGAGATGTTTCACATTCTCTTCAATTTTTTCATTCTTTATTTTTTTATTTCTTGATCTCTTATGACTTCACCGGCTACCCTTTGCTCAATTCTGATTTTCAAGGAGTCATTTTCTTAAGATTCTGGATCTCCTTTTCTAATTCGTTGACTTTCTTTTCATAATCTTGTTTTTCTTGGATTCTTTTTTCCCCAGTTTTTCCTCTTTCCTTTGATTTTTAAAGTCTTTTTAAGTTCTTCTGTGAATTTTTTTGGGGCAGATGACCGTTTGATGTTACTTGTAGGATTAGAAGAGGGTTTCTTTGCTTCAGCCTTCTGTTCCGAAAATGAACCCCAGTCTTCTCCATTCCCATAGTAACTTTCTGTGGTTGAAGTCTTTCTCCTTCACCTGCTCATTTTTTCATTTTTTTTATTTGTAGCAGCTTATTTTTTGTAATCATATCTAGCCCTGGGATGTGAGAGATGGTGCCTCTGGCTTCAGATCCTTCAGTTCTCCAGTCTGGTCTAGAACTGAAACCAAGACTTCCAGCCTCCAATAAGTGCCCACAGCCAGTGGTGTCTTGCCCCCCTGCTTCTGCACTCACTGGACTTATGCTGGTTCCTTCTCATGTCTCAGTAGCACAGGTGGATCTGGTGTTCCTCAGAAGAGGTTCCCTCCATTTTCCCTGACTCAGACTTTCCACTCCCCTCACTGACATGGGGGTAAAAGTTCTGTGGCTGGGGTCAAGGCTGCCTCCCAGCCCAGCTAACTCCCAGGGCTTACCTCTTGTTTAAGTGGAACTAGCCTGGAGGTGTTTAATTCTTCACAGAGACCATACTTCATCCTGGGATTTTTCTTCAGATCTTCTCCAACTGTCCCAGGGGAACACTGTTCTGACCCCACTTTTATTTGTTTTTACCACTCTGTGTTCTCTCTGAGGCACTATTTTATCTTGTTTGGGAGGGAAATTTGAAGAGCTTAGAATTTTCTGATGTACTCGGCCATCTTCTCAGAATCCTCTCTGAAAAATTATATTTTCTTTACTCATTTGTACATTTTGTGATGTCTGTTTGATAGTTAATCACATATTTTTTTCATAAAAATTCTTATATCATACTGAGTTATATATCCCTCTCACAATTTTTTAACTTTTTACTTGTTTATCTTGTCTCCCCAAACCAGTTTCTAAGCTCCTTAAGGGCAAAGACTATTTTTAATGTTTCTTTCTATCACCTATAATACCACCTGTTTTACACACAGGAGGCATTCAATAAATGTTTATTATTGATTATTTCCAGTGCCACTTCCTAATTATTTCCTGGCTCCTCTATGGGGTTGAGTCACTTTATCTGGTTGATATTTACCAGAACCTTGTTTCTAATGAATTCTCTAATGCCTTTCATTCTTTAAACCTCTGGAATTTTTTTGTCCATACAATATAACATTCATATCACTACATGCTACTCCTGTTCTAAGGAAGTACTAACCTATTTACAGTCTTAGATTTTTGTCACTTTAAAGTGTGAGACAGAGAAGCAATTAAATTATTTTCTCTGAAATTGAATGAATGAAAAAGGCATTTATGAGGTGCTTATTATGTAAATGCTACCCTCAAGAAGCTTATGTTTGTTTTAATAGGGGAAGATAACTCCTATGAGGTGAGTGGTGGGTGTGTGAGTGAGGTGAGTGAGAAGAGTGTTTTGGACAGAAAAGTCAGAGAGAATGGAGATTATTGCTATAGAACAAGTGATTGATGTGCTCTTTCCAGCAATGATGGTGTTGATAATTATTACTGTTCTCAGAACTAGAGTTGAGGTGTTGGGGGAAGAAGACAGGATGTAATGGAAAAAGTCAGAAAGTGGTATAGTAGACCTAAAACCAAGATAAGATAATGTGAATATTCCCAATCCAGAGCCTGAAGATGGGAGTTGAAATTCCAGTAGAAGGTAGAAGCTGTAGCTATGGACAACATGGCATAGAAAGAGTCAGGAAACTAACATGGTCACATGTCAATTCACAATTGATCTTAAATATGTGAAATAATTCTCATTGTTATTGGAAAATTTTAAGGCAAAAAATAGAAAACATAACTATCAGCATTCATTTCAATGGCATTTAGTTTTTTCCCCAAGTACTATGTCATCTTTAAAAAAGTTTATATTTCATTAATGCCTTTTATTTATATCATTGCCTTTTCCAGTTATAATACTCTCCCCCAAGAATATCTCTTATAACCACAAAGACAATTAAACAGATCTAACCAATATTGTGACTGTATCTGATGTGATATACCACTACCATCCTTCTCCTTTAAGGAAGGAAATACATTTTATCATCTATTCTCCAGGAAGAATACTTCGTATTACAGTTACTCAGAGTTTGGCTTCTCTTGCCAAAGGGAGGGAGGGGGATGTGTGTTCTTTTTGGTTTACATTGTTGTAGTTATTGTGTTCTTGTTTCTTCTTATTTCACTCTGTATCAGGTCATACAAATTTTCCCATGTTTCAGTGAATATGTTATATTAGTTGTTTCTAATGGCATAATAATGTAGATGTAATAATGTAAAGGGCAGGTAGATGGTACAGTAGATAGAAGTGCTGGGCCTGGAGTCAGAAAGATCCAATGTAGCCTCAGACACTTACTAGTTGTGTGACTCTGGTCAAGTTACTTAACCCTGTTTGCCTCAATATCCTCATCTATAAAATGAATTGGAATAGGAAATGGCAAATCACTCCAAATTTTTGCCAAGAAAATCCCAAAGGGGCTCACAAAGAGTTGGACATGACTGAAAATGACTAAACAATAATATATTCATATACAGTAATTTGTTTAGCCATTCCAAAAATCTTGTCACCTACTTTGTTTCCTTTTCTGGCTGCCACACAAAGTGTTTCTCTAAATATTTTGATAAATATGCATATGGAGCCTTTATCTTTAGGATATATGCTTAGGAGTGGAATTGCTGGGGCAAAAGGTATGAACAGGTTAGTGTTGCAAGTTGTTTTCCAGAATAAATTGCTGGGGCAAAAGGTGTGAACAGGTTAGTGTTGCAAGTTGTTTTCCAGAATAAATTGCTGGGGCAAAAAGTGTGAACAGGTTAGTGTTGCAGGTTGTTTTCCAGAATAGCTGGGCTATTCCATAGCACCATTAATAGTGAATTATTGTGCCTGTCTTCACAGCTCCTCCAGAACTGATTATTTCTATCTTTTATCATCTTTGCTTACTTTGTGGCTGTGAGGTAAAACTTTAGAATTGTTTTAATTTACATTTGTATTATTAATGGTTTGGAGAATTTTTTCATAGGTTTTAATAGTTTGCAATTGTTCCTTTGACAACTCTTTGTTCATATTCTTTAACCACGTACCTATTGGAGAATGGTCTTTGGCCATATATTTATGCTAATTCCTTATGTATCTTGGATATGAGACTTTTATTAGAATTATTTGATTCAGAAATTGTTTCTCCTACCTGTTTTTTTATTTTAATTTTTTACTTTTTTAATTTATTTTTAAAAAGTACTTAATCACATAGCAAAATAGTATCAACAACAATTTAAGCAAGTTAGTCATTTGAGAAGTCATACCTGCTTCATTCTTTTGAATATAAATTATTTTGTGGAATTTAACTGATGTTATATTTCCTTTCCAGGTGCAGCTGGTGAATAATCGGTTTAAAGGAGTCAAGTATTTCCGCTTGAATACTTTGGCATCTCTGGGTTATGTAGTTGTGGTAATAGACAACAGGGGATCCTGTCATCGAGGGCTTAAATTTGAAGGTGCCTTCAAATATAAAATGGTGTGTGTGAAAGAAAACATTTGCCTGTTAAACATCTTGATGCATTATGTGACATGGTCAGTGTAAAATCTTGAGAGTAGAAAGGTAAAAAAGGGAGAGAGAGTAGGAAGCTGAATTAATATTAATTCATCTCTTCTTGTTAGAAACCTCAGAGATATAAAACAGAGTTACTTAACCTAGTTTGTAGAAGTATCCCTGATTTCTGATTTTCAGAGTCTGAGATTAAAAGTAACATTGCCAGTATGCACCTTCCTACATCATAGCAAGAGGAGTATTTGTTCTGTACCATGCAAAGAGGGAGGGAGACCAGGTGATCACTGTCACCTTGTGACGAGCTTTTTTCTCTCTACAGGAAGCTTAAAATGCTACCTTTTAGAGATGCTCCCATGTTATACCTGCTGCATTTGGAAAACGAGAAACTGATGTTCCTTTTGCACAGTAAGACAGTTACAATATTTGCCAGTATATTCAATATGCTGAGTAGGACATGGTGACTTTTTCCTAAGTCAATTCTTTAGCCTTATACTGTACTCTCATATAAGATGCTTTTCTCCTGGCTTAGAAAAATATGTCCTGGCATACCATATCTCTCTGAAAATATTATGTTTAATGAGGGAGATAGAGATTGATGAAACAGCAAAGCAGAGCCTCAAGTGTGACTCCCTTTTCATATTTTCAAAATAATGGAGGTATTAATTAACCTAGAGAAGATGTCTAAAGCGTAACTTACTTCCTATCTTTGGGTATATGGAGGCTTGTCACAAGGAAGACTTTGACCAGCTGGTCTCACTCTTTACAGAGGAAGAAGAAAAGAAAATTAGATAGCTATGACAAAGAAAATACTTTACAAGTATACAAAAAAAGTACTTTATTATTGTAGGGGGTAATTAAATATTAGAGTCAACTTAAAGGATGTTATAGAATTACCACATATAAAGAAGTTTTTCAAATTATTTCTTCCATTTAGCTGATCACAGAATTTAAGGTTAGATCCTTAGAGGTCATGTAGTCTGAGACCCTCATTTTACAACTGACTAATCTAATAATAATACAGTGACTAAAAAAATAAGGGACAGATTCCATTTTAAAAATTGATAGATTTTAATAAACAGTGTTGTAATACTTATAGTTAAGCATTAACAATGAAATGCACTCCTTTTCTTTCAGGGTCAAATAGAAATTGAAGACCAGGTGGAAGGGCTTCAGTACCTAGCATCTCAATATGATTTCATTGATTTAGATCGCGTGGGCATCCATGGCTGGTCCTATGGAGGATACCTCTCTTTGATGGCATTAATGCAGAGGTCAGATATCTTCAGGGTATGTGAATTCTTGTAGACTTATTTTTGAGACATGAATCAAAATATCTTTGTGACTTAGAGAACATAGGGCAGAATTCTTCTAAATGAAACACCTTTTTTTTGTTTGTTTTAGAGACTCAGAAAAGCTATAAAATATCAGAGGTTTACATATGCCAACTTTCCATATAAGATTTGTCAACTTTTGACAAAAATTATTATTAGAAAATTTTGACCGCAAAGTCTTAAAGAAATTAATGACAATCAAGATTTTAAAATAGAAAGACCTATAGAAATTGTTATCATGCATAATGACATAATTAATAGAAGCAGAATATTTTTATTCAGCCATCAATATAAATTCAGATGACTAGCATAATTTTCACTGGCTACTACCTATGGATAGGCTCAGTAGGATATTTAAATATGAAAGTTTATGTGGCATCCATAAAATTAATTTATTTAATATTTTAAAATAGCCTTTTGTTGTTCTAAACCAGCAGACTCAAGAGGAACTTTTAAAAAATCATAGCAAGAGCCATGGCACTGAAAGCAATCTACCCCAGATCACACAGCTGTCAAGTAGTAAAGTGAGGATTTGAACTCATGTTCTCTGATTCCAAATTTTCCTTTACTTGATAATGCTGTATTCCATACACAAAGCTGATGTAACTAAGATGCCTTAAGCATATACACTCTTAATTAATTTTTCCAGTAGTGGAGAGAGATTTGCAATAAACCATCTGCAGTTTCTTGTTCGGTCATCCTTTTGACTGAAGAATATGCATTTGTAAAATTATTGATCAAAGAAAAGAATGCAGTGTGTGACTGAAAAACAGTGAAACTAACTGGCCAACCATGGCTTGAAATAACATTTTCAATGTGACTAGCTAAGCTAATTAGAACTAAGATCCATTATGTACAACATAAGAACAGTTTTAGCCTATACATATGCAGTTGTAAGTATTCACTGCTAGTTCTTAACTGGCCTACATTTAATTGTGATTGTTGGTTTGTATAGGTTGCCATTGCTGGAGCTCCAGTTACTCTGTGGATTTTCTATGATACAGGATATACAGAACGTTATATGGGTCACCCTGACCAGAATGAACAGGGCTATTACCTAGGATCTGTGGCCATGCAAGCAGAGAAGTTCCCTTCTGAGTAAGTATAGTCTTTTAATCAGTAAGCAAAATTTAGAAATTAAATTTTTATTTTGGGACCAGGTTTTAACAAGTTGATGGAAATACTAAGCCTGGGGCAAGGGGGAGAAAGGGAGAAAAAAATAAAATAAAAAGTACCCAGGAGAGAACAAAAGAAAAACTAGAAGATAGTACAGAAAAGATGGGTAGCTTTGAAAAAAATATGTAATATTTATTAACATAGGTTCTCTTGAAATAGAAATTTGTTGTTTTATATTGAATCCTCTCTTATGTTCTGCTGTGTGCATGGAAATACTTTTTTTCTTGTCTTGTTTTGTGTTTAAAATGAATAAATTAAAAAAAATCAACAAAACGGAAATACCAGTCCTAAATAGACAAAGTGATTTTATAGAGTCCTAAGATAGTACCTTTACTTACTTGAATAATCATTTGCATAATCCTATTCATGTAATTTCTTTTCTTCCACCTATAAAAAGAAATTAAAGACGTAATTCTACTAAAATTGAAAAAAAAGATCTTAAAAGGTTTTTATACAATATTGCATAACTGTCCCATTTCTGGAAAAGGGGTATGATTGATAATATGTCTGATTTTACAGCCAGTTTATCTAAAGGAAATTGGACAGACCCACCTTCTATTCCATTCTTGATTTTTTTCCCTAAGATAAGGAAGCAAGTTAACATTGTGTGATTTTGAAGTTAAATTGTTAGAATTTGATCATGATACATAAGGAAGTTGGCAGTTATTAAGCAGAGCTATCTATTAAATTATGTGACTCCCTTAAGTATTCTAGCATATTACCTATTACTCTGTGTTTTGTCTTTTCTAGACCCAATCGTTTACTGCTATTGCATGGGTTTCTGGATGAAAATGTTCATTTTGCACATACCAGTATATTACTGAGTTTTTTAGTAAGGGCTGGGAAGCCATATGATTTACAGGTAAGTTCCCATGCACCATCTCAATTAAGATATGGCAATATCATATGACTCTCAATTTTCCTGGTTAATAATTCTGTGCTATTATGAACTCAAGATTTTTTAATGAAGACAGTAAGTGAAAAGTGAATGGAATTTCCTTGCATTCTGATAAACTAGAGTAAAAGGTTAAGTTTTTAGTTCTGGCTTCCTACTACTTATGAGAGCCAAAAGGGTAGACCTGGTTAAATGCCTCCAATTTGACAAAAACTGAAATTTGGTTAAAGTTGTGCTGAGAAACTTGACTACCTAGTTCTACAGCTGAGTGCTAATATACTCATTTTCATTCTTTGTAAACACAGAAATGGCAGTAGGAAGTCAATTTACTGTTCTTTTCCTTTTTTCTCTTAGAATGTTGAGGAAATGATGCTTGATTTCATGGCTGGAAGGGAAGAATCTCTTGATGTCATAATCTTTTATTTCTTTCTTCTCTACTTCACCATTAGCATTGATTCATGTAGTCCAAAAGACAGAATCTTCTTCTCAATATCTCTTCTCAAATAAACAAGTTTTCATTATTTAAAACCCACTTCTGGGTAGTGAGAGGAATAAGTTTCCTTGTTATATTTCCTCATTCCACTACTTACACACATTCACAAGTGCCCTGAGCATATCTGCTTTATTTACTCCCATTTGTTGAATTGTCGTGGGCATTTGTGTTTGAAGGAATACTCTGAATTATATGATTGCAGATAAATAGGTGTTTTTTTTTCCCTCTTAGCTTAATGATAAAGGAAGTTGGAAGAAGAGGGGATGTATCAGAAAATTGGATGAGATGAGAAGCTTTTTTATGGACTTCTAATGACTGTGTATATATGTGTGTATGTTTGTAACCTCTTTGTAGGCAACTCTTCTTGCATATTGTTAATCTTGTTAGACATCTGTTGGGGAGCTTTTGAAAAAGATGTGTAGTTATTAACCACTTGTCCTTTGTGTTTTGTGGTATTAATTTTTATTTTTAGATCTATCCTCAGGAGAGACACAGCATAAGAGTCCCTGAATCTGGAGAACATTATGAACTGCATCTTTTGCACTATCTTCAAGAAAATCTTGGTTCACGAATTGCTGCTCTGAAAGTGATATAATTGTGACCTTTGTGGAACTCTGGTACATGGCTGCTTAACCAAATGAGGAGGTTTAATCTGTAGAAAATATAGAAAACTGATCATCCTATTTTGGTGCCTGCTACACAACATCCACTTCTGAAAGTAAATTTGGTGCCACCCAGGAATCTACAGTACACAAATAGCAACCTCATACCTTAACTCACATAGACAACTGAACAATGTAACCTTCCATGGGACACAGCAATTCCATGAGAATTACTGAGAGAAGCTAAAACATTTGCAGCACATATCAGCGCCATCATATTTCCACCTTTTAAAAGCACTATAAGCCTCATGGATTTAATTGGTGTATTTTTACATTATATTTGAGTTTGTCACATTATGGTAATATTAGGTGATTGGTTCACTACAATTCCTGAATCTCTGATTAATTACAAATTTGATAGCACTTAAGTGTAATTGAGTAGCTTATGACTTCATTGCTTAGGGTGTGTCCAGCATGTTAAGAACTAATCACTATTAAACCTATGACTTAACCAATTGTTAATGATTTTAAGGAATAATGCCTAGTGGCCTCCTAAAGACACTCATTTTGGTTTATTCAAGTTATTCCCAGTTTTTCAGTGAGTTTCAGCTGTGTCTAGTATAAAAAAATACTAATTTTTCTTTAATGATATGACAAGATGGGTTTTACCTGATTGACTTTCACATAAAGGAGAGTAACTGTATTTGTAGCATGGTTTTAACTAATCTTATGGTAGTAATAATTACAAGTACAAGCAGATTAATTTTAAATTGAATGATAATAACTTAAATATTTGCAGGCTATTTTTTCCTTTAGGAAAAGAAAAGTATATATTCACCTTTGTTCTTCAGAAAATATGTTGGTACCCAATTTTCCATATACCATTTCCTTATATTGAAATATTCTAGATTTGGCAGAGACAAAGGGAGGTGGGGGAAGATGAAAGGGAAACAGAGAGTTTAGAGTGAAGATATGGATGGGTCTTTTTAAGTCCAAAATGTAAGTGCCAGTTGGCTGGGGAAAGTCATGAAAAAATTTGGGAAATGAGATTTTAACTCTTAGAATATTAACTAAGAAAACCAAAATAAAATAATCACCCCCAAGCCAGCATAATCCTAAACTGACTATATTCAAAAGAATTCTTTTTAAATTTTTTAGAAACCAGCATTTCCATTCCCTTCTTTTTAAGTGGTTCAGTGAGCACACAGAGCTCTTTGGAAATGGCAAGCTTCAAGTAGAAATTTAAGTTTCCAACAGATTTCTTTACCGTAAGTTGACTCCTTAGTGATGCGTTATTCTCTTCTTCATTGTTTGACAGTTGTGTACAGTTTCCTATTTTAAGTTTCCCCCAAATAAACTCTGATAATGAAACTATTCTGGTTTACCCCTAACACTTGACTGTTCCAGGGTTTTCCTCTGCTTCAGGTACTGATTGACTTCCCACTGGAGTGTTGGGGTAGAAGGGCAGAATTTTCCTGATGCTAGGAGACCTGGGCAAGAGTTTAGGAGGAAGGAAACTTCCCCAGCCCTGCTAATCGCAGGCATTAATGTTTTCTTGGAAAGAAGTTGCTGTTCTTATGAGCAAGAGTTGTGCTTATCACATACTGACTGTAGATTTTTTTTCTACAGAGCATATACTAGTCACAAAGACATTATCTTTGTGGCAGGTTTTCACCTTATGGCAAGAAGGGGATAAGAAATGAGAGAAATCAGGAGTGATAATGTACCAATGTTGGATACTCATTTGGGAAAATTCTTTCCATAATTTGACTGTAGCATATACATATATATATATATATATATATATATATATATACCCATCTCTCATCTCTCTCTGTATATTTATCATATATACATATATATGTATAAACTTACATGTTTAATATCCTCCCACACCTAGATTTGTTTATATTCTTTTGATTTGGGTAACTTCACACCGCCTGCAACCTAAGAAAATATTTCCCCCTGTGACTTGAGTTTTACTTGATGAGGGAGATACATGCTTCTGTACTAATAGTCTTCAAGGATCTGTGATCATTGCAGACAGTGTGCAGAGCAGAATGGGTATCCAGCAGTACCACGAGCCACTAGACAAGTATTCATTCTAAATCTCTTACTTTGTAAGACTGTCCCTTTACAATGGTGTCTCTTACTTTACCAAAAGGAAAAAAATAAAATACTCAAATACTGCTGCATACCGTTCTAGTGAAACAGATGATTCATTTTTAGTTTATCCCTTTTCCTGCATCCCAATAAATAAAGAAATTGGAAGTTCTCATTACATCTCCTAAGCACTATTTCCCTTCTTTACCAGTGAAGAAATGCTGTCACATTGGCAGCCATACTGTGAACATGAACTGAATTTTTTTTCAGAAAAGATACTTGAGTGGATTTGCTGTTCCTAAAGGAAATGGAGACTCATGTTTACAAAGTTAGCAAGCAATAGAAACTGGTAACATTAACTATGAGGAAAGCAACTCATCAAGTGGAAGTTTAAAACAAGGAGCATATTTGGTGAGAACCCAAAAGCACTGGGGTTAAAAGGCAAGCTGGGTTATTCATTGTCTTGATAAATTCCCATGGCCATTACTGAGTGTTGTTATTTGAAATAACTCTAAAGACTCTAATGGGTGAAGTTTATATCGTACTGACTTAGAAGAGATAGTGATGTGTCAGCAGGAAATTCTCTCCCCATAGTTAAATTTTGACTGCCTTTTCTCACTACAAGAGATGTGTATGAAGAGCAGCTGGCAACTCCACATTACTTGTGAGAACAAGGGAGTAAAGGCTACTCTTGAAGCTAGCTACCTTCTCTTTTCTTTTCCAAGGCCTCAGTTTGAAAATTTTTCTCATGGGCCACAAAAGGGAATGAATCCTGGTCCTACTATTGCCACACCAACTTCCTGACCTTTCTAAGAATGATATTTAATTGTTGCATGTTGCCGGTGTCAGATTTTTCTTTTTGATTTTAGATTTTATTCCATTTGCTACCTAATTCCAAAAAATGAAAAAAGATATTATATAAAGAGAGGTAGAAAACAGAATAAAATCTTAAAAAAAATTTTTCCCCTATTCCAAATTAAATACTAAAGATGCTTATTAATGAAGTACTAATTAGCATGTGAAGTTGTTAAATATGATTATGCCAATATAAAATATGTTTTCCCTGGCAATAAGAACATTAGGGAATTCTTTAGATTGGTTGCTAATAGCACAATAGCACAAAAGTGGTTGCTCATGATCTAGAAGCCCATCTACCTGACCTGTTAAACTTAGAAAACAGACAGGGCCAGATTTAGTCCTGATGGAAATCTGAAAGAAAGCTAGCCCTTCTCATGAGAGAATAGGAGTATCAGTGTCATAACAAAGATGGAAGAAGAACTTTCCTACCCCCACCCCACCCCTCACCCCCCCCCCCAACCCCGGACTCCCAGCCTAAGATATTGGGATAATTTGATAGTTTCCTTCTGGTTTCCTGAGTGTCAGTACAGTACACGTGCCTACTATTTCCAAAGTGATCGGTTCTACAGACCTTCAGAGTGAAGAAACACTGGTGTTTTGGATAGTTTTTTTCCTTTTCTTTGGTGGTGGTTGAGCACAATTACAGTTCAGGTGTGTTTAATTTAGAATGTAAAGTGCCTGCTGTTTTAAGCATTGACTTGTATTAACAGAATTGCATGTCTCACTCCAGTAAGTTTATGGGTTTCCCCATTTCTAGCTACATGGCTTTTAATCATGTAAAGTGGAAACATTAGTTTTGTTGTGTTTTATTACAGATCCTTTTGTTGGAATAAAGATGCTGCTAAAATAAATTGAATTAAATGTTTCTCCCCCACCCCATTTTAAACACTCTCCTTGATTTAATAGCTTGTATTTAAGGATGAAATTAAATTTCTAGTTTCAGCCTTCAAAAGTAACATTTTGAGGTTAGCAGGAAGGGGGGAAAGAGGCCATTTGGTGAAGAATTACACAGGTTTTTAAGTATTAAAAGTAGTCAAATCTCTACACTAATTCATGTGTTGAAGCCCAGAGGGAGTGTACAGTGTTGTTTTCAAGCTGCAGATTGTTGCATTCAAGTTTCAAATTATTCTCGGTAACCACCAGCTGGTGCTGCTAAACAAGGAAAGATGCTGCTTTGGAAATCAGTGGGCACAAGCTGTGTTTGTAGAAAGCATCTTGATACAATGGAAAGAACCCTGAATTTGGATCCAGAGGATCTGGGTTGGACTCCTAGCCCTGAAACTTAATGCCTTTGTGACCTTGAGCAAGGCATTTAACTTCTCTAGGCCTTAGTTTCCTCATCAGTAAAATGAAAGGATTGGATTACGTTTTCATCTATTCCCATCCACTCCTGTGGCTTCAATTACCTCTATGTAGCTGATTCCCAAATCTACCCAGCCCCAACTTCTGTAGCTATCAGTCTCAAAGATTAACTAATGGAGATCTCCACCAGGACGTGTCCCATGTCAACATGTCCCAAGTTGAACTCATCTTCAGAAAGCCTCTTTCCCTTTCCTATTCTTTGTTTATGCTAAAGTCAGTCATCCTTCCAGTGACTGAGCCTCATTGTAACTTGTCATCTTTGATCCCCTCTCTCTCAGACTTGGTCATCTCAAAGTTTCGTTCATTCTGCTTCCACAGTATCTCTTAACTATTCCCTCCTTTCTGTTGCTGCTCCTATTTAAAGTTGTCATTTCTTCTTTCCTAGTTTCATTATTCTCTTAACCAGCCTTTATGCCTGTAGTTTCTAGTTGGATGGAAAGAAGTTAATCTACTGCCTAGATAATCTTTATTATATACCATTAGGTTGACCTCAAAACTTCCAGTCATTGTCTACTGAATTAAAAATTAGTCCTAATCCTGGCTTTCAAGGCCTTCCAAAACCTAATGCAAACCTACCTTTTCTGCTTTACCTCATACCTTTCTGTATTCTGCTTTCCAGGCAATCAAAACTATTCTTTATTCCCCATATTTGTATCTATTATGTCTTTGCTTTTTCATGTGCTTTAAATAGACTCTTTCATCTTTTGAAATCCTTTTCTTCCCAGATCACATCCTCACACCTCAACTTGAAAGTGATTCTTTCCTCAAATTCCTTGATCCTTTGTACTTCTTGTGCTTGTCATGTGTCAGTCACATATTATGTACTTGTATTGAAGTAATTCTTGCCTTGCCTCCATCTCCCATTAGATTGTAAGCTCCTTGGGAGTAGGATCAGTGTCATCTCTCTTTTTATCCATAGTGCTTTGTTTGTAGTCATGCTTACTTAAATGTTTGTTGAATTGAGTTAATAAGAATTAATTTCTCAAACTAGATGGTCATCATGAAAGGGAAGCACACCATCCTGGTCCTAGGAGGGCTAAACCCTATTGAACCATCATTAGCAAAGAATAAAGAAATCTCAGTGTGGTATTAAAGAGAAGTTAGTCCCACATGCTCAAGAAAGTTCATCCTACTCTAAAGCTGTGATTGATGAAAACTTGCTAATGTTTGTTTTATTAGAGTGCCTTGCCTTCCTTCTCTGAAGAAATGTTATGTACTTAAAGGGCTCACAAAGTTTGATAGAATAGGTAGATAAAATTCTAAGAAAGCTGAGGTAGATGTGTTTGACTAAGATATTTCAGTAATAACTTGAGGAGAGGCAATGTGGTGTAGTGTATAGAGCTGGTTTCAAAGCCAGAAAGACCAGGTGTCAAGTCCTGCCTCTGACATCCTGGCTAAATGATCCTAGACAAGTCATTTAACCTCTCAATGCTCTGGGCAACTCCCTACAACAGTGGTGTCAAACTCAAATTGTACATAAGGATCCCTGAAGCCACATGTTGAGTTTCAAAAGCATATATTAACATTATTTATGTATTTTTGTGTTTTTATTTATTTTGTTAAGTATTTTCACAGTCATATCTTAATCTACTTTGGAATTTACTCAGGAGTATTGAGAGGTGTTTGACAGACATCTCTGCTCTCTAACTCTGTGTTGCAGAAAAGGTCCTGACCTGTATCAGTAAAAGGAATTTCTTCACCTGGGACTTCACTATGTTATTGAAGTTAGAGGTCCAGTCCCTATTCATCTACCCAGGAGTAACCCTCCTTTAACCATTTGATCCCTTAAACTAGGGATCCTTGAATATATCAAGGGATTTCAAAGTTCGAAGGGACCTCAGGATCCAATCTGTACTTGAACAAGAATTCCATCTACAAAATACCAGAAATGTATTCATTCAGCCTTTGCTGTTCTTGAAAACTTCAGTGAGGAGGAAGTACTGCCTCCTGAGGCAGCCCATTTCACTTTTGGATAGTTCTATTTATTAAGACCCGTTTTTTGTTTTATTTCTGGCAGGAGACCTGAACTTATCTCTTTGCAACTTCTCGTATTCCCAGGTCTTCCCTTTGGAATCATACAGAATAAGTATAACCCCTCTTCCAAATGACATCTCTTGAGATTCTTGAAGATAACCATCATATTTCTCCTGAGTTGTACATTCCCCAGACTGTACCTCCCTAATTCCTTCAACTGATCGTCATATGGTATGATCTCACAATTGTACCTACCCTCATCCAGCTTGTCAATGCCCTTTGTAAAACATGGTACCTAGAACTGAATGTAATACAATTAAATGTTGTCTATCTGGTACCTTGCACTCATAGCAATTACCTTTTTTCTGGAAGTCCAAGGTCACAGCTTTTTGGACAACTATATTATACTCAATTATTTTCAGTTTTTAAATCCACTTAAACTTAGATATTTTTTAAACTTCATTACTACCTTACAATTCCTTCCCCATCTTGCTTTGGGAAACTGATTGAATTAACAAGCATTTACTTCTTTCCACCCAAGTTCCCATCTTGCTTTGGGAAACTGATTGAATTAACAAGCATTTACTTTTTTCCACCCAAGCTCCACCACCAGCCCTCTCCTGGAAAAAGAAAAAAAAAAATCATTGTAATAGATATGCACAGGCAAGCAAAACAAATTCCCACACTGGCCATGTCAAATTTTATGTATAACATATTACATATAATAGAGACATACATTTATACATGTATATAGACATATTAATGTGTATGTGTCATTCTGTATATTGAGTCCATCAGCTCTCTATCAGGAAGTGAGTCCCATTCTTCCTTGTCAGTCTTTTGGAATCATGATTGATCATTGAATTGATCAGACTACTTGAGTCTTTCAAAAAATTTTTTTTACAATTTTATTATAGTAAAAATGGTGTTCCTGGTTCTGACCACTTCATCCTGCATCAGTTCATAAAGTTTTCACAAGTGTCTGAAGCTATCCTCTTCATCATTTCTGACAGTGCAATAATATTCTATTGTATTCCTATACCATAATTTGTTCAACCATTCTCCAATTAATGAGTACTCTCTTAGTTTATAAAAGTTTGCTGCTACCCCCGCCCCAAAAGCTTCTATAATTATTTTTGTACAGGGAATCTTTTTCTTATTTCTTTGATCTCTTTTCAGTAGACCTGGTAGTGGTATCACTATGCATAGTTTGGTAGTGTTTGGGACATACTTCTAAACTGCTTCCCAGAATGGCTGTACTAGTTCATAGCTCCACCAAGATTCCATCAATCACTTTTCCTTAATTGTAACCATATATTTGTTGTGTGTGTCTTGGTAGGTATCCTTCCAAGTATTTTATGTATTCTATAGTCATTTCATATGGAACTTCCCTTTCATATCTTTTTATTGAAGTTACTGTTTTAATTAATTTTACTTGACATTTTAGTGTTCTTCAGTATCATCTGAAAAAAGTAATAATTTTATTCCTATATTTATTTTTATAATTCCTTTTCCTTGTCATATTGCCATAGTTGGAATTTCCAGAACTCTCTAGTAGTGTTGCTAACAGTGGACATCCTTTTTTTCCCCTGATCTTACTAGGAAGATCTCTAATTTTTTCTCATTATGTATGATGCAGCCTCTTGGCTTTTTATATATACTACTTACCATATAACAAAAACTACGTTTGTTCTTGTGTTATTTAATGTTTTCTATACAGAAATGGCTATTACATAGGGTGTTCTAAAAGTCTTAGTGCAGTTTTAAGCTATTAAAATTTATTTTTTAATATTATGCCCTAACCTTTTCCTGCATCTATTGATATCATATTACTTTTATTGTTCTTGTCATTAATGTAGCCAGTTAAGAGTATGGTTTTCCTAATACTGAAACAACCCTGCATTCCTGGTGTAAATCCAACTTGATGATAATGTGTAATCCTTGTGATATATTGCTATGGTCTTTCTGTTAATATTTTATTTAAAATTTTTCTATCAATGTTCATTATGAATATTGGTCCATAGTTTTCTTTCTCTATTTAGACTCTCTGATTTAAATATTAAGATCACATTTATATCATAGAAGAAATTTGACAGGTTTGCTTCTTTTCCTATTTTTGCAAACAGTTTTCAGTGTTAGAACCAGTTGTTCTTTGAGGGTTTGATAGGATTTTATTATTAATCTATCTAATCTTAGGTTTTTTTCCTTACAATTTCATTTGTGTCTTGTTCAATTTCTTTTTTTTTTCTGAGATTGGGTTGGGTTGATAAATTCTCCATTTCTTGTTCTTTTAATCTGAGTATTTTATATTTTTTGTAAATTGTCATTTCATTTTCAGTTGCCAGCTTTATTGCAGAGAGTTCGTCAAATACTCTCTATTAATATCCTTTATTTCATCATCTTTTGTGAATGCTTTTTCATTTTTGTTACTGATGATTTGGCTTTTCTACTTTTAATTAAATTAGCTAATGGTTTAATTTTTTTCCCCAAAATGCCTAGCTCCTGGTTTCATTCATTCATTGTAATTTGTTGCTTTCAATTTTTAATTTCATTTTTATTTTTCAATATTAATTTTTTATTTAATTGTGGTTCTTTTAATTTGTTGATTTTTCAGATCTTTTTAGGTGCATCAATTTATTGATTTTTTTCTCTCTTTTGTCGATAAAATAAAGTCTTCTGAAATATAAATAAATTTAAATTTATAAATATAGAAATATAAATAAATATAAATTTCCTCCTGAGGACTGCTTTTACTGCATCCCCAAATTTTTGGTGTGTTTTCTCATTGTCATTATGCATTAATTAAATTATTATTTCTATGATCTTTTTTTTGATCCACTAATTCTTTAGGATTAAGTTATTTCATATCAGGTTCATTTTTAAACCTTTAGTGGTCCTTAGTTTACAATTTTTATTGCATTGTAGTCCATAAAGGATGTGTTTAATGTCTCTTCTTTTATGGATTTGTTTGTAACATTCTTGTTACATAGTTTTTGTAAAGATGCCATACATAGCTGAGAAATATGCGTACTTTTTTCTTGTTCAGTAATTGCCAAAAGACTAATGTATCCAACTTCTCAGAAAATCTGTTCAGGAACTTCCTTCTTTATTTTTTAGTTAAATTTGTCTAGTTGTGAAAGGGGTACATTGAAGTCACCCACTATTATAGTTTTGCATTTCTCCCTGAAACTCATGTAACATTTCCCTTTACATATTAGGTACTATGCCATTTGGGGAGGGGAGGCAGTGGACGTATACACATATGTGTCTGTGCATGCTTAGTATTGAAACATTCACTGTGTATGGTATTTTTGCAGCAAATGTAGTTTCCCTGTTCTTTAGTTATGTCTATTTTTTGTTGTCTTATCTGAGATCATGATCATTATTCTCCTTTTTGGGGGTTTGTTTTTAGTTCAGATGGCACAGAATTATTTTTTTTCTAGCTCTTTATTTAAATTTTGAGAATTTTTTTTTCAAATGTGTTTTTTTTTATAAATAGCATGTTGTTAGATTCTGCTTTCTAATCCTTTCTGTTATCTTCTTCCATTTCATGAGTGAGTTCATCCCATACTCATTCAGTTATGATCATTAATTGTTTATTTTTTTCCATCCTAATCTTTTACGTTTTTTCTTCTCTTTACTCTTTGCATAGAAGAGGGTCATGGAACAGGAGCATAAGCAGCACCAATGCCCTTTGCTGATTACAGACAGCTTCTGCTCCCCTTTCTCTTTTCTCTTTCCTTTACTTAGACCCCAGTCAGAAATTCTTACCCTTTCCTTTTTTCCCTTTTATAATCTTGTTCACAACACTTCCCTTCCAAGATTTAGGTTATTTGTCTTATCACTAATCCTTCAGGAAAAGATTAGTAAAAAGTAATTATTCCCTTTCTCCCACTCCCACCCCCTTTCCTCTCTCCTTCCTGTTTCCTTGTTAAGTTGAATATGTTTCTACAACAAACTGTGTGTATGTGTATGTATGTGTGTGTGTGTGTGTGTGTTCTACCAATTCCTTTGACCAGTTTATATGAAAGTGAGGTTCAAATGTTGACCACTCCCCACCTTGTTTTTATAGACTTCTATTTGTGTACCTTTTTATGTGAGAAGTTTACCCAACCTTTACCCCCTTTTCTTCCCTCATATATTCTTTTTCCCCCTTCTCCTTTTCCTTCCAATATTATCAAGATATAACAAAATCACTCTCAGGCACCCTGTCTTATATAATTCTGTCTATGACCCTTGACAACATTAGTGATCTGAGACAATACAAGTATCTTACTTGTATCACTGCCCCCCCATTAGAAAGTAAATTTTTCAGTCTTATAATATAAGTCCCTTCTGATTGCTGATGTGTATTTGCCTTTTTTATGTTCTCTTGACTCCTATGTTTATATTTCAGAGTTTTGATTCAGCTTTGGACTTTCATCATGAATGCTTGGAAGTCTTCTTTTTCATTGAAGGCAAATTTTTTCCCTTGTAGGATTATACTCACTTTTGCTGAATAAGTTAGTCTTGATTATAAACCTATATTTTTTGTCTTTTAGTGTTATACTCCTTGTTTTTCACTCCTTTATAGTGGTACCTGCTAAAGCTTGTGCAATCCAGACTGTGACTCCAGAGTGTTTGAACTCTTTCTTTCAAGCTTCCTTCAGTATTTCTTCTTTGGCCTCAAAGCTCTGGTTTTGAGCTATGACATTCCTGGAAGTTTTCATCCAAGGGTTTCTTTCAAAGGTGATTCATATTCTATTTTGACTTTTGTCCTCTTATTTTAATAATATGTGCAGTTTTCTTTCATGATTTCTTGAAATATAGAATTGTTATCCAGGTCCTTTTTTAATTTTATATGGATTATAAGTAATTTAATAATTCTTAAATTATTTCAATCTGTTTTCCAGGTCAGTTGTTTTACATGTGTTGTGGGTTTTATACTTTATGTTTTCTTCAATTTTTTAATCTTTTGATTTTGTGTAATAAATACTTCTTGTCTCATGGAGCTAGGTGATGTAGTAGAAAGAGTACTGGGCCTAGAATCAGGAAAACCTGAGTTCGAATCTGATCTTAGACATTTAGTTCCTGTGTGTCCCAGCTATCTGCGTTTCTTATCTGTAAAATAGGATTATAATAGCACTTTTTCCCAGAGTTGTTATGAGAGTAAAATGAGATATTTATAAAGCACCTGAAAACCTTAAAGCACTATATAATTTTTTTCCCTTTTTCTTTGGCTGGCAAATAGAGCAGTGGATAGAGCACTAGATCTTCAGTCAGGAAGACCTGAGCTCCAATGTGACCTTAGATACTTATTAGCTGCATTACCCTGGACAACTCTTTGCCTTAGTTTCTTCATGTGTGTGTTCGTCCTTTGTTGCCATCAGAGAAGTAATGACATGACTTGCACTTGACTTTGCTTTGAGTGAAGGAGGGCTGTGCAGGTCACCAGCCTCACTCACTTCTCTAGAGCCATCTGAATCCAGTGACCAGATATTCATCAGGATGGCTGGAGATGACCCAGGATGAGGCAGTTGGGGTTAAGTGACTAGTGAGTGTCAAGGGTCTGAGGGGAGATTTGAGCTCAGGTCCTCCCGACTCCTGCATTGGCTCTCTACCCATGGCACCACCGAGCTGCCCCTTAGTTTCTTCACGTGTAAAATGAGGATAATGGTTCCATGTCCCTCCTAGGGTTGCTGTCCTAGTAAAATGAATCCCTGTTTGTAAATGCACTGTGTGAAGGCCAGCTCTCATTACCACCACTAACAGTAATATGTTTAGTCTGTTCCAGTTTTCGAGGAATACGCTATTTGGATAAGATTTGGGGCATCTGACACTAAGCTGTTGACGGTTTTTCCACTTCTTTGCTCCCTAACTCCCACCCCTTTTCCAGTTCTCCCGTTTCATGTACAACACCTTTCTCTTACAGTAGGTGACACTTGTATATAAGCCCCCACTCTACACTGGGCACGGTGCTAAGTGCTTTACAGATGTCTCATTTTTTAGCCTGTTACTGGCCTCATTTTACAGTTGGGGAAACTGAGGCAAATTGGAATTTATAATGTCTTCACATTGTGACCAAGTTGTGTTTTCCTTTGAGACCTTGGTTTGTAGGTGTTTTTTAATATTCTCCATTGCTAGGTTTGTGTCTTGAGTATCTCTGATATTATAATAACTCTGGGTTTTTTTGTTTGTTTGTCTACTCATTCTTCCAGCCTTCTCCTATTGGAATTTTATGTTAGGGACAGTTTAGGTTTATTTTTTGTGGGGCCATGTTGGCATTGTGATCCTGGACTATCTTGTCTGGGTTCATGCCACTGCTTTCTCTAGGTATTAAATACTTTGTTCATTAAGGATCTCAGGGGCAGTTTAAGCCAAGATGCTGCAAACGTTCAGTGGGCCTTATGCAGTTAGATCCAGGACATGGTCTGATCAGCACACACCTGGACTTCCCCAGGCTTCAGACCCCAGTTTTGGTGTAGACAACATAGCTCCAGTCTTTTCTGCGGGTGGAGCTCCAGCAGACACTTACTAGGCCCCGCCTCTATCAGCTGTTGGATTTGGCCTGCATCCTAGCCTGTGGAGATCTTGTTGGATCCTGACTCCGTCATCTGGTGTGTTATCTGCGCTTACTAGCTTTGTGTCATCTTTTACTTTTATAAGGGTTCCATAAGGTAGTGATTAAAATGTTTAACAGCACAGGGTCAAGCACAGATTCCTGGGGAACTCCACTGGCAACGTTCTACCTTGACGTTAAACAAGTAACAAATGCTCTTTGGGTGTGACTGTTCAACCACACCTAGTCCACACCGTCCATATTTTATACAAGAAGAGATAATTTATCAAATGCTTTGCTAAATCTAGGTATATACTACATTCATAGTATTTCTATGATCTACTTTATTAATTCTTTTAAAAAAATGAATTAAAATTAGCTTGGCATGACCTTTTCTTGATGTAGCCATGCTGTCTTTATGTGATCACAGCTTCCCTTTCTAGATGTTCACTAACCATCTCCTTTAATAATATATTCTAGAATTTTGCCAGAAATAGAAGTCAAACTCAATGATGTATAGTTGTGTGCAGACAATTTGCTTCCATTTCTGAAAACTGAGACAGTTGCCATCCATCCTTTTTAGTCCTGTGATACTTATGTTCTGGGTAGTCTTTTCAAATATCACTCATAATGGTTCAACCACCACATCCTTCTCCAGTTACTTCTGTACCTTAGGGTGTCCAGGCCAAGTGACTTAAACCCAGTGAGACATGGTAAATGTTCTGTTTCTTTTCTAACCTTGTATATCTACTCCCTGTTAGTCACTTCTATGACAAGAACCGTGGGCTTATGAATTGGCCTACCACAGCCCAAAAGAAAGACAACTTTAAGTTGTCTTGAGCAAGTACAGTGATTTGCCCTTGGTCACACAGTTTATAACAGTAACGAGTAGCTAGATTTATATAGCAACTACTATGTATTGGGCACTGTGCTAAATGCTTTACAAATATCTTGTTTTTATCCTGTTATCCTCATTTTACAATGGAGGAAACTGAGACAAATTGAAATTAAATGACTTGTCCAGGGTCACACAACCACTAAATGTCTGAGGCTAGATTTGAATTCAGGTCTTCCTGACTCCAAGTCCAGTGTTGTATTCACCTGCTGCATCACCTAGCTATCTCAGTAAGTTGATAAGTGGTAGAGCAAAGACTCAGTCAAGTCTTCTTCCTGCAAATCCAATGTCCTTTCCAAAACACTTTTATTCCACTATAGTCTAAGCCTTTGTTATCTCATGCTTGGATCACTAATAGCATCCTACCTAAGTTCATTTGACTATAGACTCTCAGTCTTTCAGTTCACTCTGCACACTGCTTCCATACTCATCTTTAAACACAAATTCACTCGGTCACCCCCACATTAAAAAACCTTCAGTAGCATTATTTTCTGCTTCTTCCAATGCCAACCCCTTTGCCTGACTTCTGAGATTCCTATGTTATCTGTCCCCATCCAACTTTACTTCTCACTGTTCCAAATTTGGTATGTTTCAAGCCTTCCCTATACACCCTTCATTCTCACCTCTGTGTCTTTGTTCATGAACACTTGCACCTGGGCTCCTTAGCCTAGCAGAAGCAGTAAGGCACCTTGAGGGAGAGACAAGAGGTAATGGGTACCAAATGAGTCAGTCACCACCAGCTTCTCTCAGACCCGTGGAGAGACAGCACAAAAGTCCTGGGGAGGGCAGGGTCCTTCATGCCTTTGGTTCTACTTACAGCCTCATTCCTACAGCCGTCATCAGAGGGAACTACCCTGTGGAGAATGCCCCCATCCAAACAAAACACTACGAATTACTAGAGACGGGCAGGTAACTGCAAGCGTCTATGGAATAGCCTGCAACCCCCCACTCCACAGCTTACTGACCCTGCTTCTGGACCTGCGAGTCCCCACAGCCATCATTCAGAGAGATAACCTCTATAGAAATGGAGCCAGCCATCCTCCCCAACTGCCTATCACTCGAAACCTACGCAGCAAGCAAGTCACCCCACTCAGTCATCAATGTACCCTTTGCCAAGCAAGTCAAACTACTGCAGCCCCTTGTCAACCAACCTTCCATTACCCCTAGTGGAGATAGCCCTTTACTCTGAGCTTGAGCCCAAGCTTTTGCTTATTTCATCCCTGACCCTGCTGCCACCCTAGCCTCTGTGCCCATCATCCAGAGAAACAACCATATAAAGATGCAACCTGACAGCCTCATCCTCTGTAGTCACAGCACCAAAGACCTCAAAAAAAGAATTCCTCCTGCCAGGCTTTGGCAATGCAGAAACTGATGTTTTGTCAGTGGAAATCACGTTCAAGAAGATACATGTCCTTCTGCTTTAGTTCTGCACATGAGGACCAGGGGAGCTTCTTGAGAGCAGCATTGTCTTGCCAGCCATTACCATAATGTTTCACACATAGTAAGCACCCTTGTACCCATGCATGCATGCATTTCCTAGATAGCAAAGAAATGAGTTCTAATCCTGCTTCTGTCATGAACCTGTGTGACCTTGGATAGGCATTTAACTTTTCTGGCCTCAGTTACCTCTTCTAGAAAATGAGGAGCTTGGAATGGATGATCTCTGGGGTAGTTTACAGCTCCAGCCTCTTGTCATTCTAGGCTGTATCAGAGAAATGGTTTCTCCAGCATGCCTTCCAATCATCTACTTTTTCAAATCCTACCTTCAAGGATCAGCTCAAGTACTATTTATCTCCTCCATGAAGCCTTCCTTGACTCCTCCAGCCTTTTACATTTCTTCTGAACAAAAACAAACATCAACTCTGTTTTTCACAATTCAGCCCATTTTATTCAGTATTTTGTTTAGCATGTCTTATCTCTCTAACCATATTATAAGCTTCTTAAGGATTGGACTTTGTCCTTATATTTTGACAATGCCAGGCTATTAATAGCAATTGTTTTTATCATTGGAGATAAAAATTTTAAAGATGAATTACCGTCTGCTTACCTCTACACCTTACCCTATACCATGAGACCTTTCTGTTGAACTTGCAGTAGAAATCTCTCCTCATTTTGGAATGTAAGCTTCTTGAGTAAATGACTCTTAAATACATTTTTTAAATCAAATTGGGCCTAAGGAGGGGAAAATAACCTATGTGACTCTATAATCCCCTTTCTACACTCTAACTTATCCTGCTGCAGGACCTCTGAAGGCTCATGGTTGGGGTGGCAAGAGAGACTCATTGAGAGGTGCTTACCCTCAACTGCAGCTATGCTAGGAGCCTAACAGCTGGCTCCTTAACATCAGAGTGACTCTGGAAAATAAATCTGTACATCAGCTCACCTATTTATCATGGAGAAAACTGAATATCACCAGTCATTAAGCAGTTAGGACTTCATCCTTGATACAATTAAGGATGGGGCTTATTTGTGTTTAGTTCCTCTCCATCTTTGTTTGAGGCATTAAATCAGTCAAAGCAATGAGGATATCCAGTGGAGTGTTTCTCTAACTCCCAGGTTAATGACTCCACAAAGGTTCTCTGGGAGTTAGTCACTAGAGAGGAGGGAACCATAGATGTATTTTTTTTTAAATGAAGTTCAATTTATGCCTTTTGGTTTTAGAATTTAGCTTTCTGGACATATCCTCAACCTCCCTGACTCCTTCAAATCTGCCCTTGGCACCAAACAAGAATAGTTAAAGCCAGCTGACAGTAACTAAATCCACCTTAATAGTTCTCTACCTCTCTAATGAATGAAAGGAAATACATTTCTTTATCTTCTAGAGGCCAGTAAGTGGTCCACTAGCTAGAGTGCTGGGCCTGGAGTCAGGAAGAATGAGTTCAAATCCAACCTCAGACACTTCACGGCTGTGGGACCTTGGGCAAGTCATTTGACCTCAGTTTCCTTCAATTTGCTGAACTAGAAAATGAGGGTAATAATGTTAGGATCCAGTGAGAGGTTCTTAAAGAACTTTGCACCGCACCCAGCACGTAGCAGGTGCTCTATAAATACTTATTCCGTCCCCTCCCCTCCCCTCCCCTCCCTTCTCTCTGGGGTTCATATTGGTCATTGTAATTACACAACCTTCAGTGTCATTTTAGTGTTCTTTTGTTTGTGTAATAATCATTACTGTGTATGCTACTTTTCAGGCTCTGCTTTACTTCACTCTGCATTGTCATACAAGCCTTGAATTCCTTATGTTCCCAATTTCTTATTGCACAGTATTAATTCTGTTGCATTCACATAGAATAATTTGTTTAGCCATTCCCCCCCTGAGACTGTTTCCAAGGGGAAAGGAAGAAAAAAGGACTTAAATGATTCAGATTCAAGCGTTTGAGGATGTTGCCCTCCTTCACACCCTACACTTATCCTTCCTGTTCATCTGGTTACAGAAAATCTAAGCTTTTTTCTTTTGACCTTACCACCCACTTTCTTGCCAATTAAAATGCAAACACTTCTGAGAAAGGTAATATCTCAAGCTCTCCTTGGTCACTTGCACTGTAATATGAATGGATTTATCAGATAATTTCCTAAGTACAGATTTTGATGGAGAAAAGAGAAATAGAAGTTGAGGATACCTGTAGGGTAGATAGGAGCACTGAGGCAGCAAGCTGACAAAGAGGAATTGAGAGCACAGAAGATATGAGACCCATAACTCATTTCTAATCCTCATTTTTATTCTAAGTCCCATATATATGCAAGTTCTCATTCCCTGGGGAAAAAAATTTTTTTCTTCAACACCACCCATAATTTGAACCCAAGGAAGTTTCACTAGCAAACTTCAGGATTGGACTTTGTCTTCCATCCTCTCCAGGGGAAAAGCTAAGAACTAAAGGAGTACTAAACTAAAGGGCTATCTGGGAGGAAAAGAGGGAAGGATATAGGCATAGCCTGTGTGAGGATTAAGGGGTAGGAGAGATGTAAGCATTGCTTGTACTTTTAGTAAGAATTTTTAAAACTTGTTTTTTTTTTCCCTTGGGGGCAAAGAGGATATAAGTTCTAAGTTCCTCAAGAGAGAAAAACCTTAATATGTTTTTACCAAGACATTAAAGATATCAGACATCCATCTCTTTCCCCCCACCCCAAATAATAAAGAATGTAAAGTCCTTGAGAAAGAGTAGCAGTACCACATCTCAAACTATACTACAAAGCAAAAATTGGTGAAATTATTTGATCCTACTTTTTTTTAAATAAGTTTTTGGTGAAACAGATTAGATACACAATAGTCAGCAGTTGTATAATGTTCTATGAACCTGGAGGCCTCAGCTCTTGGGATGAAGTCTACCTCTATTTGGCAAAAACTTCTGGGAAAATTGGAAAGCAGTCTGGCAGTAATTACAGACCAGTATTCCGCATCATATACCAACATAGGCTCCAAATAGATGCATGATTTGAATATAAAAGATATCATAAATTATAGGAGTAAGGAAGAAATTACCTTTCAAATATATTAATTGGGGAAGAATTCATGACCAAACAAGGGATAGAAATGACAGAAGATATAATGAACAATTTTAATTACATGAAATTAAAAAATTTTTGCACAAAACCAGTGCAGCTAAAAAAGTAGAAGGTAAATGAGTGGAGAAAAAAAATATAGTGAGTTTCTTATTTCCAAGATATAAAAGAACCTAATTCAAGTTAACAAGAATGAAAGCCATTCCCCGCTTGAAAAATCATGAAAGGATATGAATAGACAGTTATTGAAGGAAGAATTTCCAAATCATAATTACAGAAATGAAAAAGTAACAGGTTCTACCTCACACCCACCAGACTAGCAAACAAAAAATTGGAGTAGCTGTGGGAAAATAGGCACATTAATATCACTATAGGTAGAACTATGAATATATAGTTTTCTGGAAAGCCATTTAGAAACATGCCCCCAAAGTCACTAAACTCTGATTTGACCAAGAGATACCACTACTAGACCCATCCCTGACAGAGAACAAAGAAAGAGGGAAATACCCCATATGTACAAAATTATAGCTGCTCTCTTTATGGTGGTAAAGGCTTAGATGTTAAGGGAGTGCCCATGAACTGTAGAATGTCTGAAAAAATGGTGGAATATTATTATGGAATTATAGAATACTATTGAGCTATAAGAAATTACTAAATGGATGATTTCAAAGAAATCTGGTATAACTTAAATGAACTGATGCAGAGTGAAGTGAGCAGAACTAGAAAACAAAACTTTATATAATCACATTTTAAAGAAAATTTGAAAAGATGTAGTAATTCAGGTCCATGAGATGACCATAATTCCAGGGGACTAATGATGAATGATGCAATCTACATAGCAAGAAAGGTGATGGATCCAAAGTACAGAATTCGATGTACATCTTATATGTGGACACAGAAAAATGTAGGAATTTTCTCTGTTTGATGATCCATTTTTATTAAAAAGGGGTTTGTTTTTTTCTTTTTCTTTTTATCCAGTGGGTAAATAAGTGGAAAAGAGAGAGGATAAGGCAGAACAAACAAACCAAGAAACAGTAATAGGACAACTTTGAAAATTACATGTTGAATTATATATATGTATATGTATACATATGCATGCATGTATATATATATGTATGTATGTAAATATATATGAAAAAGTTCATTTTATTCAGTGTTAAGTTAAGAATAAAAAATAATGTAGTCCTTGAAGGTGGGGTGTGTTTTTCCTTTTGTCTTTGTATCCCCAAGCCTATTACAGCATCTTGTATAGGTGCTTAATAAGTGATCATTGAATTGGCCTTGAACGTCCCTCAGAAATAGGGTTGAATGTGCCATTTACCCAGTCTGCACAATGCATCCTATCAGGCACTGATTTTCCTGTTTTTTGAGGTGGTGGTGTGGGACTCCTATTAAGATAATGTGTTGATCTTTGAGCACAGTTTAGTTTTGACATGTCATAGGCACGTGTGCTTGTGTCTTACTCCTCTACTAAACTGTAACTCCCATGAGAGCAAACTTCAGGTACTCCTCAGCAATGTTCTGCACACAATATGCACTTTGTTGAAGGAATAAATTGTAAGAGAACCAGTGGTTTGAGGATACAGTTTTATCCTGCAGCTTCAGAATAAAGTTCACCTACTCCAGACTGCCTCTTTAGCGGGTAATCTGCATAGTTCTGGTGTCAATGGTCAGGGGAATACTGGAATTTGAAATGAATTTACTCCAACCCAAATAATCATTAGCCTCAGGGGAGTTCCCAATAAATAGGAAGTAAAGAAGTAAAACGATTCCACGAGGAGCTCTTTGCTGTTCTTACTTCACCTAGCTGTGGTCACAGAAGAGCTACAATATCTCTGAGGCAATGGAGTTCAGAAAAGAAGCCACCCAAGAGCTGCAGTTTAGCTAAAAAGTAACAGATCATCAGAGCAGTTCAGTGGCAGAAGCAGCACAGAAGATGCTCTTTGGGTGTACAGCGAGGAACGTTTCAGAGGCAAATTTTTAAACCCTAGTAGTATAAATTATTCCCTTTCCCCTCCTTATAGTAATTGATGAGAGAGTGAGGCCCTAAATGGATTTGCAAGCAGAATAGTTTTCTTGTTACTTTGCTATTTTGTTTAATTAAATAATAATTTAATTAAACCTTTTCTTTGAATTAATGTGTCTTGTGTTTTGGTAAAAGGAGAACAAAAGTTGAGGGTTTGTGACCTGGACTTTTGAATAGCCACCAATCCAAAAAGTTTTTTGAACTTGGGTTTGGCTTTCAGGGAACTAAGTGAGGCAGGGGGCCCTGGACTACAAGATTTAAACTGTGAATGAAATAAGCAGCTTCGATGATAAGGGTAAAAGATCCAAGTATGGGGGCCTTCTAGAAAGATGAGTGAAGTGTCACAATGGAGAGTACTGGGCACCTGGAAAGAAGTGGATACAACTTTTAAGGGGGCTTTGTGGCACTAAAGACAAGCCATAATTCTGAGGATAAACTCTGTTCAGCTAATACCAGCATTTCAAGCTCTGGTCAGCCTGTCTAAGCTTGAATCAGAATGTCCTCTTTGGGTCAGAGTGGTCACCAAGGTAAAAATAGTCTACCCACTTTTTCCAAGTGAACCTGAATGAGGAACTTCAGGACCTTGGGAGAATGAAATACTCATAAACACAGTCAGAACATAAAATTGGTCGAGGGTGGGCATGGGAGCTGGGATAGGAGGGGAGGCAATTGGTGATTGGTGGTGGAAAGAAGTTAAACACAAACCAAAGTATGTCTGGAAGAAAGGAACCTTGGAGAATTAAGATGTATATAGTTTATACATAATAGAATACATAATAGAATGTCAGTTCCTTGAGGACAGGGATTATGTCATTTTGGTCTTTGTATCCTCAGTGCATAGTACATAATGATAAAATTTTTGATTGGTATGATGAAACAGGCATTCAAGATGAATTCATTTTTATTCATTTTTGTTTCATCAATTTTTTAAAGAAAGTAATGCAGTCAATATTGAGAAGGCTCTTGGAAGTCAACTCCTCTATTTTATACGCAAGGGAAACTCAGATGTGGGGAATAGTATGAGAGTCACAATCAGAGCATCACTGGTCTACAGCTGGAAGGGACCTCGGAAGGCAACAGGTCCAACCCCTTCCACGTCATAGATGGGGCAACTAAGACAGCCAACTAAGGTGACAGAGGAAGTAAATATCAGAGGCAGACTTTGAACTCAAATTCTCTCACGCTTAATCTAGCATTCTTTCCTTTTTTTTTTTAAGTTCTTTGATATTTCTTAAGTGCTCCTTGGATCTGCATCATGATCCAGAGTTGTCTCTAGGCTGTATACTAAAGGGGGTCTAACTCTTCAAACTGGGCCATAGTTGGAGCATGACTGCTTAACCTCAGAGACAACCTGACTAAAATCACATGACCAGGGCTGGCCATTGAGTGATTGTGACCATAATAACTGATGAACTACCAAGGAGAAAAGTGAAGTAATGTTTAAAGCTTTTTTCAAACCATAAAGGGCTGTATACAGGCTAGCTTTGTTTTCCCATCTGTGAGGAAACATCCATATAAGCAAAATCACAGATCCTTGAAGTATATAGTGAGTATTGTTTTCTATTATAGTATTTTTCACCGCAAACGGACAGTATATCAGCTTCAATCTGAACTAAATACATTTTTTTCTGGGCTAGTCTGGGAACTGAACTAAAGGAGAAAGTATGTTCTGAGTTTTTTTAGTAGATTTTAGGGATTGCCTACATAATAGAGGATCCCCTTCCTTTAAAGAGTTTACACCCTCATCAGGGTGACAAGATTACCACATACATGAAACCATTAGAGACTAAAACAAGAGTGCCCAGCTCGCTGGACTGTGGGAGGCAAACAATAAATGCTCCAGGATTTCAGAAAAGGAAAGAAGGAAAGAAATCAGTGCCAGGTAGAGTGCTCAAGCAAAGCTTCATGGAGGAGTTGACAAAAATCAAGCCTTGGAGGACAGGAAACAGTTGGATTGATTCTAGATAACAATAGCTTACTACGGCACAGTGTAGCTTTCCTCCTTATTACCTCTACCCCAACCACTGAGCTCAGCATATTAGGGCTCTGAGAAAAGATATTGATTTATCCCTACCTCTATAAACAACTCCTGGAGAAATATTCTGTATTTATATATGCTTAAGTACCCATAATATTGTTCCTTTTAATAGAATGTAAGCTCCTTGAGGGAAAGTACCATTTCACTTCTGTCTGTATCCCCGGAGTATATCCAGTGCTTGGGACATAAATAAGTATTTAATGAATGTGTAGGGAATTCCTTTTGGGTATGGGTTAGACTAGCTAACTGCTGAGGACTATTCCAAATTCTCAATTCTGAGATTCTGGGATTAATTGAGGTGGACCTTGGGTAGACCTTGTGAGCCAAACACTGTGACCTCTGTACCTCAGTTTCCACACTTGCCTAAAAAAATATTCCCTGCCTTTGCAGTTCACACGGTAGCTTCTCAGACACCTGACTCCAACGTGAAGGCCCTCTCTTCAAGGAATCGGGGCTTTCTTTCCTTGAGAGAAGCTGGGCCTCAGGCTGATCCGGGGAGGTTAGTCCTAAAGGCAGAGACAGACATCGAGATAGAGGGAGACAGACGAGAGAATGGGGTTTTGTGTACGCGTCAATGTGTGGTTTGGTTTTTGGCTCAGGCTGGTGTTTGGGGAGGGGACGGGGTGGGGCCTTTTTTGGAGGGGGGGCACTGCTGGCCAGGGTGGAGTGGGGGTGGCGGGGGGCGGAGGAGAGGTTGCTGCTGGCACAGGCTCAGGCGGATCTGGCGGACAGCTCAAGTGGGACTCGGGGCCGGCTGAGCCTTGCGAGGAGCCCCAGCTCGGATTCTCGCCAAGATGGCGATAGAGGGGAGGGAGAGGCAACGACAGCGGCCCCGGCCCCGGCCCCGACTCCGGCCCCCGAGGCCGCGCCCCCGGAGCTGCGGCTCCCGGGGCCAGTGACACCGTGCGCCCCTTCCCCGGCAGGCAGCGGCCGCGGCGCCCGGGGCTCCCTCCCATGGCGCAGGGAGACGCCCGTCGCAGCCTCTGGGTGCTCTCACTGACCTTCTGCGCGCTGTCCGTGCACGGTAAGGGGCCCGAGGGCCGGAAGAAGCAGGAGGGGGAAGGGGGTTGCGTGTGCCCCTGCGTGTGTGCCCCTGCGTGTGTGCCCCTGCGTGTGTGCCCCTGCGTGTGTGCCCCTGCGTTCGCGCCCGCGCGCCTGTGCCCCTGTGTGTGCCTGTGCCCTGTGTGTGCCTGTGCCCCTGTGTGTGCCTGTGCCCCTGTGTGTGCCTGTGCCCCTGTGTGTGCCTGTGCCCCTGTGTGTGCCTGTATCCCCAGGGTGTGCGCGGGTCTGTGCAGGAGGTGCGTGGCTGTGCTTGGGGAGGGTGTGAATGTGCCAGTGTTGTTTATGGTGTATGCCCTCATTTGTGGTGCGAGATTGGGTGGGGTAAGGTGCTATGGGGTTGTCGGGTTTGGGGGGAAGATCTTGCGGTTTATGGGGGTGTGGGGAGTTCTTCGAGTTTGGGGAATCCATGGCAGGAGACGTGTGTGGATTTGTAGGGCCAGTTGGCGGGAGTAGATACAGGGGTACAGATGGAAGATTTGGAGGTGGCTGCTGTGGAGGGACTGTGGGATTGCCGGGTTTTGGGGTACGGTGAAAATGACGCATATCTTATCCCAGTGCAGGCAATCTCTTGGAGGTTTGGGGGGAGATAGGGTCTCGACCGCAAAATGATTGCTCTGAGGCAGCAGTTGGGAGAGGGGGGAGTAGTGAAACTGCGTCCAGATTTTGGGGAGAGAGAAGACGGGAGAGAAGGGAAGGCAATGGGAAGTGTGTGTGTGTGTGTGTGTGTGTACCTAGAGTTAGCAGGGCTTTACAGACACACACACACACAACACACACCCCCCACCCCACAACCTTCCCCTCCCACCCCCGCCCCTAAAGCGTGTCAGGCCAGTCCGAAGGAGGAAGTTTTGGGGGCGACCAGGGCCCCTGAAGGGGCAGCTAAGCTAGGACTCATTTCCGTTATCCCCGATCCGGGTTCTGCCGTGACAGTGCAATCTTTTGCTTGGTTACTGTCCTTTATTTTGAGGGTTGGGGGTGTCTAGCTTGAGCTGCCTAAGGAGAGAAGGAGTTGAGCGGGCTGGCTTTGTTTGCTCCTTACTTGAGTGGGGTGGGGAGAGATGTGTGTGAAAGAAGGCCTAGAGTAGGGGGGAAGAAGGGGATCTTTCCAGCTGCTTTGGCTTTCCAGCTGGATTCAGAGTCCCCTAGCCACAGACCATGTGGTGGTGTTGGGAGGTGGGGCAGGAGAACGAAAAATAGGGGCTTGCTAGAGCATGAGAACCTCTGAGACCTAGTGGTCTTTTGGAAAATTCACACATACCCCTCTAATCCTTCCCTGCACACACAGACACCCTCACCCCAGTGTAACTTTGACCATTACTAGGGGTTCAGGGGGAAGCAGCAGATCCCTTCGTATTAGCCTTCCCAGTCTGACTGATGGGGTCTGTGGTACAAAAAAAAAAGGCCTTGGGCAGAAGGCGGGTAGAAGTGGAGGCTGATGGAAAGTGGGACACCAGAGGGCATATGATCTGCCACATACATGCTGCTCCCCCAGCCCCAACCTATAGAAGCAAACCTGCCTTTTCTCTTTCCAGATGTGGGCACACACCTTGTCCTATTTTCCCTTTCCACCACCCTGACCAGGGTCCACCATAAAACCCAGTGGAGATTACTCTTAGAATCATACAAACATAACGTGAGAGTTGAAAGGGCTTGTGGAGGACATCTGGTCCAAGATCTTCATTTTACAGATGATAAAACTGAGTTCCAAAAACGTGAAATGATTTGCTCATGATCCTACCATAAGAAATGAAAACTCTAGCATTAGAACTCAGGTTCAGCACCCTTTCCCCAGAATTCTCTTCTTCATGTCACTATTCTGAAACCTTCAATGGTTTTCCATTACTCACAGCATAAAGTCCAAAGCCTTCTGAATTTCACCCTCAGTACTTAATAGCTCAATGACCATGGATTAGTCATGTATTTTGTCTGGGTCTGAGTTTCCTAATCTGAGAAACAGTGCTAGCAGCACCTATCTCACAAGATTGTTGACAGAATTAAATGGGATGATGCATGTAAAATGCTTTGCAAACTTTAAAGCAGTATATAAATAAATACAGCTGCTACCACTGCTACTACTCAGCCTGGCATTCAAGACTTTCTATAAATCTGCTTCCCTCTCCAGACTTATCTCCTCCTGCTACATATACACAAATTCAATTAAATTTAGCAAACATTTATTGGGTGCAAACTGTGTGCAAGGCATTGTGCTCAAAGTCACGGCAGCAAAGACAAAAAAATATTGCGAGTTCTGAACCTCGAAGAGTTTATATTTTACTGGGAGAATATACAGTATCCCTGAGCTAATAGGCTCTAATCAAGCTGTGTAATGATCCCAGATATGTCCTGACTGTTTCTGCTTGTGTGTGCCTTACAATGTATCCCACCTAGAATGTCTGTTACCTAAGGTAGGTAACAGTCTCAATTCTCAGCATGTCATACTTCTCAACTAAATAAAACTAAGCCCTACACCTTATTATCCCTTGTTTTTGCTTAGAATCTGCCCCCTCACAGTTTTCAAAATAACATCCTTCAGAAAGCCTTAGGATCTCTCCACTGTCAGTGATGTTCCCCTCCTGGACCTTTAGAAGTACTTGGATTGTACCTCTCATATACATCTCATGCATTATTTTGTGTTTGTGTCATGTCTTCCTATTCCAGGAATTCTTAACCTGGGATCCATGAATTTGTTATTTTTAATATTTTGCTAATTGTATTTTGATAAAATTGGTTTCTTTTGAATTTCTACCTATTTTGTGTATTTGAAAACATGATTCTGAGAAGGGTTCTATAGGAGTCACCAGACTGCCAAAAGGACTTATAATAAGTAATAGATAATGGTTAATGAAGTCACTGTATTAGGCTATATGATCTAAGAAGGGAGGGACAGCGTTCCTCTATGTCTTCTAGGGACTATCATAATGCTCTGAATACAATAGGTGCTTAATAAATGTTTCTGCTTCTTGGGATTTCGTTCTGTCAAGAATTTGGTTGAGTTGAACAAAATAGTTTTTGGAGTATCTTGGTTGGGACCATGGTTCATGGGTTGACATTAGTGTTGGGATGAGTCAGGATCAGTTCCAAGGAGAAATTGGTTTAAGTAGGGGCCAGTGCTGGGGGGAAGAGGGTGTCTCTTAATGAACAACCTTTGTTCCCATATGTACTTTTTAAAAATTTATTTTTATCCTAAACTTAAATACCAGATTAAAATAGGCATTTTCTTTTACATAGTAGAAAAACAACCAGAAAAAGAGGGCTATATGGGAAATTGTGAATCTCTATACCATATGTGACTTCATCTCTTTCCCTTCACTTTTGAAACTCTGACAGTAAAGAGCTGGACATTAATAGGATAGGAACAATTCTGAGAGAATCCATATGTGGCCAGAGAGTACATTGATCCTGTCTGCAGGGGCCAGTTCTTCCTTTACTAGGGGTGTACCCTTCCCCATTTCATCACTGTCATTGCTTGTCTAGAAATAGACAGGAGGGGAATGTCCTGCTGAAGTGTGTGTGTGTGTGTGTGTGTGTGTATTAGGAGAGGTGAGGGGAGACATAAGCATGGAAGACTGCACTGGAATGATTTCTAACTCAGTGTACTTTGTCCTAATGCCACCTTATTCACATGAAGCTCAAACACAAAGCCTCAAAACACCCTCAGCTAGCATAACTTGGGGGTTTAGAAGAGATAGAAAGGGTGGGGCAGTGGATGGGACATGAACAGGATGCCTTGAGTCACAATCCCTACAGCCCAATATCTTGAATCTATCCACTTCTGACCTCCAAGTCTTTAAACAGGTGGTGCCTCTACCAGAAATGTAATCTCTCCTTTCCTTAACTTCCTTCAGAGTATAGCCCAGTGGCCACTTTCTAGACAAAACCTTTACCACTCTTCCTGCTTGTTAATAATCTCTCTTGAAAGAATTTGAATTATTTTGTGTATGCTTACTTATGTATAGTTGTGTCTGCCATCTTCCCATGTGAACTCTTTAAGGAAAATGTTTGTTGAGTAGAATGCTGATGCTAATTCTACTTATTAATGGCCTGTTGTGTACAGAAACATGTTTGTTATCTCTAACTCCAACCTCAGAGTTTGGGGATATCTCTCAAATATTTATAGCTTCCCAAAATAGCAGATCAGACATTCAGTTATAGCTGACAGCTCACTTGGCAAAACATCTTCTCTGCAAGAGCCCTGTGTGATGTAGATGATAAAAAGTATCTCATTTTACAGGAGGGGAAACTGAGTCTCAGAGATATGTGACAGTTCTACATTCAGATAAACTAGTAAAGAGCTGGTATACAAACATATCTCTTCACTCCAAGTCCAGAGTACTTTCCACAAAAGCATTCTGGAACCATCCATCTTTAATCTGGACCATTCACTCTTGGCAGTCAAAGTCTATTTCATCCATATATTTACTATATAACACTTTCGTTCTTCTGGCTTATCCAAAACTTTGCTCTTTCACAGCCTCCAGAGCAGCTCTTCCATCCAATGCTTCTAGAATTTGGTCAGTGTGCACCCTTCATAAAAGGGGGTAACACTGAACAGTCATTGCTGTTTGAGAAGGTCAAGTTTTTGTAGTCTGCCCTTCATGCCTTTGATAATTTGAGTTGCCCCTCTGTGGACCTCTTCCAGCTTTGTTACATTTGTATCTGAGGTGAGGAGAGCCAGATTTGCACATGGTAATCCAGATGTGGAGCAGATGGCTCTTCCAGGAAGGCCTGGGGTGAGAGGTGGAGGTTCTCAAGAGTTGGCTTGGGGCCATGTGTTTTGGGGGTGAGATCAGAATGACACCCCAGGTTGCCACAGTCAGAGTGTGTTGGGAGTGGGGGCCACCTGCCCCTCCCTTTATTAGAAAGAGAAAGGAGGAGAAGGGTATGAATCTCTTGTTTGTTCCTTCCCTTACGGATCTGGTCTTCACTTTCAAAGGATTCATTGAAGAAGAGGAACAGAGCTGGTCTTTAGAGGAACCATGGGGCTTGAGAAGATACTTGTAAAGTACTGAGCACAATACCTGGTACATAGTAGGCACTTTGCTTATTTCCTTCTTCCCTTGAGGTATCAACAAAGTAGAGGAGTTAGGAGAGCATAGATTTAGAGCTGAAAAGGACTTCAAGAGGTCATGTAATCCAACTATCCCATTTTACAGATGAGGAAACTGAAGTTCAGATAGGTTAAGAGGCCTTTCCAAGGTCCCACAAGTAAAATGTAGTAGAGTCTTCTGACTTCAGATCTAGCAGTCTTACCACTGTATTGAATTGCTCTAGGATCAGGTGATCTCAAAGTTCCCTTCCGTCTTTGACTGTGGTTAATAGGGGACCTCTCTGTAGACAGTGACAAGCTGGGATATTCAAATGTGGGTGACCAGAATAGTAAAGAGCTTAAATACCTTTCTTAAGGATCAATTAAAGGAACTGAATTGAGGAGAAGGCAATCTTCGAGTGGGGGTGGAGGTATGATAAGCGAATTCAAATATGTGAAGGCTTATCAATTGAATTAAATGAACATTTTTTATCAGATTTTATTGTTTTGCAGACTGAATTCCACTTGATTAAAAAAAAACCCACATTGTATTGGTATCTTTTGTTTTTCTGTTGCCTTTATTTCCAAATATTTCCCTCTTTCTCAGTTTCTCAGAGAGCCATCCTTTATAACAAAGAAAAGAAAAGGTTGGGGGGGGGGGGGCCGGGGAAGCATAACTAGCCAATCACATCAACCAAATCTGACAGCCTATGTAATATTTCCCACCTATCATCCCCACCTCTGCAAATAAGGGAGGGAGATGCATTTTCTCTTCTTTTGCGTCAAGCTCAACGAGTCATTTTTAAAGTGCCTACTGTGTATCAGGAGAAAGGTAATAAAGCAGAGTAGATAGAATAGTGGATTTAGAATCAGGAAGCCCCTGTTCAAATCTCACCTCTGGAATTTACTTGACCTGGATCATAGGTATGTTCTTTTACTTTTTGAACCTCAGACAACTCCCTAAGGCTGTAGATTATTGATAGGTGGCACCTACTCTGCTGGAGTGAGTTCCCATCTGAATGGAGAAAGCCACAAGTCATTTGGAAAGAGTAGATTTATTCTGACTAGCTTTGGAGGGTTGAACCATGGATCTGGGCGATAGAAACAGCACTGGCACTAGAGTCAATCTACTGCCAAATATCCCCTCTCTGGGCAAGTCATTTAACCTCCATAGGCCTCAGTTTCTTCATTTGGAAAAGGAGTGAGTTGTCTCCAAATTTGTGATCCTATAATCCTTATTGGGAAACAGACTTCAGTTCTGTTTGAGGAAGAACTTTCCGATAATTGGAACCACTTGACAATTAAATGGGTAACTTCAGAATCAACTCCCTGTATTCAGATCGTGGGCATGACCAGTTAGTGGGAATATCCTGCTCTGGATGGGAGATTGGATTAGATTCTCTCTGAAGTTCCTTTTAACTCTATAAATCCCTGTGAATGTTGCTTTCTCAGCCTTTCTCTGTAGAAATCTTTCTGTCTCTGTCTCTCTATTTGTCTCTGTTTCTGTCTCTATCTCTCTTGGTGTTTGCTTCTCCATCTCTCCGGTTTTCAGATGTCTGTCTCTGTATCTGGCTGTGCCTGCCTCTCCATATCTCTTTTTTTCAAATTTCTGGAAATTGGAGACATCCTGGATGTCTCTCTGTCTTTCCCACTCAGTTCTTGCTTAGTCTACCATTCTAGTCTCTGGAGTGTTGGAGTGAGGGAAGGGGGAAGAAGAGGAGGGGGAGTCCCCCCACATCCCAAGAAGTAGTTCTTTTCTCCCCTTCCAGCTGTTGAGGGGGGGAGGGGAAGAGAGAAAAGTATATGGTTCAGTGTGCGTGTGTGTGGGGTGTCTCTAGGAGACAATGGCTCTGTTTCCCCTCTTCCCCCACCCAAATCCCCTCAGAAGGGCCAGGGAAAAGGAGAATGGCTACATGGGGAATTTTCCAGGAACAGCCGTCTGCAGAAAATAAGTTTAAAATCTGGTTGGGCCCCTAGATGGAGGAGCTTCAGAGGGGAGAAACTCGCTAGACTGCAAATGTCAAGGCATTAATTTTTATGGCATTTTCTAAGCTTAACTAATTAGGTATCTTGAAATGCTGGAAAGACCCTCCCCCCTCTGCCCAGCAACTCCCCCTTCTTGAAATTTCATTGAAAAATGCAGCTTGGAGGATCCTCCTTGGGAGGGGGAAAAGACTGGAGCCCCGCTAATCCTGCTGAGCTGCAGCAGAGCTAGCTCTGTGCTTTGGGCTGTTAATCTCCTTTCTGTTCAGGTTCCATTTAGCCACATAAAATCTCATTTCTCCTGTAAGTGGGCAAAATATTCTGTTAGAAAAGGAAGATCAAGAGTTACCCTGGAGGCTTTCAAGTAGAGAAACTCTACAGGTCTGCCAGAGATCTCACCCTGTAAATTGAAAGATAATTTTTTTTTGGGGGGGGGGAGGAAATTTGGGGAAGAAATGAAGTTAAACTACATCAATCAATTAACGAATCAACCAGCAAGCATTTATTGATGTTATATGTGATTATATGTTATATATGATTATATATGCCCTATATTCCTAATCAAGTGGGATGCCAAAGGCATATCCTTTGATACAGACCTGATCTCAAGGACCTCAAGTCTAGGATAAGATTTTGAATCTTAACAATCATGTTTTTTTTTTACAGAGGAGAAAACTGAGGTCCAGAGTAGAGCCTTGACCAAGGTCACACGGTTGTGAGTCATATCTAGTTGTAGGATGAGGCACCAACACTAAAAATGATAAGTAGGTTAGAGTTAACCAGTGAGTTAGTTGGAACTGGTAGCAGCAGGAGGGATGAAGGTTAGATATGAGAAGGAACTTCTGAAAAGTCTTGGGAGCATCCCTCCCATCCCACTACCTCGCTCCCACCCATCTATAGTCTGTAATTTGGTTTCTGTGTTCTCTGCAGCAGGGGTGATATTCATCGAGGTGGGGAAGCTCTGACATCTGCTGTGCCATGAATATTCAGACTCTGAATTAGATCCCTGATCAGCAGGGGCTCCTAGAGTTCCCCTTGCCGTGGCAAAAACACAGACTGCTGATATATCCAGCAGCTGCTCTTACTCCAACTGCTCCCATTGTTTGTCCATCTTGGCAGGGGATTTTCCAATCCCGGGACAGGCTCTGGGGAGGGGAGAGGAGGGAGAGGGGGAGGGTTGGAGGATCCTTGGATTGTATAGTGTGTGGTTTTTCTCCCTTGAAATCCAAACCAACTGTACACCCTCTAGAGTAGACAGGAAGCCTTTGGACTGAGAGCCCAGCCCAGCCCAGCCAAGCCAAGCCCTCCATCCCCAATCTCTCCCTCTTCCCCCTCCCCCAAGCCACATAGACACCCTGCTGGATGCTCTTTGTTTTTTCTTTCTGTAAAAGGATTCCCAAACACCCTTTATAGGCAAGTTACCTCCAAAGAGTTAAAAAGCACCCAGAATTCGGGGAGGGGAAAGGGGGGGAAGATCCTGGTGGTGTTCTTGATAGTAATGAGCCCTACAATCTTTTATATTTTTCATCTTTTTGTATCATGTAACAGATCTTCCTCTAGAAGACTATATTCTGCTGGGGGTTTGCAGCATGTACACAGAAAAGTAAAGACAAGATAATCTGTGAGAAAACACTAACACCTGGGGGAATGGGGAGGAAGGGCCTGGGAATCAGGCCCCTTTTACAAAAAGTATTTCCATATCCCCAATAACAGTTGTGCCTTCCCTCTGTTGGTTACCTCCAATTTATCTGTATATGTCTTGTTTGGTCAGGGTTGTCTTTGTGTGTTCTCCCCATTAGCCTGTGAGCTAGCTCACAGAGAGCAGAGCCTGTCTTTTGCCTTTCTATCTCCAGCACTTAGCACAGGTGCCTGGCACATGGTAGGACTTAATAAATGCTTATTGACTGACTAGCTGACTGATGGGCGCCTGGGCTGAGTCCTTGAAGGAAAATAAGGCTTCTAAGAGGCAGAAGAGGGGAGGGTGTGCATTTTAGCTTGGGGGGAGGGGTGGAAGATGGGTAAATGTGGCCTATGTGAAAACCCAGAGAGCCCAGAATGTCAGGGTAGAAAAGTTAGTAGGTCAACTTAGATAAGAAGTCGAGTTAGGGAAAGACAAGAGAATAAGCTTTTATGTAGCACCTTGTGTGTGCCGGGCACTGTCCTAAGAGCTTTCACAAATATTAGTTCATTTGCCCTGACAACAATTGTGAGGTAGGTGATTTTATAATCTCCATTTTACAGCTGGGGAAATCAAGGCACTCAGAGGCTAAATGATTTGCCCAGAGTCACACAGTGTTCCTGGCTACAGGTCCAGCACTCTATCCACAAAATAAAATAAAATAAGCCTAGAAAGCTGGATTGTGACCAGGCTTTAAACATCAGACTGAAGAATTTGTATTTGTATTCTATGGGCAATAGGTAACCCCTGAAAGAATTGGAACAGGGAGGTGACATGGATAGATTGTTGCTTAGGAAGGTTGTTTTGGTAACTGTGGAGACCACAACAGGTTCCAAAGGATTGAAAATGAGTATCATATAGAGGGCAATGGGGAAGCATATGGTAAGCATGAGCAGGCTGCCAGAAATAACAAGCAAAGAACTTAGGAAAATAATAGGAACAAAGGATACCATCAGGGAGATGTGTGCATGCGTGTGTGTGTGTGTGTGTGTGTGTGTGTGTGTGTGTGTTCATCCTTCGTTGCCAAAGAAGACCATGCCATCAGAGAAATGATGACATGACTTGCACTTAACTTTGAGTGAGGGAGGGCTGTGCAGGTCACCAGCGTCACTTCTCCTCCAGAGCCATCTGAATTCAGTGACCAGATATTCATCAGGATGACTGGAGATGACCCAGGATGAGGCAGTTGGGGTTAAGTGACTTGCCCAAGGTCACATAGCTAGTGAGTGTCAAATGTCTGAGGTGAGATTTGAATTCAGGTCCTCCTGACTCCTGCACCGGTGCGCTATCCACTGCACCACCTAGCTGCCCCTGTCAGGGAAATGTATGATAGAAGAAGATGGGCTGGTCAAGTAGTATTTGGTTGGTTTGGTTGCTGTCCTTCATTCTCAAAGAGGACCATATTATATCACCATGATAAAGTGAAGTTTCAGTGTGTCTGACTGTGGCTGATCAGACCAATAAGAGCTTGGAATGCTCTACCAAGTAGTAAGGATATGGGGGAAAGGGTAAGGGAAAAACCCGCAATGACATCCTCTCAGTATCAGGAGACATGGGGGAAGCCTCCCAACACAGGAGGTGAACCTTCTGAGGCAAGCTTAGAGAAAGCCAAGGACAAGACTTATACAAGTTTGGATAGCTCCAAGGATGGCCCTTGGAGAGGGCATCTCAAGTGAAGACAGCACTGATCCCCTTTACTATCTGAGAGCATTAGGGTTGGAGTAATATTAACTACCTAGATATCTTGAAATGCTAGAAGGACCCTCTCTCTTCCTCAGTTAAATGGCTAAACAAATTGTGGTATATGAATGTAATGAGATTTTACTCTGCTGTAAGAAATGACAAAATTGATGAATACAGAGAAATATAGGAAGACTTATACAAACTGATGCAGAAGGAAATAAGCAGAATCAAGAAAGCAACATATACAATGACTAGAACGGTGTAAATGGAAACAGCAACCACCATGAAAAAAAGAATGAATGTTTCAAAATTACAAAGAATGAGCACATTCCAAAAGAAGAGATATGAGAAGAGGTATTGCGTATACTGTCAGATATTTTAAAAATGTGTTGATTGGTTTTGTTGATTTTTTTTTCCCTTTTCTTCCATTTATTTTTCCTTGAAAAAATTCTTATATGAGACCATTTTCTGGACTGGGAGGAGGAGGAGAGATACAGGTGAAATTTAGGGGATGGATGTAAAAGCTAAAGATACTGATAAAATGGATTCTTTTAAAAAGAAGCTTGCAACATAGATATCATTTTATTGATGTGGGGAGCTCACAGAAGTGAACTTCCTCAAATGTTCTCCATATCCAGAGACAGAACTATGCAGATCAAAGCATACTATTTTCACATTTTTGGGTTTTTTTCTTTTTCCTGCTTTTTCCTTTAGTTGTGATTCTTCTTTTGAAACATGACTAATGTAGAAATATGTTTAACATCATTGTGCATGTATAACCTATATCAGATTGCTTGCTGCCTTGGGAGGGGGGTGGGAAGGGAGGGAGGGAGAAAAATTGGGAACTCAAGATTTTACAAAAATGAATGTTGAAAACTATCTTTACGTGGAATTGGGAAAAATTACTATTAAGGAAAAAGAAAAAAAATGAACTTCCTCTACCATTGTAGATCAGCACCTTTCCTAAGTGACTCAGTGGATAGAGTATGAAAATTGGAGTCAGAAAGATATGAGTTCAAATCCACCTTCAGGCCATTACTTGCCATGTAACCTTGGACAAGTCACTAAACCTCAGTTTTTTCAACTGTAAAATGGGAAGACCAGTAGAACCTGCCTCCCAGGAGGGTTGTGAGAATCAAATTCGATCTCTGCAAACCTTGAAGTGATGTATGAATACTAACTATTATTGTATTCATGGTTATTCTGCAGCTCAAAGTTTTAGAGTGTGAGTCCTTAACCTGGACTCTGTCAACTTTTTTCTTAAATATTCTTGATAACTGCATATCCATGTATTTTTTATTGTTGTTCAGTCGTGTCTGACTCTTCATGACCCCATTTGGTATTTTCTTGGCAAAGATACTGAAATGGTTTACCATATCCTTCTCCAGCTCATTTGACAAATGAGGAAACTGAGGCAAACAGGGTTAAGTGATTTACCCAGGGCCACACAGGTGTCCAAAGCTAGATTAGAATTCAGGGAGATCCAGATCCAGCACTCTATCCATTGCACCTAGCTGCCCTGTCAATATAATTGCTTTCCTTACATTTCTATGTACATTATTTTATGCATTTAAAAACTTTATTCTGAGAAGGGGCCCTTAGGCTTCATCAAACTGGCAGAGAGGTTCATGACACCAAAAAGGTTAAGAACCTGGTAGACTGAAAAGACTTCTATGAACTGATGCTGAGTGAAATGAACAGAACCAGGAGAACGTGGTACACAGTAACAGTTGCATTGTTTGATGACTGTCTTTGATAGACTTAGCTCTTCTCAGCAATGCAAGGATCTAAGACAACTACATGAGCCAAAAGTCTCATGAAGGAAAATGCTATCCACATCTAGAAAAAGAACCACAGAGTCAGAAAGCAGATTAAAGCATACTATTTGCTCTCTCTTTTTTGCTTCATTTTGTTTGTCTTTTTTCTCATGGTTCATTCCATTGGTTCTAATTCTTCTTTACAACATGACTAATGTGAAAATGTGTTTAAGAGTAATGTGTGTGTAGAGCCTATGTCAGCCTGCATGCCATCTTGGGGAGGGGGAGAAAATTTAAAACTCAAAAGCTTGTGGAACTGAATGTTGTAAACTAAAAATAAATGAATTAATTAAAAATAAAATTTAATAAAAAGAACCCTTGTAGAGAGTTACCTGAGGGTCTTAGAGGTTACATAAGGTCATAAAGCTAGTGAGTATCAAAAGACCTGAATCTGAGTCTTGATCTGAGGCCACCTCTTGATGCCTCTCAGATAGCTATAATATATAAAATGATGTGGAAAGTGCTATTAGAGATGAACAAAATGAAGTACTGAATGAAAGGTTGCTGGCTGCTGTGGTTAAGATAATAAGTACAGACCAGTGTTTTTTGGGGGTTTTTTTTTGGCCTTGACCTTGACTTTGTATGCCCTTTTCTCCAGGTAATAGAAGGGAAAATTTTCTAACAACTAGAGCTAACCACTAGTGGTCTAGGCTACTTCTAGAGACAGTTATGTGCCCTTTCACAGGAGGTCTTCAAGCTTGTTGTGAACAGTATAGAAATGATTATTCTTATTCAGATGTGGGTATGACTAGATGACCCCTGACTAATTTTCTCAGATTCCCTTTCCTAGCATTTCTATGTGAAAGGAGAATCGCTGAGTCTCCCTCCCGTTATAGACTCTGATTTGGCTCTGGATGTGTGGAAGCCAGTGTGTGCATGCAGAAGTGCCAGGGGGATTGGAGACCTTGGGAGATGGGACTCATGTTCCCATTATACATATTGAAAAGTCACTCTTCTTACCCCTGCAGGAGAGCAGCTGTTGTCACAGGAGACGTCCTTGGAGTTGGGCTGTGGCGTGGGACCGCTGTATGTGACCCTGGGGCCTGAGCAGGCAGTGGTACTGAATTGTAACCCTGCACCTGCCCCTTCTGGGCCTCCAGCCCGAGTGACCTGGCACAAGGATGGGAGCCCAATACAAGAGAAAAAACACCTGCATCTGCTACCCAATGGTTCCCTGTGGGTGTCCCAGGCAGCCCCCCAGGAGAGTGGCGATGAAGGGGTCTCTGAAGCCCCAGGGGACAATGAGGGCAATTACTCCTGCTTGGCCCACAGTCCCCTCGGAGTGGTGGCCAGCCAGGTGGCTGTGATTAGGTTCTCCAGTAAGTTTCTATGTCTGGCTGGTTTGGCACTGACAGAGGTGGGGCCTGGAGGACTTGAAATGGTGAAATTCCCAGTTAGTGGTAGAATGGGGGTATGACAAAAATCAAGTTTACTTAAGGAAAAGTATGGTCCTTCCTAGAGGCAGAGAGATGTACCAGATGAGTTATCTGTTTCCCAAAACTATTCCTTCTACTCCAAGAATTCTGTGACTTGCTTTTCCTTCCCATTCTTTTGTTTCTGTCTCTTTCTTCCTTTTTTCCTTCCTTCCCTTCTTCCCTCCCCTCCACCAAAAAAAGCACTGTCACAGTTTTCTCTCCATCCGGAACCTCAGACCGTGGAAGAGAATGGCACTGCTCGCTTTGAGTGCCGAATTGAAGGCTTGCCAGCCCCTGTCATAACCTGGGAGAAGGACCAGATGGCAGTGCCATCTGAGCCGAGGTGAGTGTCCCATGGAAGGGGCCAGGGTTGGGGGAAGCTGGGAAGCAGCTAGTTCCAGGATATTGGTTGGGTTTTTTTAAATTTCCAGTTTTAGACTCTGGATCTTCTTTCCATGATCTAGAAATCATAACTAATAGTTACTGTCCCTGCTACTGTTACTCAACCTTGAGATAGCAGATGTTGTTTTTTTGTTACTTCAGAGAAAAGCCACTTAGTAAAATGAGGACATGTCTCCTGACATGGGCAGTGTGACCTGTGTCTTGTTCACCTTCCAGGGGGAGGGAACGGTGGTGGTAAGATTTCCCAGACACTCCTCCCCATGGTCTGGCCTTCAGAGATGGGACCAAACAACAAAGGAGTTCCCACCTTGCTCAGCACCAGTGTGTGTCATGTGACTACAAAATCAAACTTTGGACTTCTTAGCCTCTGACCGACAACTCCACTGATAAATTCCCTAGAAGACAGAAAGACCTATTTACTCCTCTAAGACAGACTAACCCATCCATGACCCCTTCCTTGGGCAAAACCATGAAATGTATCTTCAGTGTCCCCTACTTCCAGAAGCTCTAAGATGCTCCATCACCCTCCATAGTCCCATACCCATGCTGTTCCCCATCATCCAGGGCCCCCTTTGATACTTTCCTGTCCCACATTTCATCATCTCAGGGCAATATTTTCTATGTTTTTTCCAATGTAACAATAGCTTGTGCCAGTGGAAAGGTGCCAAGAGAAGACCCTTTGATTTTTTTTTTATTCTCTTCTAGGTAATAGGCATTTTAGCTGGGACCTTCTGAGGACACAATGGCCCCTCTCTCTCCCCTATTTCCCAGCCCATTAGTGACTCTAATAAGGAATTTAAAGGGACATTTCCTAACTATTAGGGTATCAAAAGGTACAATGCTCTGCCTTATAAGGTAGTAGCTTTCTCCTTACTAAGAAGTCATTAAATCAATGCTAGATGATCATGTCAGAGTGGATTTTTGTACAAGACTAGATGGCTTCTGGGGTCCCCTTCCAAACCTGAGATTCTCTAGTAACAGTGACTTATTCTGCCTCTTCATGCCCATCTCACAATTTGTTTCTTCTTCTAGACTCATCACTCTTCCCAATGGTGTCCTGCAGATTGTAGATGTGCAGGAAAGTGATGCAGGGGTTTACCACTGTGTGGCCACCAATGCTGCCCATCAGCGCTACAGCCATGATGCTGTCCTCATTGTCCACAAAGGTGAGGGAGTTGATGTTTGGAGTTACATGGCCATGATGCTGGGCTATCAAAGTCACTGGTCATAAAACAAGGATTCCGAACTTGGGATTTACTAACTTCAAGTGGTCTTTGGATGAATTTCAGGGGATCTGTGAAATTGGATGGGAAAAAAACTACTTCTCCCCTCTAACTGAAATTTAGCATTTATTTGCTCTGAATATTCTGAGAAGGGGTCCATAGGCTTTGCTAGATTGCCAGAGGGGTCTGTGACACAAACACAGAAAAGGTTAACTATCCCTCTGTTAGTACTAGAAGGAGCTCATAAGTGATACAAAGTAGGTGCTTAATAAATTTGAACTGGATTAAATCAAATGTAGCTTCCTTCCTTCATGGAAGTACATATTGCTACCCCATTTTACAGATGAAGAATCCAAAGCCCAAGGTCAGCCCTAATCCATGGGTTTCTGTACCACATCATATCAGCCCCTTGTGTCTCCTTTGGATAAGGGGAACATCTTCGATGGGGAGAATCGATGAAGTGAGACTGAGGAAAGCAGTTATCTGACCTTCCCCTCCCCCAACCTTGTGTAACATTCTCCTATTCGCCCACCTTCCCCCCGCCCCCACCTCCCCCATTTCAGTTCATGTGCTCAGTTGCTGACAGCCTGAGATTTAAGGGATTATACTCTGGGATGTCTTTGGAAAGTTGAGGAGTTCTTCTCTCCCCCTTGTCCTCCAGTCTAAATGTATCTCTGCTTAAACTATCGAAGTCCCAAATTCCCCGACCTGTCTTCCCTTTCTCCTCCCCTGTCTCTCCCTCAGCCCTCACCAATCCATTCCTCTGCCTCCAGGTAAATTGATTCTTTCCCTACCCCTTCCAGCCTCCTCTAATCCCTGAACCCAGGCTAAGTAAGAGTCTATAATCTCCTCTAAATGGAATCCACCTGTTGGGAAAGGGATGTCTCTGTGTCTCATCTCTGGTCCCTTGGCCTCCTCCGGGTCCGTCTCTGCTTCCATCTGCCGGACGAATCAAGACTAGCGCACTGTCTTTGAGAAGCCGAAGCCCAGAATTTGATAGGAAAACTCTGAGGCTTTGAAATTCTTTACTTTTCTTCTTTCCTGGGCCCAGAATGGGACTAGAGAGGAGAAGAAGTTATCTGAAATTGGTTTACTAGTTTCTCTGAATGTTGAATTGGGGATAGGATATCTCACTTTCAGGTCTCTAACAGAGCAGACTTGACTGAGGAGGTCTGCGTTCTAGTTCCACACCTCTCCTTAAGTGTGTGACCTCAAGTGAATCATTTCCCTACTTGTCCCAAATGAGTTGGGAGGAGAGAACCTCTGCCCTCTCTGCTTCACAAGGCTGTTTACAGGGATCAAGTAAGATAAAATGGGTGTGGGAATACATTTGGAAAAGTTTTAAGTATAATGATCCTTGTCTCTTCCACATTTTTCCAGGTTCCCTCTATCCCCCTAGTGTTGGGGATGTGACCATCGTGGCTGCTCCAGAGAACACCACAGTAGTCGCTGGTCAGAGTGTGGTGATGGAGTGCATGGCTTCAGCTGACCCTACCCCCTTTGTGTCTTGGATTCGACAGGGTGAGTGGAGGCAGGGGAGTTATTGCAGAGGGAGGAAACATCCTGGGAGAGAGTAGTATGGAGCCTCAGGGTCTTCCCCTAGAACCTATGGAATTAGCTAAAGAACAGCTAATCAGAGTCAAGGTTAGGGGTGGGCTGGGCCATGTTGAGTAAGGGTTGAGCTGACATTACTGGCAGCCCCTCTCTCAAAAGTCCCTATTGGGAGAAGATGGATATTAGGAAGATGGATGTAGAAGGCTACATCCCACCCCAGTAAATCCAATGTGGTACGATAGAATGCTGGGTCTCAAGTCAGAGGACCAGGGTTGAAATTCCAGTTCTGCCTCCCAATATCTGTAAATCCCTTCTCTAGGCTTCTGTTTTCTCCTTTGTAAAATGAGTGTTGGGTTAAATGATCTTGAAAGATGCCCTGCAGCCATAAATCTTTGATCCTTTTATCCTAAGGCTTTCCATTTATAGAGTGCTTTTATCTTTAAAAAAGCACACTTTATTGATGTCTTTTTTCTGTATATCACAATTGCTTTCATCTTTCCTAAGGAATCATTTGATCAACTAATAGTTCTTCAGGGCCTACCATGTGTTAGCTACCGAGGCAAAAATAGAGCTCCTGCTCTCTAGACATACATAAATGTATATATAAATACACATATTTATATAAATGTACAGATATATAGATAGGAATGATAGCTTAAAGTCCCAAGGGGTCCTTGGTGAATGCCAGTTAACTGGAACCCAGAGAGTAAGTAAGAGATCGCCATTTCCATCTTGTTGTTTAATTATTGTTTGGCCTTTATTCCCTACATCACCATAGAAATGTAGGAAAATTTGGTCAGTTTTGCATCTCTGCGTGGTCCCTGTGAGGTAGACGGGGCAGGTAGGAAGATTGTGATAAACATTTTCAGTAGAGTAGCTGAAAAAAATGTGGCGTTGGGAGTCAGAAGAATAAGTTCAGTTCAATACGGTCCCCTTTTATTAAGTACCTACAGTGTGCAAGGTACTAGACTAACTACAGGACATATGAAGATAAAAACCCAAAAACACTACTCTCAAAAAATTAAAAATCCAATAAATCTGGGTCTGCCAACTACTAGTCATATTATTTGGGGGTAATCACTTCAACTGACTGTCAGTTTCCTCCTCTATAAAAATAGAGATAATACCTCTGAGGGGGAATCATATTGATATCTTAATACCTCAAATCCATATCTTCTGGCCACAACCCTATGATTTCCCCCCATTCTTTTACTATCATATTCCTCTTCTTCATAGATACTGAAAATCAACATTTGAAGAACTTCAAGATTACATTATCTCTATTGTGGATTGGTTGTATCCAGCTGTTTTTTCTGGTTTTATCTTATTAAGTTCCATTTCCACTTCCTAACACAGCATGTTAGGTACTGAGTTATTAAGGTCTAAAGGTGATGGGATACATCACCACAGAAATGCAAGGAAATCTGGTCAATTTTGCATCTATATGTTGTCCCTTAGGTTTCCTTCTTGAATGCTCTTGAAACGATCGGGCTTGTGGATCTCATGCTTAATTTTCTGCAGGCTTATTTTCTCCTCCAGTTCTTTTTGCTCTTTTATGAGGTATTATTTCTTATAACCTTCTGTCATTCTTATCCATAGTGTTTTGTTAATGTGATTGTTTTCTAAATTGGCATTATCCTTGGTTGCCCAGTTCCTGAAGTGGTTTCTGAGCTTTTGAGGTTTTACATTGGTTACGTGGTGATAATCAGATCAAATATCTTTATTTTTATCTTGATCTCCTTTTTCACAGACAGTTTGTTTAAGTAGGTTGTGTTAGAGATACGTGTTCATCCTTTGTTGCCGAAAAAGACCATGTCATCAGAGAAATGATGACATGACTTACACTTGACTTTGTTTTTAGTGAGGGTTGTACATTTCTCCTCCAGAGCTATCTGAATCAGTGACCAGATATTCATCAGGATGACTGGAAATGACCCAGGATGAGGCAATTGGGGTTAAGTGACTTACCCAAGGTCACACAGCTAGTGAGTGACAAGTGTCTGAGGGGAGATTTGAACTCAAGTCCTCTTGATTCCTGCACTGGTGCTCTATCCACTGCACCACCTAGCTGTCCCTGTGTTAGAGATATTGTAATGGTGTATGCAGTATCTTTGTGGTAAATTATATCTGTATCTTTTCTTTTCTTTTGAAGTTGATTTTGACCTTTATTCTAACTAGTTCCATTTGCACAGAAGTACATGATTCCCACATTAGTAGTCACTCATTTCTTATAAAGATTTAGTTAATTTCAGGTTTTTTTTAGTGATGTTCAGTGTTCATTATGTTCATCAGGCCTTCTGCCTCTTCTTACATTAGTTTATTAGTCAATTTTATTTAAATTTTCAGGATTCTTTTTTTAAATATACGAGTATTTGTTAAGTTTCTTCTACTACGTTACAGGCAATCTTGTAGGTATAAGGTATACAAATGAAACAGTTCCTACCTTTAAGGAGCTTGCATTCTATAAAAGTGACAGAAAATAAGAGGAGAAAGAGTCCCCCGACGTGTGTGTGGGGTGCATTATAAAGACCTGCAGCCAGGTCAGAAATGATGAGCCAGCTGTGCTGGAGGATCTGAAGATCTATTCTGTTATCATAGTGTCTGCCCTCCACCCTCTCCAGTCAGAAGAAAAGAAGGACTGCTGGGTTGGCTTCGAGGGAGGGACTGAGGAGGTACCAGAGTTAATTCAGTCTTATAAGACGATGAATTAGTAGAGACACAGATGAAGTCAGGAGATGAGTGAGCTGGGAAAAGATGAGATAACTGCACTGGGCCACCAAAGGCAGGGATAAGTAAAGCGTCACCATCCACACATCAGACTGCATCAGCCTCTTCCACCAATGCTTGTAGCATCCATAGAGAAGAGTGAACACACACTTACATAAACTTAGCAGGGAGGCACACAAGGGAGGGGTACACATATTTTTAGGACAGCTTACATAGCTTTAGGACAATTTCTTGACCTGAATATCTTTAGGGATAACTAGGTTGATCCTAGAGTCAGGAAGGCCTGAGTGCAAATTCAGCCTCAGATACTAACTAGCTGTGTGACTGTGGGCAAGGGTTTCTTTTGGCCTCAGTTTCCTCTACTATAAAAGGAGATAAATAACAGCACTATCTCCAAGAGTCATTCCAAAGATCAAAGGAGATAATTTTCTAAAGTCCTTAACACAGTGCCTGGCAAACAGTAGGTGCTATGTAAATGCGTCTTCCTTTTCCCTACCTCTCTGCTAGGTGCCCCCTTTCTGCTTTCCTGTTGGACAAATCTGTTCCTCTCCTGTTTTTGAACTGATGAGATGATAGCAAGCTCTTTTAACTCACACATATCCTTTAAAAGGTTCTGAGAAAATTTTACACGACATATACTATGTTGTAAAAGTCTGTGTGCCCCTCAGCCTTGGCAAGGCAGCTACAATGTTTCTTTCCCTCTCTGCTTTTCTCTCTCACACCAGAAGGGGGCAATAGAGAGCAACAAGACCTCTCTCAAAGGATAAATGCTGGGTTCAACTCTATTGCAATTAAAGCTGTTCTAACATCTGATTGCGCCTCTTGCCATCTTCATACTCAGCTCCTATTGAGTTCTAATGGCTCTCCTGGGTGGTGCAACAGACAGAGCACCGGATCTGGAGTCAGGAAGACCTGAGTTCAACTCTAGCCTCTGATAGTGCTTAGCTCCGTGGCTCTGGTCCAGTCACTGAAACCGTTTCCTCATCTGTAAAATGGAGATAATAGCAGCACCAGCCTATCAGGGTTGTTATGTGGATGAAATGAGCATTTGGTCGGTGCTGTGTAAGATGCTCATTCCCTTCCCTTCCTTTCTCCTTTCCCCTCTCTGGCAGGGCTTCATTGTTCAAATCAGATTTGAATGATTTATACTTCTCTTGTAAAGCAAAACTTGAGACATCGAACTGTCTGTCAGTGGCAAAACATAGCAGTCCTTATCTGATTTTTTCCAGTCTCCAGTTATTTGATTTCATGGTGGTCTCTTTGCTCACATTTGTCACAAATACTGTAAGACAAGACCACCCCAGTGTCCCCTTATCTTGCCTCCTTCATTTGCCTCTCAGAGAAGCACCTGGAAGCCATCCTCCCCATCTAGCTACAACTTTTGGCTTCACTGAAGATTCTAGTATTGCTTCTTTCCATTTGTGCCACCCTGAGCAATGATTTAACTCCACCAGACAATTCAGCCAGCATTTGTCAAGTGCCTGCAACCTAGGAAGCATGGTGCTCCGCCCTGGGAATAAAAAGATGCATCCTATAAAATCCTTTCCCTTGAATTGATTTTTTAAAATGTGCAAAATGTAGAACAAATTCTGGAATCTAGAAAGCCAGCAGTTAAATGAATATAAACTGTTGTTCCTAGTACCTTTGGTTCCCTTTTTGACCACTTTTCTGTTGCCATCACCACAGAAGGAAAAGGAAGCCATACTAGGGCCATTTTGCTTTTTTTTTCTTTTTTGGCAGCCTCAGTTGATGACCTTTCCCACCTGCATCTAGGAAGAAACTCAAACAGTAGGTATGGTTTATCACTGAGACATATTTGGCATTGGCAAGGACTGATTCTGGAGTCAGAAGAGTTAGGTTTCAATCCCATTGTACCTCTGTCACTTATTATCTGGATAATCTTGGGCAAATCACCACCTCTGCCGGCCTCGATTACTTCATCTGTAAAGTGACGGAGGAGTTTGGATTATATAGCCTCTGAGGTCCCTTTCAGCTCTATATCTATGAGCCTGTGAACCTTCCAGAGTTTATGCTATATTGGAATAACTTTTGAAAGCCCAGGGTCAGCTCCCCACCATGATGGGACATCAGTGTAGGACTTGTATGATTTTTGTTCCATAAAAACACATATCATGTGATATAATGTTATTATCAGAAAGAACACCTGACAGATTTAGAAGACCTGTATTTGAGATCCATGTCTAATACTTTCTAACAAGTCACTTAAACTCTCCTTAACCTTAGCTTTCTCATCTCTAAAATGGGAACCATTTTAGGTTACTGTGTGAGGAAAGTACTCTGTAAATGGAAAGCTCTCATTTGACATATGAAGAAAGAGATTAAATGGTATGTTTAAAGTGATGGAGTTAGCTCTAAAACTCATATCCTGCTAACTCCCAGCCTTATACACTTGTAATTTCGGGACAGTCACCTTATTATCTGGGATCCTGAGAAACATTTGCTTCATATTTTAGTTGGGCTTCTCAGTGGTTCCCAAATATCCCTAAACATTATGAAATGAGATTAGGGGAGGGACGGACAGTAAGTGCCTGAGGACAAGAAGCATTTAAAATGCTTTCAATCTATTTCATGCATATACATTAAAAAAAATTAATTTATATGGGAATATGTTTTGCATGACTTCACATACATAATTGATATATTGCTTGCTGCCTTCTCAGTAGGTGGGGGAGGGAGGAGGAAGAGATAGAATTTAAAACTTAAAATTTTTAAAAAGAATTAAAAAATAATTTTATTAGAAACTTTTATTTTTATATCACCCTTGTTTCTGAACATATTCCTCTCCCTTTCCCTACCCATTGAGTCATACCTCATAACAAGCAAAAAACAGTGAGAAAAAGAAGAAAAGGCAGTTTAGCAGAACTAACCAACAGATTAACTGAGTGGGATAGCAATAACAGCTGATATTTCTATAATGCTTTAAAGTCTGTAAAGTACTTAGCTTAGGTTGACTTGTTTGATCTCACAATAACCCTGTAAGGTTGTTGTTACTATTTTCCCCATTTTACAGAGGAGAAAACTGAGGTAGACAGAAGCCAAGTGACTTGCCTAGGGTCACACAGCTATTGAGTATTTGAGGCAGGATTTGAACTCAAGTCTTCCTGATTCTAAGTCCTGCATTCTATCCACTATACTACCTAGCTGTCTCAGAAATGTGCAATATGCTATACGAATAGTCCCCACCTCTGCAAAGAAAGTCACAAAGATACATTTTCTCATCTCTTCTTTGAAAACAAGCTTGGTTGTTAAAAGAATATAATATTCAGGTTTGTTTTGTTCTGTTTCTTTTCATTTAATCATTGTATATTTTTCTAATACTGTCTATTTCACTTTGTATCAGTTCATAGAAATCTTCCCCTGTTTCTCTGTTTCTGTTGATCATTTCTTAGAGCAATGGTGTTGAAATTGACACAGGGGCCACAAAAGTATACATAAGGATCTGTGCAGGTTGTATATTGACTTGGAAAACCACGTTTCTGTAATTTTTATTAGTAAATCAATACATTAAAATCAGATAGGAACTACATTTTAATCTGGTTTGGGCCACATTTCCCACAAAATGCACAGTGATATTTTATTACTTTCCTGTGCCACAGTTGGTTTAGCCCCAATTTGATGGACATCTAGTTTGTTAAGTTCCTAGTCCCCAAGGCTACAGTTGTACCAGAAAAACCTTTAGTCTAATCCTGGCTTAAGATAGATAGGGAAGAATGTGTCCTTAGCTAGTTCTATGCTTTTTGTGGTTGAGGAAGTGAAGCTAGAACATGTGTCCACTTGACCAGACCATCTGAGGTACCTGAGTTCTGGAGGAGGGTTGGGGAAAGTTTCAGAAGTTCCCATCCCCTCCTCTGCAGTGGACATCTCTCCTCTCCTCTCTACCTCCAGATGGGAAGCCAATTTCTACAGATGTTATTGTCCTTGGGCGCACCAACCTTTTGATCACACACACTCAGCCTCACCACTCTGGCGTCTATGTCTGCAGAGCCAACAAGCCCCGTACTCGACATTTTGTCACAGCTGCTGCTGAACTCCGGGTGCTGGGTGAGGGTGGGGCTGGAAGAGGTGGGAGGTCAGAAAGACTGGGGTGGACCCATGATGGGAGCAACTAAAGGAAAGGGGATTTGGGGAGTAGGTGGTCTGGTACTGAAGTGTGATAAGCGGTTAAGGAGGAAGGAAGTGGTGTGAGTTGAACTGTTGTATGGGAGAATCTTAGGTAAATAGGATGAGTTTAGGGAAGATTTATGTAGAAAAAGTGAATTTGGAATTGAAACTAAAATGAAATTAAATTTATATAAAAAAAGAAATAAAGGTTGGAGAGGGAGTGGACATCTGGAACAGAAACAGTAGGGTTTGGGGGCAGTGACTGAAGGAGAGAGGATAGAGGAAGTCAGATAGTTCAGAGATAGTTCAGGAAGGAGTAGTTTGGGAGGTAAGGTAAGATGAAGTTAGAGAGTAAGTTCTTGGGAAGCTATTATTATTAAAATTTAAGATGGAAAAGGGAAAGATTATTTATTCCAGAGAAGGAGTAAATGGTGGAAGGAGGTATGATAGGGTGGAAGGCTACAGGATAAGGGAAGTTGGATGGGATAAAATTAGGAAGAGTGGGGGAGGATTGTGGCTAATAGGGAAAGGTGGCATAGTCTGAATAGGTTAGAATGAGGCTGGAGGAGTAGACTGTCTGGAGAGGGTGGGTCTGTGAGAAGAAGAGGTTGGGGACTGGGTGAGGTTCCTGACCTGAAAGGAGACAGTCAGTGTTTGTCCTTCCCAGCATCCCCCGTCATCTCCCAGGCCCCAGAGACCATCTCCCGAACAAGGGCAAGCACAGCACGTTTCGTGTGCCGGGCGGAGGGTGAACCAACACCAACACTGCACTGGCTACGGAACGGGGAACCACTGCTGTCCAATGGAAGGATCAAGATCCAGGCTGGAGGAGGCAGCTTGGTCATCACACAGATTGGCCTGGAGGATGCTGGCTATTACCAGTGTGTGGCCAAGAACAGGCTGGGGACAGCATGTGCCACAGCTCGCCTGGCTGTCATTGTCCGAGAGGGGCTTCCCAGTGCCCCTACTAGGGTGGCTGCCACCCCACTGACCAGCACCTCAGTCCTAGTGTCCTGGGAGCGGCCAGAGCTGCACAGTGAGCAGATCATTGGCTTTTCCCTTCACTACCAGAAGGCCCTGGGTATGTCCTTCTTGTCACCTCCAGCTAGGGCACCAGAAAGAGAAATAGAGGGATTGAGATTAAAATCAGAAAGAATTGCCTTATGAGAATTAGGGGAGTGAGAGAAGGAAAGCTTAGGTCTAAGGATCTCTGAGGACTTAAGAAGGAATGATACCTGCTCAGTGTTTGCCTTCCTCCCTCTAGAGAAACCAGTGTGTGGGAGGGGGTTTGTGTGGCAGTAAGAGGATATGTTTTGGGAGGAATTACCTGGTGCTGCAAGGGATAGGAGAGACTGGACCAGAGGACACTGGGAGGCTTTGGGGGATCTTTCAGGACTTTCAGGACTGTGTGGGCTAAGGGAAGGGTAGTCCACCTGGGAAGAAAGGGGCTGGATTGTATGACCTTTTTTTAATGGCTTTCGAAACTGGATATGGGAGGAGTTCTCTGGTTCTGATCTGAAAAACAGTTGTTTTTAGAAACAGACTTTGTTTTGTTACAAGGGAATTTTGCGATATTCTTAGAATCCTTATTAGAGCTCCTAGGGTTCCTCCATCCTGAGTCAACCTATTTATGACAGTAAAAGAGATTTCAGTTAGACCTTAGGAGGACAGGCAGCAGCTGAGGAAGGTTATGCATTTTCAATCCCAGGAGACCATTAAAAGCAACATTTATCCTCCCCACCCTTACCCCCACCACCAGTTTATCAGGAATGGTATAATTATGGCTCTTTTTAGATGCAGAACACTGATCTAGGTAACCTCCTCCAACTCTGGCCAGCCTCTGGAAGAAGTGTTCAGGTCTGAGGTCGAACTTGTGTCCAGTTGCCTTTGGAGGATTTTTCATGCTCTTCCCTCTCCCTCTGTCACCTCCCTTCTTGATCCCTGATCTCCCAGGCACAGACAACGTGGAGTACCAGTTTGCTGTCAACAATGACACCACAGAGATGCAGGTGCGAGACCTGGACCCAGACACTGACTATGAGTTCTACGTGGTGGCCTATTCCCAGCTGGGCGCCAGCCGCACCTCAGCCCCTGCCCTCGTCCGTACCCTGGATGATGGTACGGCCACTGAACCACGGATCCCTTGTGGGGATGAGAGGGGGGATGGGACTTGGCTGGGGGGAGGAGTCTGAGAGATGCCCTTAACCTCAACAATGGGTCATAGTACTTCCTAAAACTGTTTAAAACCTTTCCCTTGACAAAGCACTTTTCTGTCCGTCTTCTTATCTTCTCAGCAGCTATGTGCAGTGAGTAGGTAAAGCAGATGTGACTAGTTCCATACAATAGACAAGGAAACTGAGATCTAGGAAAATGAAATGACTTGTTCAAAATCCAACAGTACATTAGAGACAAAGTTGCTATTGGAACACTATTCTCCTGACTTTCAGTCCAGGGCTCTTTCCCACCACGCCATCTCTCTAGGTTCCTTTTAAGCAACTTTTAACCTGAACTGGCTTTGAGCTGAGCAATTAGCCCTGAAACCAGGCTAGAGAAGGCAAGAAATGGGCTCTCAAACAGGTGCTTCCCAAGCCCCATTTCTCAGGTTTCTCACTAAGACTGGGGACCCACCGACTTCCTGGTTTCTCCTTCAGTCGTAGACTCAGTTGTGTCAAAGTCTCTGGCTTCTGTCCCACAAAACTCTCAAGTATGGCTGAACCACATTAAAATGTAGTGGGGAAATATTTAACAAAATGAAAATACATCATAGAGAATATTAATATGCAGTTTTCTGAGTCAATGTGCAATCCATATCAGGTTCCATATTTATGGTTTAGTGGTCTCATTTCTGTTTGAGTTTGACAGATTGGTCTAGAATGTGGTGGTCCTATATGTCTCCCAAATCAAATTAAAATGTAGTTGGGAAATATTTAACAAAATAAAAAATTAAATGTAACAAAATAAATAAAAATTAACAAAAAAAATCCAGAGATAGCATTACATTTTTGAACTGTCACTATGTAGCCCACAGGGATCCTTATGGATGGCTTTAGTGACTCACAGTTCTGAGTTTGGCCATGCTGGTCTAGATGCGTCAGGCATCAGTCATCTCCTTCAGCTTTTTTGGTTTCCCCAGGATGCCTTTTCTACTTATCCCATAGGTTTTAGTCTGCCTCTTTCACTAGCACACTGTGACATTGGACAGGTTGCTTTATTTCTCTGGACCCCTATCTGATGAATCTCACACTGATCCTTGGTTCTCAGTCCCCAGCGCTGCACCTCAGCTTTCGTTGTCAAGCACTACTCCCGGGGACATTCAAGTGACCTGGCTGCCTTTGCCACCCTCCCTGAGCAATGGGAAAGTTGTGAAATATAAGATTGACTACTGCACATTAAGAGAAGGTGAGTGTAAGGCGTCTGACTGTCCTGACTTGGTTGAAGAGGAGTGTTAATGTTAGATTGGAGGGTGATTTGTGCATAGAGTGGCATGTGGTATGTGAGATTCCTTGCAAGGTAGAATTGGGCAGGTTAGTGAGAGTGGCCTGTAGCAAGAGAAATTGGGGAAGAGTGCTGTAGGGTCATGTGGGAGAGGGAGAAAGGGAAAGGTAGGCTGGGGGAGACCAAGAGAAGGGGGAGTGGAGTAAGTTAGGGTAGGACTGAGGAAATGATCTGTGTAGGTAAACTGAATGAGAAAATGAATGAATGAATGAAAAACATTTACTAAGCCCCAGTGGGAATACTGGATAAGATCAAGTGATAGTATGGATGGGGTTTAGGGCCTCCTCTAAATTAGGAGATTCTGTCTCCTGGGTTTGGGGGTGATGTAGACAGCAGGACAGAGATAAGAACTTGAGATTTCCCACCTCCCTGTCTTTTCCCTTTAGTCCCACTATGCCCTGGCTCTGAAGTGGTAGACAGTCTTATGTTATGGGGCTGGGGAGATATCTTCCCATACCCTAGCTTAGAAGGCATTGAGGGTGAGGATTTCATTGAGAAATTTCATTTCACCTTGGAAGGGGAAAGCAGTATGGAGCAGTGATACCTCTCCAGGTCAAGCAAGCCTTGAACTTTGCTTTTGAACTTGCATCCACATGTTCAAGGGCCTAGAGTCTTGGTGTCCAGGGCCAAGTAACTGGGAGTCCAAGTGAGGGTCTAGTGTCAGGGTCCCAAAGCTGTTGCTAACTTATATTCTTTTTCTGCCTTTAACAGATCAAGTTTTTTCCACTGAGGTCTCTGGGAATGAGACACAGCTCATGTTATACTCATTACAACCCAACAAGGTGTACAGAGTGCGCATTGCAGCGGGCACTAGTGCAGGCTATGGGGCCCCCTCCCAATGGACACAGCACCGAACGCCCAATACAGAAAACCAGACTCACAGTATGGAGAGCAGAGGGATGTGCTGGGGGTGCGGGGGCTTGAAGGGAGGGGAATATATGTATGTGTGGGCACAAGATCTTATAGTGTGTTTATACATGTCTGCATGGGTACATATTGTGGAGTGGGTGGTTTTTCATATCTTATGAGCATATGTATATGAGAATGAATGCATTTATGTCAGAGAGTGTTTTCATATATGGTTTGATATATATCCTTATTGAAGTCATCAAAGTCCCAAAAAAACTGATCCCTCTAATAGGAGCTTTGGGGTCAGAGCAGATGAACAGTCTATAAAATATGACTGTATTTTTAGCCTTGCTCTAGAATGGTTTTGGAGGGGAGCACTGTGTTTAACTGGGAGGCAGGTAGCCCCCAGAGAACCAGGAAGGAGGAATTCATGTCAATGTTCATTGGAATAAGCATCGAGACTCATTAAATGCTTTTTTTTCTACCCCAACCTTTGTTTCTTCCTCTGTCTCCTCTAAACATTAATTCCCTCCCTTTTGTTCTCTACCATTTCTGAATCCATCTTCGTCCTTTATCCACTCTCTCCCTTCCTCATCCATTCTGCACCCAGTCCCCTTTGCTCCCTCAGATTTGAAGGTCAGGGCAAGGATGGAGAGTTTGGTGGTAACATGGCAGCCACCCCCTCACCCTATCCAGATCTCAGGCTACAAGCTGTACTGGAGGGAAGTGGGAGCTGAGGAGACAAGTGAAGAGAGGTCTTCTGGCGGTGGGAGTCGTGGGGACCAGGTCTGGGACGTGGGGCCTGTCAGACTCAAGAAAAAAGTGAAGCAGTATGAGTTAACTCAGCTAGGTGAGGAAGGAATGGGCAGGGAGGGCAGGAGCCCTTTAAGGGGAAGGAAACTTACATATCCCTCCCTTTGTGCCCCCTCCCCAAATGCTCAACTTGAGGGATCCATGAATCTGGGGAGTGGAATTCAGGGACATTCCCAGGTCAGTGATGCCAGAAGTCAAGGGTCAGAATCTCTAACTAGTGATGGGTGAGTGGAGGTCAGAACTTGGGATCTTTGATTGTAGGAGTCTTGGAGATCAAGTTGGGTCAGTGAACCTAGGGATCAGGAGTCAAGATCTGTGGGTCAGGGACCAGGGTCTCTGTTCAATGATCTCTGTGCCTTCTCTAGCACCTGGACGACTGTATGAAGTGAAGCTTGTTGCTTTCAACAAGCGTGAAGATGGCTATGCAGCCGTATGGAAAGGCAAGACAGAGAGGGCACCTGCAGCAGGTAAGAGCCTGGCTGGGTATTGGAGGTCAACTCCCTTCCTGTTTTCACCACTTTAGCACCAGAGTCATCATTAGAGGTAGAATGGGAACTGGGACCCAAGTATCTGGATTTCCAGATGTTCCCTTGAACATTTGGAGTAGTTAGGAGAAGTCTACATGGCCTACCCTCTTGGACTGAGCTCCTCATTCTCCCCCGTCCCTGCTTCCTCTCCAACAGACCCACCAGTCCAAAAGAGCCCACCCCTGCCCCCAGCCCATGTACATGCAGAGTCCAACAGCTCCACATCCATCTGGCTTCGGTGGAAGAAGCCAGACTTCACTACAGTCAAAATTGTCAACTACACAGTTCGCTTCAGCCCTTGGGGACTCAGGAATGCCTCCTTGGTCACTTACTACACCAGGTAAGGGAACAGAAAGCGTGCATATGGGTAAGGGGCCCCAGGGAGTGATGGGAAAGAAGATATAGGGTGAGGGATACAGGAAGCCATCACTACTCCCTCACTTCACCAGAGAGTAAAGATGGTCAAGGGGCTATAAGCAGGGCCATCGTTGCCTTTAGAACAGTGAATGTGTAGGAGAAAGAAAAGGGTATGATATCAGAATTAACCCCCCAGAAGACACATCCCTCCTGTACTTAGTACTTGAGTACATGTTACAGAACAGACAATGTCTTCACCATTGTGGGAGCTCCCAATCTGTTGAGGAGGACATAATATTTGCCTCATAGAGGAGGGGACAGGAGATACATATACCCACATATAGTGATGACAAAATTATGTTGAGAGAGGATAGGTCAGGCATTGTATTGTTTGGGTATAAAATAAAAGCTGGGTTAACCTATTAAATATGCCCAGAGGAGGTAACTTAGAGTTAAAATTTCAAGTAAGAAAATGAATGCAAATTTAAATGTACCCAGGGTTCCTATCATTGGTTTGATGGGGGTAGGGCACCTTTGTGCCAAAGCTGAGTGCTTCTAGAAGTCTCTACCTCAAAGAGGAGAGTGGGGAACTGGTGGGACAGGCTCCAGTGATGGGCTGGGGTCAGACTCAGTGCTTAATGGAGTTCTTGCCTTGACAGCTCTGGTGAGGACATCCTCATTGGGGGGCTGAAGCCGTTCACCAAGTACGAGTTTGCAGTACAGTCCCACGGCGTGGGTGTGGATGGCCCATTTGGTTCTGTCGTGGAACGTTCTACTCTGCCTGACAGTGAGTGACTCCGTCGTAACTGCCTCCCTCATCCCCTTTATTCTCTCCAGGTTCCTAGTCTCTTTTCAGGCCTGAGTCAGCCACCTTGAGATGCTTGATGGCGATGATTTTATGGTATAATAGAAAGAGTTTACCTGCCTTGGAGTCAGGAGTTCTAATCTTGGCTTGCCCACTTACTAGCTTATCTAACTCAACTTTGGAAAGTCACCTACTTTCCCCAACCCTCACTTTTATCACCTGTAAAATGGGAATGATAATCTTTGCCTGCCTCACAAGGATGTTAGGAGGGGCAAATAGGAAAAGGGAACAGACAAGTTTTTGTAAATGATTTCTGCAGCCACAGTCAACTGAAAGGTGAAAAAGATACCATTTCCTGGTGTGGATTTGGAGATTATTTTTTTTAATTTGACCAAAAGAACAAAGCAGTGGCTCTTCCTCCAAGTCTTTGCCTGTGTAAGACTCCCCCAGTACGTTAAGATCATACAAGATTCCTTGATAGAAGTAAACACAAGGATTGTTTTGTACAGTGAATTCTCTGATTATTAACATCCAAAAGGACCTGAAACTGAGATTTATTTTCAGTTGAATTCAGTAAACATTTATTAAGTGCCTGCTATGTTTCAGGCACATACAAATATGAAAAAGACAGTCCCTGCCTTTGAGGAACTTACGATCAAATGGGAGAAGATCCTGAAAAGCTGGGGATGGGGGTGTGTTATGGAGGAGAAGAGCGAAGGGATACTTGGCAGGGGCATGTTGTTTTGTGCAGTGGAAGTCAAGCAGAATTGCTGATGGAGCATGGAGTTACCAGGAAGGTTGTAAGCCCTCTATTGAGGAAGGCTTATGCTGGCCAAAGGTATTTATTTTGTCATGGAACAGATCCATCACAGAATATAAGTTGAAGAAAAATTTCTTATGCTTAGAGAAATCTTATAGATGCTTCCCTTTATGCATAGAGTCCTATCAAGATTTGGAGCATTACAGAGACTTCCTGGATGAAATCCATGACCACTCAAGAGTTTGACCTGAGCATCCACTCAGGAAAAACCAAATGGATGAGGATGTTTATCGTTCAGATTATGTACATGCATTTAGACAAATAGAGCTCTTCTGTCATATATCTACCTATCTATATCTATATATAGTGATATTTTGGACAAGATATGTATATATCACCAACAGTATAAATGGATAATGAGTTCGAACCCAAAGCAAATAAAAGTGGAAAAGAAAGCTGAATTGCCTTCAAGAAATCGCAAAGCTCCTTTAATGACCCCAAACTTCTCCCAGAATTAAGGCCCATCTGTTTTATATGGATAGTCTAATAGTCTACTTTTCTAAATGATTTTAAGTCATGGAACACAGCCTCCAAAGAATTAAAAATGAAGATCACTCAGAGGGCAGTAGAGAGACACATGGGAGGTGGTAGTTGGCCATAACATATGAAAAATAAGGAACCTTGAAGAACTAAAGAAAGATGTCATTGGGGAAACATATGATGGAAAAAAGAAAAGTGAGCTGAGCATGTGGTAAGAGCAGGATAGTATGTGTGTACCACTAGTACCTGTGCAACACCAAGAGAAACTGAAGAAGACTCCTAGGACCATGGGTTGGCCCTTTGCAGTGAACTTATTAGAAGACGTGGGCAAGAATTGCACAGGATAGATGGGAATGGATGGATTTGCTGTTTGCATTACTAGAGGAAAGATCCAAATTAAGATGACCACAAATATGAATCTTCTTCCAGAGATGATATTTGTCTGTGGATCCTACAGCATCACTATACCTGAAGAATAAAAATTGTGGATGACCCAAAGGTCAATAGAGAGACAAATGGAGGATTTAAGTGGCTCCAGCATCTTTTCAGTAGTGAGACTTGAGCACTAAAAGTAGTGTAAAATATACCCTATGATCAGAAAACAAGGTGAGCCAGTCATTTATCAAGGGCAAGAAATGACAGATGGACAGCCCAAGTGCTTCATTGGTACCTAGGAAATATTTTAAAGGACCTAAAGGAAGACTTGATAGTGTAGTGGAAAAAGCAGTAGATTTGGAGTTGAGAACCTAGATGCAAGTCTCAACTCTTCATTTACTGCCTGTTGACCTCAGGCAACTTACTTAATTTGTCTGGTCTCCAGTTTCCTTGTCTATAAAATGAGGGAGCTGATATACATCAGATCTAAAATCCCAGCAAGCTCATAATCTATGAATCACATCTTCCCATGATCTACTGCCAACATATTGAGTAGACTCCCTGTGGAGGAGTATGGAAATATAGAAAAACAAGCATGTTTTATGAGTTTACTATGTGCCACACACACTTTGATGTGAGGCTACAGATACAAATGTGAGACAGTCCTACTCTCAAAAAATTTTATTCTACTGGGAAATTGTATTCTACTGAGAATACACCATAGATATTGATAAGTAAATATAGAGTGTATGCAAACCATATATCCAGTGATAAGGAGGAGAATGCACCATGGATATTAATAAGTAAATATAGTGATAGGAAGGGGGACATTAACCACTAGAGGAACCAGGAAAGGCCTTTTCAAGAAACTGGCGCATGAGTCAAACCTTGAAGGGACCTGAGAGTCAGAAATGAGGACAGAGTGTGGCCACTATGGTGGATAGTCTATGCAAAGACATGGAGGCTGGAGTTGAAAGTTGTCTGTGGGGACCAGCAAGGAGGCCATTTTGATTAGAACAATAGTTCTCAAACTTTTTTTTATAAATTAATTTGTTTTTAGTTTTCAGCATTCACTTCCATAAGTTTGAAATTTTCTCCACCTCTTTACCCTCCCCAAGGCAATGGCAAGCGATCCAATATAGGCTCTACACATACTTTCTCATTAAACGTATTTTCACATTAGTCATGTTGTATAGAAGAATTAGAACAAAAGGGAGGAACCACGAGAAAGAAAAAACCAAACAAAAAGAAAATAGTCTGCTTCCATCTGCATTCTGATTCCATGGCTCTTTCTCTGGATGCAGATGGCATTTTCCATCATGAGTCCTCCAGAATTGCTTTAGGTCCTTGTGTTGCTGAGAAGAGCTAAGTCTATCAAAGTCAGACATGGCACAATGTGACTTGCTGTGTGGTCCTCAAACTTTTGATCCCGGGACCTTTATATGCTCTAAAAAAATTTCTTGAGGACCCCCAAAGAACTTAGGTTTATGTGGGTTGTAGCTATTAATATTTATCATGTTAGATATTTAAATATCGTAGTATTATTATGAAAACACTTTTGGTGTCATGGACCCCCTGAAGGATCCCTTGATCTCCAGGTACCCAGAAGTCCCCAGAGCACAAATTGAGAAACATCACAGGGTGTATGAGAGGGAGCCATGTGGAATCAGCATGGAAAGATAGGCTAGAACCAGATTGTGAAAGATTTTAAATGCCAAACAAAGGAATTTGTATTTTATCCTCCAGAGGATGGCGAGTCATGGGAGCTTCTTGAGTAAAAAAGTGACCTGGTCAGATTGTGCTTTAAGACTATCAATTCCTCCTGTGTGCAGGCTGGATTGGAAAAAGGAGAGAAAGTAGATGCAGAGGGGCCAATATGGATAGGGGAAAACACCAGCTCAGTTATAATCTGTCCCATTATATCCCTGGATCCATTAGAGCCCTGAGACACTAAATGAAAATACAGCCCTACGCAAACATAAGGGAAGGGAGTAAGTATTTATTGAACACCTACTATGTGCCAGTCACTGTACAAATATTTTATTTGATCCCCACAGCAACCCTGGGAGGTAGGTTCTCCTTTTACAGTTGAAGAAACTGAGGCAAACAGAAGTTAAATGACTTTTCTAGGGTCACACAGCTAAGATGCCTCTGAGGTCAGATTTGAACTCAGATCTTCATGACTCCCGACACAGTGCTTTATCTACTGTACCATCTGACTGCCTCTGGCTGTGGTAATGGTGTATATCCATATCTGAGGCTTCAGTGGTATTTGGATTTCTCTCTATTAATGCAGATTGAGAATTCAACCGTAATATTGGTTTAGGGAGTCACCTGAAACGGAGATGAAGTGCCTTGCTCAGTGCTGGTATGAGTCAAACCCACTGAATTTGAAGCTGGACCTTCCCCTCTCCAGCCACTGCACTACACTGCTATGATGACAGTGGTAATCATAACTCATCTGTCACATTTACACTTTCTATAGGACCTGCTCAGAAAGTCCTTTAACCGTTTTTAAACTTCTAAATGTTATCAACAGGCTGACAGCATGACAGAATCCATCTGTAAAATGGCATTTAAAGTCAAATTGAGTTTTCTTAGCACCGCTGATAGGGACTGGACATAGACTTTTATTGTATAGAGAACTCCCAGATCAGGAAAGTCCCTCTACCAATGCAAGCTGGCCATCTTCTCTGTAACGTATAGTCTTGAAAGAGTTGCTCAGAGCAGCAAAAGGTGAAGTGATTTGTCCAGCAAATACCTATCAGTGGGAAGACTTGAACCCAGGTTTCCTGACTTTGAGGCCAGCTCTGTCCACTATGCCAGGCTGCCTGCTTCTCTTGGACTGCCTGATATGGGCCTCAGTTCTGCTGAATGTAGCATCCTGAAGTTGGTTGATTTGTTGATCACTGGATAGGAAATAAATTGTACTGTGTACTATTGTGTGATTGGGTTATCCAAAACTTCAGTAAATTTGAATTTCAATGTTATATACAGCTTATTTCTATTATGCCTACACTTTTAGGTTACCTTTCCATTATTTGCAAAGTGCAGAAGGACTTTATAGAAACTCTTTGTTTTTCAAAGTACTTTGATAGACATGATCCTTACTGAAACCTTATGAGGGATGGGAAAACTAAGACCCAGTGAAGTGAATCTAAAGATTCCCCAGGAAGTTAGTGACAGAGTCAGGACTAGAATGCACTCAAGTCACTTAACTTCAGACCATTACTAGTTCCACTATAATACACCACATATCCCTGTTTCTTGTTCCACACTCTGTAGGGTCCTTAATGATGCCTCTTCCCATCTAGTAGGTGCTCAGCATCCCTTTCTACTTCCTTTAATGCCACACCCCCTTCAATGTTTAAGCCTTAGTTACTGTGCCTTTGACTGTTTTCCCTTGTAACTTTTACACAGGGCCCTCAACCCCGCCTTCTGACCTTCGCCTAAGCCCTCTCACCCCATCTACAGTTCGACTCCGCTGGTGTCCGCCGGTGGAGCCCAATGGAGTGATCGTGGAGTATCTGATCCTTTACAGCTCCAACCACTCAAAGCCTGACCACCTGTGGACTCTGCTCACTACAGATGGTGAGTGGCTGGGGTCTCCCAGCCCACAAAGTCTTCTCAGGCAGCTGTCCCATCTCTTCCGTCTTCCTCCACGACAGGGCCAGATGGCGATTCATCTTTAGGGGGAAACCCTCCAGCTCATTTCAGAACTTAGGAAATTCTTTCATCTGTTTAACCAAAGCCTGTCTTCTTGTTGATGATTTATTTAGGAGCAAGATGCTGGGGCGGGGCAGGGTGGGGCAGGGGTGGGGGATGGGGGGCGGTGAGGCTGGTTTGAACATCTTGTGAAACAGGATCAGAGAGCTGGCTGTCCTCCTTGGCCAGGAGGTTGACTGATGGGGGTGTGACAGGGGTGGGGAAAAGTAGCAGAGCTTTTCAGAAGGCTTCTTTCTATGACCATCCCCATTCACCACCAGCCAACACTGCTTTCTCTGCTTTTTATGCTCTCCCTAGGAAACATCTTTAGTGCTGAGGTACATGGACTGGAAAGTGATACTAGGTATTTCTTCAAGATGGGGGCACGGACAGAGGTAGGACCAGGGCCATTCTCTGGGCTGCAGGATGTACTCACACTGCAGGAGAAGCTTTCAGGTATGGGTTGGGGAAGGGGAGAGAACATATATCAGAGGGCTTTAGAGGAAATAATGAGGGATATCCAGAGGGAACCTAAGACATATACCTTTCAGGAACTAGTTCTGAAATCACAGGAGACTTGAACAAGGGACATCCTTCTCTTCCCTGACCCCAAGGTCATTTCACCTGGTCTCTTATGTTGAGACAAGATTAACCCTGATTCATTTTAGGCAATTGCCCTTCTGGTTTGATGAATAGATTAGTTTGGTTGAGAGACCTGTTTCAGTCTGCAGACTTTTTGATTCAGGAGATCCGTTTGGTAGGAAAGCTAATTCTAACTGAGGGTCTAATTTGGTGGTGGGATCTGGAGACGAAGTTAGTTTAGGACCCTGGATTGGTGGGAAGACAGATTTCATTAGGAGGCCATTTGTTGTGGGGGGAGGGAGTTAATGGCTTCATTTGGAGATCAGTTTGATTTGGCAGGCAAAGGGAGGGCAGTTGTTTCACTGGGAGATTGATTTAGAATATTTTCCAGAAATGTCATCTTCTGGATGTCCAGTGCATGCCAAAAGTCCCATGGTGGACAAAGGCTGGGTTAAGGACTCTTCCAATCTAACCTGCTTGACATGTTGCCAAAAATTAGTGTTGCCCATGTTGATATGTTAAGGACATGTTCTGTCTTCCCATGGGAGATATAAGGACCCTCAAGATATCTTAAATACCAGGAACTGTCTACAGCTCATGGTATTGTGATTGCCAGTGTCTCTCTTCCATCTTCCAGATGTCCTGGATGTGCACTCGGTCACAGGCATCATTGTGGGTGTCTGCCTGGGCCTCCTCTGCCTCCTTGCCTGCATGTGTGCTGGCCTCCGAAACAACTCCCACAGGTGAGGAGATGAGATAGGGAATGAAGTATATAAATCAGAGGTTCCTCAGCCTTTCTCCTCTTCCTCCTCCTCCTCCATAAAACATAACCCCGAAGAGTGACCATCAGTCAACAAGCACATAGTGAGTGCTTACTGTATGCAAGACATTGTTGTAAGAATTGTGGATATAGAGAACCCCATAAAGCACAGTTCCTTCCCTTAAGGTGCTTGTATTCTAACAGGGAAATGTAAGTAGCTTCCACAAAAGGTTTAGATAACTCCTGGATGAGAACCTAGGGATGGATATCCTTATAAGAATTCCCTTATAAAAGGAATAGTACGTTTGGAGATAGCCCTACCTTGAGATGATATCAAGGAGTGAAATCATGGCCTCTCTCCAAATGGTCCTGGGACCCCCGCATCCAAGATCAGACGCTGGGCTGGAGGAACCATTAGTGATGATTATCGAATGGGAGATGGAGTCTGGAAGAATCCACTATTGCCTTTAAGGGTCTGCCCCAGAATCTCTTTGGTCACCCCCCCCCATCCATCTTCATTGTCACTGGTTCACTGGCTCCAGGGTCCTCTCCAGTTGTCCTGATCTATATCTGGCTACTGGACCCAGGTGGCTCTGGAGGAGAAAGTGAAGCTGGTGACTTTGCACAGCCCTGTCTCACTTGAATTCAATTCACTTACAAGTTATGGCATCACCTCCATGATGTCATGGTCCTCTTTGAGAACCAAGGACAAACAATAAAAAACACTGGTTCCTTCTAGGTTCCTTACCCTACACCCTGTTTTGGTGGAGAGGATCTCAATGATGTGATGACATCACTCTCCATAGGACACAATTGACGAAAGCTGACAAAAGAAGCTTTCTCCCTCTTCCTTTGTCCTCTCTATCATCTTGGATCAGCATTTAAGGAAGAGATTAGAAAAAGAGAAGGGGCTGGAGGAAAAAGGAAAAGTTGATATTATGTGTTTCCAAGTTGAATAATTCCCTGAGGTACACAGTTACCTAGTAAAATACAGCCCTGGCTAGCCCTTCGGGTCAATGAGATATTGGCCCCCAACTAGTGGGGATAGACGGAAAGAGGAATCAGCACTTTCTTCTGTCCAGCTTTGGGGCTTAATCTGAAATCAGAGGAATATGAATCAAATTAAAGGCATCTTCTTTTTTAACTTACATATTTTTCTTTTAATAAATTTATTTTAAACTTTTAAAAAAAAATTTTGAGTTCCAAATTCTGCCCCCACCTCTGGTCCTACCCATGCCCATGTAGAGGACAAGGAGCATGTGAAATTATGCAAAGTATATTTCCATATTAGTAAGGTATCTTCTTTATCCAAGACAGGCTCTACCACTTCCTTCTCTACCATCCCTCACCTCACCCCAGCCTGGGTTCAGAAAGAAGGGCTTTTCCAGGATAAGTGGGAAAGGGACAATGGCTCCCACATGGAGATGCCACCCAGTCACACAGACCAGGTTAGGTAAAATCATAGATTTAACCTGGAAGAGCCTTCGAGTCACTGAGTTCATTTTACAGATGAAGAAACGGACACTAAGAGAAGTTAAATGACTTGCCCAGGGTCACACAGATAGTATCTGAGGCAGGATTCAAATCCAGGTCCTTCTAAACCACATTCATCACTCTATCTACTCCTCCATAATGATAGAATCTGGTCTTTGTCTTTGGACCTATCCAGTTGTTAGGACAATGATTTTCTGCTTCAGATGTGACTCAGAATAGATAATTGCTGAGGACTCTTCCAACTGAGAAATAGTTTCTTATTGGAAATGAAATAAAAACATGAGAATTCTTCACCAGGGGAATATATCATAGCTCATTCAGGAGCCACTTCAAAGATTTATGATCCGCTGGCTCACACTCCCATGGCAATGGCTTCTGGATTTTTTCAAGATTTCTACCTCTACACACACATGTCAAACACACCCTCTTATTCCTTTGCCTTTTTCTCCAACTCTCTTCCTCTGCAGGGAATCGCTCCCTGGCCTGACTTCTCCCACTGCTGAGAACCCTCGACTTTATTCCCGTGCCCAGCTGGGTCCCCCCAGTCCCCCTGCTGCCCATGAGCTTGAGTCCCTTGTATGTCCTCACCCTCGGCTCCAGGATGGATCCCTCTCTCCTTTCCCAGATCTCGATGAGGGAGCTGAAGTGCACAGCCTCATGGGTGGTGGTATTGAAGGTCGAGCCCACACCAAGAGAAAGGTGACGTTTGGGGACCTTTGTCCACAAGAGCCCCAGGTTAACCGTATCCCCAGCAGTTTGGTGGCTTCCTCAGACTGCTCCTATGTGTCAGTTCTCTCCTAGGACACCAGGGGGTGGCAGAGTACAGCGTGTGCTAAGTGATAATTTCCTTTTCCTCTGGGCCAGATGTCAGTGGAGGAAGAGAAAGCAGATGGGCCACCATCCCTCTGGCCAATTTGGCCAATTGGATTCTCACAGAGGGGGCGGGTTCCATATAGACACCATGGATAACCTTTAGTGATCATGAGTCCCACCCAAAAAAACTGGGATGACTTCCAAGGTTAATCCCTCCCCACCCCAGTAGATTCAACTTCTTGTTTGTCCTGCTTCCCACTGCCTCCCCTGCAGACCATGATCACTTCTGAAATGGGTTCCATAGGAAATGGTGTAAACTTAAAGTAGGAATGTAATGTTTTGGATCCTAATCAGTCACCCAAACTTCCTCCCTTCCCCCAGTGCTCGGATTCCCTTATCGTGCCCCACACCTCCACTTCAGACTCTGGAAATTTAACCAGATGCCTTTCCCAATGTAAAACAGATCCTTCTCCTTTCCTATCCTGTCCCCTCCCACACAGACATTGACCCCTGCCCTAAAGTCTCTCCCAGTAGAGCCATTCCTAACATCTTTCCCATCAGGAAAGAGCCAGTCAGCTTGATCTCCTAGTTTTTATCCTCTATATTTTAAGGCCCATGCAAAAGGACATCTTTCACCTATAAATTCCACCTTTCAGGCTCCCTCACACACTGCCTCTGCTCACTCCATCGCTTCCCCATAGCAGAATCTAGCTTTGACTTTGAACACTAACTAGTCTTTTACCCTTTGCCTTGCAGGTCACATGGACTCAGTCTGGAGGGCTGAGCTGGTCAGGAACCTGGGCTGGTTGTGGGACACCTCAGACAGGGGCTAACTCTGCTCTGACCCAAGCCCTGCTACCACCAGCTGGAGCAGGGCAGACCTTACTACTTCAGGCCCTGATGTATGATGCCATGATGGTTAGTGTATATGGCAAAGTGGGAGTGGTGAGGGTTTGGCTCAGCATTTGGTGGGTAGGAATAACCCTCCTCTGGTATCACCCATTAACTCTTTTTTGGGATGAAGAGGTATCTCATTATCTAAACCTGTTATCTAGAAGTCCATGGGATTCATGAATTACCTAGTTTCCAGGAGTCTTCTCCTTGAAAGGAATATGTTTGTGGAGAAGGGTACATGGATATATGGGCAGAGGTTCTGAAAGAAGTGGGCTTCATTTGGGGACCTCTTTGTACCTTTTTCCTCCAACCTAGGTTGCCCAGTGTATTGTAAAGGTACATGAACCTCCAGGCTGGTCTCAAAACTGTATGGGCATGTTTGAGACCTCACCATCTCAGCCTCCTCCCCGCTCCAGTTTGGTTCTGGTGCTCCTCTCCAGACGACATGGAGATTGGGACAACTGACGTCTGTCTCCTAGCCGTGCCTGTTTGATGCATGTCCAAATGATTCTGATTTATATAGCATGTTCAGGTTTTAATGAGAAGGCAGAATGGAGTCCTGGAGTCAGAAGACCTGAATTTTAATCTGTGTTTTGCTATTTGGCCCCTATGTAACTTTGATCAAGTGACTAAGTCTTCTTGGGCTTCAGTTTTCTTATTTGCAGATAGAAAATTGGATGAGATGGTTCTTAAGTCCCCTAGAACCTATGAGCCTAGAAAGACAGTGAGCTTTTTTCACAATTCTGTAAGATAGATTATTATCCTTATTTTACAGATGCGGAAGCTGAGTCTCAGAGAGGTTAAATGATTTGGCCTTGGTTACAAAGCTAGTATTGAATCTGTGACTGTAAGCCTAATATTTGTTCCACTACAGTGAGCTGCCTTTCCATGTGTAGTGACTTCTGTGTATCCCATAGGGTCTGATGGTTACTGTGGATTCTCCTCCCCCCTGTAATGGTTATTCATTGTCCCTCCCCAAAATCTGGGGTATGACAGCCATTTTCTTATCTCTCCACTCCGAGATATGGTGGTCCGTTGGTGTTCTTCTCCGCACGTTCACTTTTTCTATTTTGTGTTCTTTGTCCCTACCAGAGCGATGGAAAAAAGAAACCTCTTTCATCCTGCAGAAACCAAGTGGAGGCAGATGTCATTGTTCACTCTGACTTCTCAGCATCCGAAGGACACCATGATCCGGAGTTCTATGACCCAGAGTCTAGGGACCCCACACCCACTGGGTCTCCAACCTCCCCCTCCCATATCAGTGAGCTGGGGCTGGAAACAGACTGGCCAAGTAGAGACCTGGGAGGAGGTGAGCTGGAAGTCTCAGGGCTGAACAGACAGACTCACCAGTCAGAGGCAACTAGTGTCCAAGACCTCTGCAATGGCTTTCCCCAGCATGAAGATGCACTAGAGAAAGCAGTCACTGAGTATCCCGACACCTACAGGGGTGGGCAGCTGATCAGGGGATCCCCAACCCTTTCTGGACAACCAGACGGCCTTCAGGGTGGTTCCTCTGGCCTCCACTCAGCCACTACAACTCAAAGTCTGTGGCCCTGATTGGCAAAACTTGGCTTCTATTGGATCTGGACCATGTGAAACAGCATTTGCATTTGTGCATATATATGTGTACCTCCTCCTCACTAAGCCATGTGGACACCTCCCTGGGGAGGTGCCAGGGGGTGCCTTGGGCTAATTAGATCCCACACCCTAGGAGCCTCCTCTTCCCAACGTGCCTCATTTCTTTTAGGCAATCACACCTTCCTGCCCCCTTAAGATCTAGGCTCCGTTCCACATTATGAGACATGTGCTTCTGCAGACCTGAGCACACATGGAGATGCACACATTTGGTTAGTGGGTTGGGAGGAAGAGTGTTGTATCTATTGGGGAATCATGAGCATCTTTTACTGTTGGCTTTGCTCAGTGCTTATGAGAACAAGGAGTAATGGGTTAGTCAATGTTCTTTCTAGGACAGTCTCCGGGAGCACCTCCTGTTGCTGTGGCCTGCCAACCTTTCCATGACTCCACATCTTTTATTACACACTCTGAGAGTGTCTCTAACACCCTGTCTTAGCAAGACAGTGCCACCCCTATGCTGCCTCCCTTCTGGCTGGGGGTAGGTAGCTCCAAGTAGGTTCAGGTGCCTAACGTTCTAGGTGCATCTCCTTCCTGCCACCCATTTTCCTGCTGTGTGTGCAAGTGACTCTGTGTCCTCTCTGAACAACTTTGTTTTATTTTATTTCAAGCAAAGCCTGGTTTTATAGCCACTTGCTAGTCTCTCTCCCCATGTCCTGCCTCTTTTCTTCCCTTTTTCTCTTTTTCTTCTTCCTGTCTATCCTCATCATCCTCTTTGTGTCTCCCTATGTGCTCCTGTCCTCTTTCCTTTCTCTCTTTCTCCCTTTGCCCCCCTGTCCTATCTCTTTCCTGTCTCTTATTCCTTCATCTTATTTCCCTCTCCCTCTCTCTTTTCCTTCATCCTTTCTGTGCCCCTCACACTTTCCCTCTTGTCCTGTTTTCCTTCCCCCTCCTCCCTTCTCTGCCCCACCACCATTTCCCCCTTACTCTTCTGTCTCTTACCTTCTTCCCTGTAAATGCCTTCCACCTCTCCTTAGTTGTTGCTCTCTCTTTCCTGTCTTATCTTTCTCTACCTCCATACTTCTCCCCTGATTTTCCTACTTTTCCACTTTCTCTTTCCTCTTTCATCCCCCATCCGATGTATCTCCCGCTTCTTTTTCCCTCTCTCTCCTTCTCATCTCCTCAATCCCTCTCTTCTCTCTCTCTTTCATCTCTCACCTTCACCTCCTTTTTTCATTTCTCATCTCTCTCACCTCCTGTTCTATTCTACTCTTTTCATCTTTTCCCTGTCCTCATTACCATCTCCCCTTTCACTTCTCTTGTAGATGGTTTTACATTTCCCTTCTCACAACAGGACTACCTCACATCTGTTTCAGAGGCTGAAGTGATTCCCCTGCCCCATCCATCCATAACTGGTTCTTGTATCACTTTTCTCTAAAGATGCAACTGTGCCCACTGCAATGACTTTAAAAAACCACAGCCATCTGCCTGTCAGGTGCCTGTATGGGAGGCTCACACTTCCCTGTGCAGCATCAGCCTCCCTCCTCCACCCTGGCCTTGGACACAGCTGGATTAATTCAGTTCATCCAAAAACTTTGGGAGGGTTATTTAAATTTGGGGCAGTAGTGTCATAATCTAATTTGGGTGTTCACATGGTCACATTCGCCTGGATAATCAATTTTCTCTCTGATTTAACCTGCCAGTAGAGCAGGCTGGGAGAAAAGATTGGGGTGGGGAAAAGATTTCCTTTCCAGAGCAATAACTGAAAGGGGGCCATATCCCAGCTCCCAAGATCCTAAAAAATCCAGAGTGCAGCTGCCACAGGTTTGGGGCTAACCCTGGCCAATTCTCCTACTGAAAGAACTCCACTTTTGAAACTGGACTTGATTCTAGTACCAGGAACCAGACAGATCAGTTTAAGTAGCAGTACTCCTATGGAGCACTGAACTCTCCCAGGCTTCTTTTTAAGGCTCTGCTGTTATGGATAGGAGCCCTGAAGGGGTAGGCATCTACCCCCATCTTCCCCTCCCCCATGATCTGCCTAAATAGATCTTCTAAGAAAAATCAAGAGGGGAGGGGGAAGGGAGGACAGGGTGAGAAGATACCATGTTTTGCTCCTTTGGTTTAAACTCCTTTTTGAAATCATTATAGGACCTTCTACATGGTATCTGAGGTCCTTTCTATCTACAAATCCTGTGATTCTCAACACCCAGCACAGTGCTTGTTGTATACTAGCTTCTTAATAAATGCTCATTGATTGATTGCTCATAGTCATGTATGCCCCCTCCCATTCCCTAGGCAGGAGGATAGACACTTGTTTTTCACTTTGACCCTTTTCCTAGGGCACTCACTACATTTGGGATTGGGTTGGGGAGAAGCATCTCCCTGTTTGCTACTTTAAACAGAATAGTCATAGGTTAACTCTGGCTTCTGTGCCAAAGTAAGAAACAATCTTCTTTTCTTTCTCCCTTAAATCATGAACTATATCCCAGAGTTCCTATAGTTTCATCAGACTATTGGTGTGGAAACAGAAGGCTTCTGTGTGTTTATTATGTGTCTGTTTCATTCACGCTTGGAACCCTTAACCTGTAGCTCTGCTTCCCCACCCCCCTCCAAACCTCCCTATCATCACCAGCATCCCACAAAGATCATGGAGGTTGGCACTGGAGGCTGCTGAACCCAGAACCATTCATAGCTCCTGCCATTTTCAGTAGCCTTTGAGGTTACGGTTTGACTACACGGCCGTGCACATTGGCTTGTTTCTCAGAAGGTTAGAATCCTTGCTTTATTTTGTTTTCATGTTTCTACCCTGATGTTTATGGCAGCAACTCAGGCCTGGCTGTATGCTTGTAGCGTGGCATTGTGTGTCCTCATTTTTCATGTCCTTGTTTAACAGGCAGTGAAATTCTGGTTTAAATTAAGTAGCTGCAAATGAGACAATTTATAACCCATTAGGTTGGGATGGAAAATTGTTTCTCAAAAGCAAATAAGTAATAAATCTGGTCTCTGCCTATAACTCATACTTGATAAGAAAGTGGGCCTGATCCTCTCCAGCATTCCAGATGCTATTTTGCTCTGCAAATAATCTTGGAAGTGCTGGCTTTGTCTCTTAAAAGTACTTACTGGGAAAGAGATTGTTGGCGCATTACAGGGTAGAGTCTCCACTCTTTTATCACTTTTCACTGATGCTGCTTTTTAAAAATGATTTTGCTTTAAGATTTCCTTCCTATGATGCATGACAAGTGTAATCAGCACCTGCCCTACTATTTATCTGTATTAGCTCATGCTGTATTATTTAATTATCTCTTTCTTTCCTTAGCAGCTTCTCGCCTCTCCTCACAGATATTCTTTAGCGATAAGATGCCAAGTTGGCAATGACCATGTATCTCTTCATTAATGAATTAATAAACTATTTTCCAAAAATGCTGTGTTCTCCACAGAAACAAAATTCAGTTTAATTCAACAAGCATGTATTAAGTACCTACTGTGTTCTAAATATCTAAGTACTGAGAATACAAAGATGGAAAAAGTAAAAATCCCTGGCCTCAAGGAGTTTACACTGAGGAGGGAGGGGCGTGCACATAAATGGACAACTCTTACACAGATATGTCAAAACATTTGCTTTTATTTGGATTTTGTAATTTCAGGGAGGGATGGGAGCCCAGCATGAACACTTAGAAAATCAGAAAAGGCTTCTTCTAGGAAGTGGTGCTTGAACTTGATCCTTGAAGGAGCTAGGAGTGCCAGGAAGTAGAATAAAAAATGGAGACTATTTCAGACTGTGCAGGCATGACAAAGATTAATAATAGCTAGTATTTTCAGAGCACCTACTATGTGCTAGGCATTGTGCTAAGTGCTTTACAATTATTATATAGATTAACCCTTACAAAAACCCTGTGAGGTATATTATCCCTATTTTACAGATGAGGAAACTAAGGCAAACAGCAGGGACCCCAGGGTCACAGAGCTAGTATGTCCCTGAGACTATATTTGAACTTGGGTTTTCTTGACTCTACTAGACTCAGGGCTCTATTTACCTCGTCACCTAGCTGCCCTAGTAATGGAATGATGTATGGAGACCTTCAAGTTGGCCAATATGGCTGAAATGTGGAATTAATGGGGGGAGTTAAATCAGCTTAGAAAGAGAGAATGGAATAAGACTGTAGAGAGCTTTAAAAGTCCTCACAGAGAAATTTATATTTTATCCTAGAAGCAACAGGAAGTTAACTGGGGCTTTTTATGTAGAAGAGGGACAGTAGGAACAACAGGGTGTTAGGTACCAAAGGGGTACATTGAAGAGGGGAGAGAGGAGGATATTACAGCGTTGGTAAGAACGTTGATTAGAAGGGTCAGTGGCCACTTGAGAACCATGGAGTAGTATTTACAGCGGTGGAAAACAGCTTTTCTGCCCAAGACAAGAAATGGTGTTTTTTTGATATGGGGAAAGCATGTAGCCATAGATCAGGTGATTAAGAGGAACCATGAAGTCCAACACCCTCCTACAGTTGAGGAAACTGAGATCCAGCATGTCAAGTCAATCAAAAGGTATTTTTTAAATTCTACTATCCCTGGTACTGGGTATATAAAAAACAGTAGTTTATGGTAACATCAAATTAGTGACAGAGCAAGTATTTGAAATCGGGTTTTATGTCTCCAAATCCAGTGTTCATTCCATGGTCACACAAGAAGTCAGGTTCTCTCTTTCTTTACAAGCACAGAGGAAAAAAGATCTGAACTTTCTCCATAGGACTCTTCAGGGTGATCTGGGCATCAGTTCATTAACCTTACTCCTCTGTCAGCACAGCACTGAACGAGGCCTTTGGCAATGCAGAGCCTACAAACATTATTTTCTATAACATGAGACTCCATCACTGCAACATGAACTTTACGAACCTCAAGAAACATACATACGTGATGACTGCATTTTAGAAGTTATAAATCTAGTTTCATATAGTTAGGGTACTAGTCCACACACACATGCTTACACCAACAAAACTAAAACATTTATTAAGTGCCTGCTGCATGCAGCAAGGTTGTACAGTGGATAGAGCATCTGGTCTGGAGTCAGGAAAATCTGAATTCAAATCCAACTTAGATACTCCTATGAAACCCTGGGCAAGTCACTTAACCCTGTTTGCCTCAGCTTTATCATTTATAAAAATGAGCTGGAGAAGGAAATGGCGAACCACTCCAGTATCTTTGCCAAGAAAACCCCAAAATGGATCTCAAAGAGTCAGGCACAACTGAAACAGCTGAACAACAAGCCTTGGGCAGGCCAGGACAAAAATGAAAGGTTCCCTGCTTCAAAGAGTTGACATTCTAGAAAGGTGATGATGGTGTAATATGCATACTAGTCAAAAAGTACAAAATCTGTACAAGAAAGAAAGGGTGAAAATAACCATCAGGGGGCAGGGGAAGCAGAAAGAGTTTGTGCATATGGTGGCACCTGAATTGTGTTTTAGAGGAAGCTACAGTCTGTAAGCAAGAGGTAAGTAGGGAGTGTGTTCCAGACATGAGGGACCAAGTGCAAAATCATGAAAGTGGTAGCTGAAAAAGAATATATGAGGAATATTTAGTAGGTTACTTTGACCTAGGTAGATAGTGTATGAAGAAGAGTAAACTTCTCTAAGAAGATTGTCTCTTTTTTTGGCTTGACACATAGTAGGTGCTTAATAAATACTTCTTGACTTGATTTGAAAGATGGTGGAAGTCAAATTGTGATTTTAAAATGTTATGGTACACCATCATCACTTCTTTGATGATTTTTGTATGTTATCCTATAGGCCACAAGGATATTTGAAGATTTTTGAGTGGGTGGTTGACATGAAATGTGTTTTTGGAATATTAATTTGGCAGCTATGTGGATAAAGAATTGGAGAGGGGAAAAGAGTTAGGGGGCTATAGTCTAACTAGAGGTGAGGAAATACTGAACTAAGAAACTGTGGATGGAGAGACACGTCTAGAGATACTGTGGAGGTAGAAACATAATTTGGTAACTGACTGGTTAAAGAGGGAGGATCAAGAATGACCCCAAAGTTTTTAACTTGAGCACCTAGAACAGTGGTGGTATGGTCAACAGAAGTTTGGGGAAGTTTGGGAAAGGAATAGGTTTGGGGGAAAATATAAGTACTTTTTGGTACAATTTAGCTTGAGATACCTATAGAACATCTAAATAGATAAATTGAGAAGGCAGTTAGTAATATAGGATGGAAATTCAGGAGAGCAATAAAGATTGGATATGTAATTTGGAAGTAACCTACCAAGATACTTGAATCCATAGGAGTTAATGAGTTCATCAACTCACAGGAATTTATAAGCAAGGGAAAATGCAGAGAGAGAAGAGAGAACACAGGACAGAGACTTGGGAAATGCCTACATTTAGTAGAAGTCCAGCAAAGTAGACTAAGAATGAGTGGTCAGACAGGCAGAAGAGAAACCAAGAAAGAAGAGTGCCATGAAAATCCAATGGGAAGAAAGAATAACCTGGGGAGAGAGTGGGAAAACGTTTCAACAAAATCAGGAAGGATAAGTTTTGAAGGTCATTGAATTTAGCCATTAAGAAACTATGGACAGCTTTGGAGAAGAGAAGTTTCAGTCAAGTAGAGGGGTAGGAAGCCAGATTTCAAGAGATGGATTGAGAAATGAGCAGGAAGAAATTGAAACAATGCATGGAAATACTCCTTTCTCGAAATTTTACTACCAAAGGGAGAAAATATGTGACAAAAGCTTGAAGATAACATCAGGAAGTCTTTTTCAGGATAAGGTAGACACGGATATTGTCAATAGGTGGTGAGGAAGAAGCTTGTGAATGAGGAGAGATTGGAAATACAGAGGGAATGGAACCTCTGAAGGGAGACAGGAAGGGATAAGACCAATAGTGTAAGTGGAGGACAGTCTGGTCTTAGCAAAGAGATCATCTTTTCATCAGAGACTGAAGAAAAGGAGGGAAGAATGATAGATGAAAACGATAAATTTGGAGGCATTGAGGGGAGAAGGGAGATCTTTGGACAGATGGCCTCTTTTCTTAATAAGGTAGGAGGCAAAGTCCTTTGCTGAGAGAGAGTGGGAAGAGGTGGTACAGGGAGTCTGAGAAGTGAGATGCTAAGGAGAACATGGTTGTTATCCTTTGTTCTTGAAGAGGACCAAAATGACATCACCATGATAAAGTGAAGTTTCAGTGTGTCCAACTGTGGCTGATTAGACCAATCAATACAAGCTTGGAATGCTCTACCACAGATTGGGCACGGATAGTCCGTGTGGACATTTTGGGTGAACATGAGAGTGAATAAAAGAAGCAAAGGATTGCCATGTAACAGGAAGGGTCAGGTGATATTAGATAACATAAATTTACAGAAAATGGAGTCGAGATATTTGAGTGACTCTTTCCATGTGCATTCAGGAACATATCAGTAGGAATACAAGAAGACAGTAGCACACTGGGGATCTGAATACAGGCTTCAATCCTCTCCCTCTGACTCTGTGGACATGGTACATGCTTCCTCAGAAAGGCGGGATCACCATACCGATGGGAGCAGGAAAAAGAGAGATTGGGCCGTCTAGATTCTGATCCCAGAGAGAATTGGTAGGTGAAATACTCAAGTAATGGGAGGGTGGGGGAAGAGGATGTTGGAAGGACATCATAGAGGAAGAGAATAAGTATATTTGTACATAATAGGATCACCAATCTTTTCATATCATTCAAACCATTGACTTTTATAAGTTCTGAAGGTTTAACATATTGGTCAGTATAACTGAAAACTAGCAGCAGTCATTGATGAAGTCAATTCTAAGTTGAGAGGGTATGAAGTGGGAAGATTGTTGAACTCCTGTAGGGAAATCAATCACTTCAGCCAAGGAGGTTTCTTCTCTTTATCCTCTGACCCAACAGTTAACATGTCCCAGTGAGTCCCTTCAACAATAATAAAAGTTCACATTTATATGGCACTTTAGGATTTGTAAAGTGTTTTATATACATTATTCCATTTGATCATCTGAACAACCCTGTGAGATAAGATTCTTTCCATTTTATAGATGATGAAACTGAGACTCCATAAGGCTAAGAAAGCTTGGCCAGGATCACACAGCTAGTAGATGTTTGAAGTGAGATAGCCATGATAATAAACTTTAACATTTACACATATCTCATTTGATCCTGACAACAACTCTGTGGGGGTAAATGCTATTACTATCCTCAATCTATGGTTGCCGTTGAGTTGTTTCAATCCTACCTGATGTTTTGTTACCCCATTTGAGGTTTTCTTGGCAAAAGTACTGGAGTACTTTGCCATTTCCTTCTCCAGCTCATTTTACAAATGAAGAAACTGAGGCAACAGGGTTAAGTGACTTGCTCAGGGTCACCCAGCTAGCAAGTGTCTGAGGCTGGATTTGAACTCATGAAGATGAGTCTTCTTGATTCCAAGTACAGTGCTCCATCCACTGCACTGCCTAACTGCCCCTTCTAAATGAGGAAATTGAGATCGAGAGTCTAAGTGACTTGCCCAGGGTCATAAAGTATGATTTGAATTCTGGTCTTACTGATTTCACTTTCAACACTATCCACTGATACCATGATCCCTTATGATACACATCAGATAGTAACCAGTTAGGTACCTTTTCACCAGACCCTCGGGAACTGAGAGATGATTTACAAAGGTAAGTGGTTTTCCCCTGTCTTCTTCCCTCAATACCTTTTCCCCTTCCCTAATTCAATAAACATGTGGAAGATGTCAGAATTCCCAAAGTTGTGCAGATCTTGTTGAAATTGCATTCATGTAGTTATAACTTCATACTCATTGTTTTAGAAGCAACCTGATTTTATTGTAATCACTGGCACCCAGGTACCTTGATACCAGAACCAAGATCTGGGAGGAGGAGGACTGAAAGAGACCCTCTAGATTGTCTTGTTCAATCAATTATTTTATAGATTCAGGAACTTGAAGCCCAGAGAAAAGAATTACCTAGCAAAAGCTCAAGCTAGACCCAGGCCTGATGCTCTTTCTGCCATGCCACATGGCCTCCCAGTCAAGTAGACGAAAATAGGATTGAACAGTCTGTGACAAAGTGACAAAGCAAAAAGGGACCAGCCTGTCTTCATCACTTCCCCCTGAAACACACAAATCCTAATGTCCCAGGCTAAGTGTGAGATTCTCTCCCCTCCTCAGTGAGAAGTTTGCCTCATTCCAGACAAATATTGAAAGCATAGAGGCAGACAACATTTAGTGCAAGTGTTGCAGTGGATAAAATACAAACAATACAAATGTTTGGCATTTAAAGCCTGTCACAATCTGGCTCCAGCCTGTCATTCCAAACTCTCCTCATTCTCTGCCTTACAGCCAAACTGGGCTGGTCAACTTGTATTCCCAGAATGTACTCATATCACCTCTGGTTCTTTGAATTCCTAACTTCCACTAAGACTCAACTCAAGTGTCACCTCCTAAGTGGAACCTTTTCTGATTCCCTTCCCCCCCCCCAACTAAATCATTTTATATTTACTGAGAATATATTTTTTATTGCCTTTGTATAGTCTTCATTTTCCTCATATTTAAAACGAACAAATTGGATTAGATGACCTCTCTAAGTTCCTTTACATCTCTAAATCAACAATCTAATGTTATTGCCCCCTTTGTACAATGGGAGCTTTTAAAGGACAGGAATATTTGATTTTTGTCTTCAATCCATGGTGCCTTAGCATAATGCCTTGCACATAGTAGGTGTTCAACAAATGGTATGTGAATCAATATATGAATGAATGAGCAATGAATTTTGAAGTCAGGGGACCTGAGTTCCAACTATAGCTTCGCCACTGAATAGGAAAGTGTGTGACCTTGGACACATCACTATCACTCTGGACCTCAGTTTCCCCATTTGTAAAAGGAGGAGATTAAATTAGATGACCTCTCAAAGTTTCCAACACTTGATGAGTCTATGACAGATTCATCAGGAGTCACAGTACCCAGGATTCATGAGCATGATGGAAAGTATGGACTATATATATTCCATGTAACTATATGTGGCGTGGATGCTCCTAACATACATTCTCACCTGGGTCTTTTGTTTTATTACCAGCAATGTGTTTCTTGACAGTTTTCCGGTTAGAAAGCATGGTAACAGTCTTTACTAAATTTCTGTCACATTGTAAACTTTTCATTGTGTTTAAATATTTTGGTCACATGATATAAAAAACACCACTGCAAAAGCAGTATAGGAAGAAAAGCTTCATTTTAGTGAAGGGAGAGAATGCTGTGATTTCATCAGCGTAGGGAGCTCCTGGTATGAAACTTCCCTCCCCAATACAGGTTGGCAATTCATCCATAATTTATAATCTGAGAGATTATACCAAACCATTCCAGTATCTTTGCCAAGAAAACTTCATGGACACAGTATGGTCCACTGGGTCACTAGGAGTGGGGCACGGCAACAAAATTTGTTTATCTATGTTCCTTACACATAGACACCTCAATATCTATCTAGAGTCTAGAGTTTGGTTCAAATTCTTCCATGAAGTGGTAAACCACAAGGGGTTGGTCAGTTTCAAAACAGGGCATCCTTCCAGTGCTTAGACACACACACACACACACACACACACACACACACACACACACACACACAGACACACACACTCACATAGACCCTAACACAGACACACAGACATACACACACAGACAGACAGACAGACACACACACACACACTCACATAGACCCTAACACAGACACACAGACATACACAGACACACAGACAGACACACACACACACACACACACACACACACACACACACACACGCATACATTCTCCACTTCTCCCCTCTCCCGTATTCTGAAAGTCAAGCTTGAGGGTGCACCCCCAGTCTTTCTCGGTAACTCCTTCTCAAAGACCTTTCTCGCAGAAGGAGGGAGAGGTCCGCAGAGCTCCGAGGCTCTCTGGGACTGCTGCAGATTAGGGAGTTCTAGGGCCCAGCCGGCCTCAGTTCAAAGAGTGGAAGGAGGGCGGGAGGGGGAGGCAGCGGCGCTGCCGGGGATGTCCGGCCGAATAAAGCGCTGGTTGGGTCTTTTGTTCCCCAGACTGGGCCTCCGGAGAGAGGGGGTTGGGGAGGAGGGGGAGGGGACAGGGTGGCTAGAGGGGAAAGGGGGAGGGAAGAGTGGAGGGAGTGGTGGAGGTGGGAGGAGAGAGCGGGCCAGCGGCGGGTGGGGAGCGTGTGCTCGGAGCGCTCGGAGCGAGATGCTGACAGATCGCTCCTCTATGTGCAAGATGGCGCAAGCGCCGAGTCCCCCGCAGCCCCGACGCTCCTAGGCAGCGGCATGCGGCCCCAGCCTCCAGCCGCCAGGGCTCGGCCGCGGCCCGGGCCCCGATCTCGGCCCCGGCGCCGTCACCCAGGGGCGTAGGGAGGACGCTAACAGGTCCCGAGCTGAGCGGAAAAGAGCAAAGTCCCCCATGGCTCCACCGCGCCCCGCGCTCCTGCGCCCCCGCTTCTGGCTGCTGCTGCTTCGGCTGCTGCTGCTGCAGCTCGTTCTCGGAAGCGGTGAGTGTCGGGGCAGGGGCCGGGCGAGGGCAGGGGCAGGGGCAGGGGCAGGGGCAAGGGGAGGCGGGGCCGAACGGACACCGGACCCGGGACCGAAACTAGATGGGGCGGAGTCCAAGAAGGGAAGAAGCCCGGAGTGAAGGGAGATGGAGAGCGGTTGGACCCCGGGAGGGGATGGAGCCGGGACTAGAGAGATGGAGAGGGGATGGACCCCGGGAGGGGATGGAGCCCGGAGTGAAGGGAGATGGAGCAAGGATGGGCCACGGGAAGGGACTGGAGTCCAGAATGCATGGAGATGGAATGGGGATGACACCCGAAGTGAAGGGACATAGAGAGAGGATGAAGCCATGAGGGAATAGACCCTAGGGTGTAAGGCGATGGAGCGGGGATGGGGTTGAGTCTGGGAATGGATGGAGCCCAGAGTGAAGGGAGCTACAGGTGAAGGAAGTGAAGCAGAGTCTAAGAGATAACCTAGCCTAGGTAGAAGGGAGGGAGAGAGCAGTCCCAGAGGGTTCCCATCCTGCTGTGAGCACGCAGCCAGCGCAGAAATGAGAGTGAGAGGAAATTCAGCCGGGAGTTAGGCGGCTTAGAGCAGGATTGAAATGAGAAAACTGAAATGAAGGAAGCCAGAAAAGGACGGGTCCCTGAATAAGGGAGATGGTATGGAACTAAGTAAGCAACTAGTGTGCGGTCAACTGAGTGGGATTTGAGAAGGGACAGAGCGGTGACTAGGGGTGTGTCACAAGAGGAGTCTCAGTGCAGGACTCAGCGTGGGACCGAGATGTGACTTCTGGCCTTAGAGAGAAAAAAAGCCCAAACCTGGTCTTCGGGGGTCGCAAAAAGAGATGCTACGGGTGAGAGATGTACCCTACGAGGAGTACCGGCAAGCACTATTACATTTCCTCCTATTCAAAAGTTCTCCGAGGTACACAGCTTCATACAGACGTACAAAATGTTCGCACATGCAGGATGCCTGCACACAGGCATGCTCCTCAGGAGCTGGGTCGGGCTTGCCTGCCCTGGGCAGCGGAGGGCTATGTCAGTAATCTCGATTTGGCTGCCCAGAACGGACAGGTTCTCTGTCCCCTGCTCCCATCCTGGGCAGGTTTCCCCAACCCTATTGTACGACCTGCATTTATCTCCTTTTCTCCTGGGTTCCTATCCTCACTTAACAACTGTAACAACCTTACAACCCTCTCTCTCCTGGAGCCACTGAAGAAACTCTATTCACCTCCACTGCAGTTGGGGAAGTGCTGGCCAGAGGCTATTGGGAAGGTTAAGTAGGGATTGAAAATAGGCTGCTTTATCCCATCTTAAAGAAGTTTTCAATACACAATTATTGGAGGAGTTGATGTTTTCATTTACTCGCTCTTTGAAAGTAACTCACGCACTTCGATGGATGTTACACTCCAGCGAAGGAAAATCCTCTTGGCTCCTATGGCGGTGTGTTTTACCCAGATGCTGATTAGCCTGCTCTCTAAACGGCATGCTTCCTTCCCTCGCTTGCCCCCCGGGTCAGCAGTCAGCTATCAGTCTCAGTCAGTCAGAGCCAGAGGGAGGGAACTGGTCTCGGTGAGGTCACAAAGGGAGTGAGCTGGGGGTGGGTAGGGTGGAGAACAGGGTTTGGCTCTGAATCCCAGGCTCCTTTTGTGTGGCTCCTCGGGGGTCGGGGAGGAACCCTCACCTTCAGGGTAAAGTTGAGCAGTTTGTGGTGCTGGGTCCTATTAATTGGATAATAAACCAAGCTGGCTGTGGTGTGAAGGAGATGGGGAAACTGAACTTTCAGGGGTCTAGGATGAGAACAAGCTTTCCCTCCCCCATCTCATCTCTTCCTTCCCCTCCTTTCTCCCTTCTCCCCTTCCCCTCCCATCCCCTTCCATTTCTCCCTTTCTTCTCCTCCACTGGAGGGGACTGAAGTCTTCTAGTTCAACCTTCTGATTTTGTACTTAAAACTCAGTTTCCAGAGGGTCGATTGCCAAAGATATAGAAAGAGTAAAGTGGGAGAATCCTAATTCAAACTCACATCCTCTGAATGTAACACAAGCACCCCTTGCAGAAGGGAGCAGTTTCAAAGGACTTTCCCTTTTTTTTTTTTTTTTTTTAATGGATTTAGGCTGACCTGGAGTAGAAGGGAGAAAAACTAGGGTTTCTTTTCCCTTCTCTTACACGACATTTTAGCCCAGCTTATATTAATAGGGGGAACGACCTCAGAAAAGGGACTAGGTCACAAAGTCATGCCGAAATAAAACCCATGTATCTGATCTCCCTGGGTATTAGAGTGGGTACCTGTGTCCTTCATTTTAGGGTGGGAAAGGGCAAAGAATGCTTAAGGTGGCCCAAAGGATAGAACCCTTGACTGAGAATCAAAAAGATCTGAGTTCAAATCCCTCTTTAGGCACTTACTGTGTGAGGTGGGTAAATCACTTAACCTCTGACTGTCTCAGTTTCTTCACCTATAAAGTCAGAGATAATAACACCTATTTCCTGAAGTCATGAGGATAAGATGGGATGTTTGTAAAGTGCTTTGTAAACCTTAAAGCTCGATATAAATGTTAGCTAGTATTATGGGGGGCAGGGTCTTTTGGCAGTAATTGTGATTAAGCAGAATTAATGGAGTTTATCTCTTAAGGTCCTCTCTGCACCTAAGTCGTCATGATTCTATGACAATTTAAAAAAAGAAAGAAAGAAAAGAAAAGAAGTAGCATGGAATAAGTGAGTAGGGAGCTGGCTTCTGAGTCAGAAAGACCTGGAGTTCAAGTCTGGATTTTGACACTTACTGACTCTGTGACCCCAGGCAAATCTCTACATCTTTCCGTACCCCCAGGCAATCACTGAGACTAGAAATTGAAGAGAAGATGAAGATTTGCTTTGGTAGAGACTAGTCACTTTCTCCCTACCCTAGTGAAATCCTAGATGTAGTAGATAAGCAAGAATTCTAAGCAGTTTTCCTCCACTTTTCCCTGAGATCTGCTTTCTTTTAGCCTTGAGCATTAATTGATTTCTGGTCTAAGCTCAGATCTGGTCTAGGTTTAGGTTTGCTGGACTCAGGAAGAGAAGAAATCCTTATTAAACTTGACTTTGTATTATTAGCATTTTTAACTATTCAGAGTACTCATGCCCATTTCTTACCTCAGCTGACACACACAACCTTAAATGACAGGTAGACTTACTTAGGTATTATGCTATTTGAGAGATGAGGAAACTGAGACATGGAGCAGTTAAGTTAATTCGTTCAGCAAACATTTATTAAATGCCTGTTGGGAATAATGGAGATACAAAGTTTCTCCCTCCTGCTGATACTGAAAAGGAACTGTGACAGAAAGGTAGGTTTTGCATAGGGCTCAGGATTGAGGGGAAATGACAAAATCCCCTAAAAATACTTGTGTTATCTTTCTTGGAGATTTCTCAGAATGAGAAAGACTCCAAGCTATTCAGCTGAGTTGTAGTAACCCAAAAGCAAAGGAATGAGCAGAATCAATTAATCAATTAGCATTTATCAAGAACCTACTATGTGCTGATCAAATAGATATGTAGATATTGATTTGGTCACATACCATGTCCATTTTGAGGCATGAGTTTCTGTTGGCTGTACATAAGAAGAGGTTAAATGGAGAGAATGGAGCTGGGATTATTTTAACCCATCTGTTTTCTGAAGAGGATTTGCATGCATTTATATGAGCCTATAGCTAACTCCATGAACTCCGGATATTGATTTGTTTTCTTTCTTCCTGGTGTTGATCCAGACCTAGGTCGCTCCACGGAGCTGGCATTCACTGTGGAACCAAGTGATGAGATTGTTGTACCTGAGCAGTCAGTGGTGCTGGGCTGCCAAGCAGAAGGTACACCACCCCTTCGGGTCACCTGGAGGAAGAATGGAGTGGAACTTCCAGAGAGTACCCATGCACTTGTTCTGGCCAATGGTTCACTCCTCCTCCCCAACTTCCGGCCAGATACAGGAACTGGTCTTTCTGATGAGGGAGACTATGACTGTGTGGCCCAAAATCGATTTGGGTTGGTAGTCAGCCGAAAAGCCCGAATCCAGGCCGCAAGTAAGTGAAGATTCGCTGTCTCTTTTTCTCTGTCCCTCTAGCTCTTTGTCTCTCTGTATCTGTCTGTCTCTCTCATCTTTGTGTATGTATCTCTCCCTCCTCCTTCCCCCACCCCTTGACTCTTGGAGGCAAGCTATTCACCTTGAATTCTCTGGGATCATCAGGTTTTTGGCTTTCCACTCATTCTAATAAAGCACTACAGAGAAGGAACAAAACCTATGAAAGCTGAAAGATGCAGCTGACCTCACCTTATCCAACTCCCACGATGCCATTAATAATAGGCTCCTAGGCAAGGATGGAGACCGGAGCCAGCAAAAAGGAAGGAAACAGAAGGAATACTATCTACTTTAATGATTTTTTTTTCTCACCTACCCACATTCTAGTTTCTTTCCAGTGCTGAGGAACTTTTTATAGCTATTGGAATCCTTGAGAGGTAAAATAATTCAATGACTGGGGAATCTTGAGTGAAGTCCTGGGTTTGGATTCTTCCTCTGACACATACTTAGCTGTATAGTCATGGACTTAACCTCTGAGTACTCCCAAAAAACTCTTTAAGATTATATTTTGGAGGCAGTATGATCAAGAAAGATCACTGGGTCTGGAGTCAGAGGACCTGGGTTCAAAACTCATCTCTGAGTTTGTGATCTTGGACAAGTTACTTAACCTTCCTGGGCCTCAGTTTCCCCATTTATAAAATGAAGAAATTGTGTTAGATGCCCTTTGAGGTTCCCTCCAGTTCTAAATCTATGATTCTCTGTGTTACATATAAATTGCTGCCCTGCTTTGGTGGAGGTAATTTCCACACCAGGAGTTCTCTTCACTGATGCAATCACAGTTCCGAGATTTATCTTTTCCCAAAAAAAATCATATTTCTCCATTGAGTTGGGGGAGTCGAGTGAGGCACTGTACCCCTTGGAAATCTCAGATGGAGCTATGTTGGTATAGTAGGTTTCAGGTCATCACTGGCCTTCCATCATTAAGACTTTATCAGAGTCACTGGCTCTTGCTTGGGGTAGAGAGAGAGGTGGCAGAGTAGAATCATTGCTTTCCAGTTCCTAAAGACCAACTGGGCCACAGAGGGTGGCTATTTGTTCTTCTGAGGGTAATACAAAAGTAGAATTGGATTTTTGGCTAAGACTCTATCTAGTCCAAGTCTCTTGTTTTACAGATGAAAAGTGTGAGTGAGGTGGGGACACCCAGAAACAGGGAAAATAAAGGGAACTTGAAGATAGGAGAAACCTCTCTTCTTTGCTTAACTCCCCAGTGTCTGAACCAGAGGCGAGGACTGATTAACCTCTGGAATCTAACTGCCCCTCCCCCAGCTAGGTCCAGGATCCGATGACATAAATCCCAGGTGTTTATATATAGATAACCGCATACATACTCTTCTATAAATGGTAATACCTTCAAGATGTTTAGTTTTCTCCAACTCATAACAATGTGAGAAATTGAGCTGTGCTATAGGGTTGGAGTGGGTGGTGGGCCCCAGTCTTGGCCTGGTTAACCCTTTCTGATCCAGTTTAGCTATGAGATTATCTTGAGATTGCTACAGCAGAGTCTTTTGGTGTCCAGCTTTTTCCACATAAGATATAGATTCACTTGGGAGCAGGAAAGGGCATGAGGATGCATCCCAGTAAAGCCATGTAACTGGACCCTCTTTTTCTATCATACTTTTTTAAAGCAATTCTCCAGCAGTTTACCCCCAGAAACCTCAAAAGCCAGTTAGCTCCTAAGGCCTCCTCATTCCATTACTTGCTCTCCTTCGAACCAATGATGTAGGTATTTTACTCACCAGAATGTCTATCTGAAAATGTACCATGAGCTCACTCTTCCATGTGGGCTACCAACATCTGTCTCTGTAAAGACCATGCCAATAATCATTGTGTATATGCATCAAGGTGTGTCTCAACTATTCAGCTGTCTCCCACCTAGGGTCTTGAACAGATAGAGAATGTTCTGTCTGTCACTCCCTTTGCTTATCCGTCTGGGATCAAGCATTCTGTCCTTTTGAGTGAATGATCTGGCATGATGGGCTACATTCACAGAGAATTCCTCTTACTCCTAAGTACCAGCATCCATTTGTTTATTTGTTGTTCTAATGGGCTGCTTTTTAAGGCTTATTAATGCCTTTTTTTTTTGTTACATCACGTCTATTTCAAAAATTTTCCTGCTTTTCCAGGCAAAGGAACAGATGTGGGTGATGGAATATCATATATAGGCAACAGCATAAGCCATTTTGCAGAATGTTTTAGGGGAATAATGTGAAATTAGTTTGGAAAGTTAAGTCGGAGTGAGATTGTAAAGAATTTTAATTACAGGCTGTAGAGTCTGCCTGTATTTTATCCTGGCAGCAGGGAACCATTGAAGCATCTTGAGCAAAGAAATGGTGTAGACAAAACTATGCTTTAGAAATATCAGTGTGGATATGGCTAATATGGAAATAGGTTTTACATGATTGCACATATATAACCTTTATCAAATCGCTTACCAGAAAATTTGGAACTCAAAATTTTGTGAAAAATGAATGTTAAAAATAATTTTTGCATGTAAATGGAAAAAATACCATAAAAATTCATTTTTCCCCTACCTTAGCCTATTTAGATGGCCATTCTAAAGATTACTACTAAAGACTCCTTTTAATTCAGCAAAACAATTAGCATATTCACCATATTTGACAGCATATCAGGTGTCCAGGATCCAGTGAACTGAGGGCTCGTGGAACTTAAGGGTCCTGCTGTATTCATGATGCCATAATCTTGTATTAATTCCAAGGCTAGGTGGTTCTCTGGGCTCGTAGTGCTGTGTCAGTATATTACTGTGGGCTCATGGTTCAATGGATATTGATATATTTAAATGTAATCTTGACTTGCCATGAGCATTAATCACTAACAAACATAAGAAAGTTTCAAGCATTGAATCTTCCCTAATTCCACTTCCTTCCCCCTCCCCTCTGCCAACTCTATTGCCTGGTAGGGAAGGCGTATCAGATGATAGATAATGAAACTAAGCCACAGAGAAGTGAAATGACTCTTCTCAGATCTCACAGCTTGATGGTGTCAGAACTGGATCTGGATCTTAAGTCTTCCCACTTTTCTCACCACTGGATGGGAGCCAAAGGTTTAGTTTCTAGACTGGTCCATCAATCGCTATCCATGCTTCTCCTCTTTCCTCCTTTGCTGGATCTTCATCCATTTCACAACCATGAGTATCCCCCTAGGATCTCTTCTAAATTCTCCTCTTTTCCTTCCTGGGGTACTTATTTTTTTTAGGTGATGATCCCCAATGGCCTCCTTCTGAGAATGATGATTTCAAATGAAATACATAGGAAACAAATTATATTAAAATATAGTTATCAATATGCTATAAAAAAAACAAGTTTTGGATTCTAGATTAAGAATCCTCATTCGCACTTAATGATCTCATCAGCAACTAGTTATCAACTCACATGTTGATCATTCCCAGATATTTAGAGGTAGCCCTAGTCTCTCCTGAGCTCCAGTTGGCATTACTAGCTGCCTTTCTGATTCTGTCTGGATAGCCCAGACATCCAGACATAGTCAAAGCAGAACTCAGTATCTTCCTCCCCCAACATACGCTCTTTCAAGCTTTCCTATTATCATCAAAGGCACCACTCTCTTCCTAGTGACCCAAGCTCAGAACCCTACTGTCATCCTTAACTTCTCAGTCTTGGGCCACTTCTTCAGTCCATTGCCAAATCTTGACATTCCTGCCTTCATAATATCTCTCACTTGTGGCCCCTTCTCTCCACTCAGAGTCCGCATGCTAGTTTGAATCATGATTGTCTCCTGCCTGGACTATTCCAATAGACTTTTGGTTGGGCTTTTTACCTCAAATCTTGCCTCACTTTAATTCCACTTCTACTCAGTTGCTAAAGTGATTTTTCTAAAGCCCAGATCAGGGTATACTGAAGTCAGCTCTGGAGCCAATTGTTAAATTTCGTCATGGGCATTTATACCTCAGAAGACTGAAGATACTCCAAATCTGGTCTTGATTTATTGTTTAGTTGATTGCCTAGACTTAAAAACATGTTGGAGAAAATATGAATAATCTATATTAAACTTTGAAGTGTGTCCAGCCTTTTCAAAGACATTATTGACTGCCTGATCCCTGCTCAGGCAAAGGTGCCCATTTATAGTTGGCTTGACTCACAGGGTTCAACAGGTCACGTTGCTATGCAAGCTATATGGATCATTTGTTCAGTCAGTTAGTTACGCCTGACTCTTCGTGACCCTATAGAACATACTGTCCCTGGGGTTTTCTTGGCAAAGATACTGGAGTAGTTTTGCCTTTTCCTTCTTCAGTGGATTAAGATAAACAGGTTAAGTGACTTGCCCAGGGTCACTATATGAGGCTGGATTTGAACATAGGTCTTCCTGATTTCAGGTCCAGCAATCTATATGCCTTCTATGGATCCTAGGATCATAGATTTAGGGCTGGAAGAGACCTTAGAGATTTCTAGTCAAATCTCCCTATTTTACAGATGAGGAAACTGAGGCTCATAGAAGTTGTGATCCTAACTATAAATATTGGAGGTGAGATTTGAATCTGCCTTCCTTTTCCATATCTGACTTTCGATCACACAGTGATAGCACAGTGCCAACTCCACAGATCTTTCTAAAGATGGTAATGTCAGGATAGACTCAGCTAATGAACCTGACCCAAGATTTTTTTTTAAGTCACTTACAGTTGATCAAAAAAAATGGGTTCTAGCTCGGTTACTAAGTAACAGTGGAACAAGTCATTCTCTTCTCTGAAACTTAGTTTCCTTATCTATAAAATAAGAAACCTGGACTAAATGATTTCTTAAGACTCTGTCCAGCCCTGAGAGAAGATTATGAGAATTCAAGGGAGAGAGCTGTGCCTATGTGGGGAAGATCTGGGGTAAGGGTATATATGTGAAAAAGGAGGGGGAAATGGGCAAGAGGCTTTGAGGGAATCAGGAAGGCAGGGGCCTAGGCTTACTGGGAATGACCTTCCCAAGGTTCTGGGGAGCTAAGCTGTTTTGGAAGTTGTCGGAAGTCTGAACCTTGGTCACTGCTGTAGGTTGTGGAAAGATGTGGCCATTCCTGATCCCAGAAAATGGGCATTGCTGATGACAGAAGGCTGATGTGGGTGCCTAGAAGAAAAGATTCTCAGGTCTTGATGCATAGGGTGAACTGATCCCATATTATGAAAACATAAGAAAACTATACATCTCCTCCTTCAAATGCAGCCTCTTTAGCTTGCCACGTTGAGGGCGGAGGTCACCTCTGAGACAGAAGCTCTCCCTCAGCCCTGTAATCTCCCACACATCTCCATCTTCACCTTCCCACCCACCTGCTTCCCACTGGAATGGAAAGGGGATGCTGTTGCCTGCCTGGTCCCACAGGGGCCTGAAGAGCAGGCATGTTGGCTCAAGTAGAATTCCAGGTTTCATTAATACTCTGTATGTGCTCATGACTATGTATGTATGTATGTGTGTGTCTGTGCAGGAGAGACAGAGAGAGATAGAGACAAGAGACAGACAGAGACAGAGACAGAGATAGAGATAGAGAGAGAAAAAGAGAGAGAAGAATACAACATGTTTTTGTTGTAAATGGTCAGAATAAAAACATTTTTCCTAGCCCGAACCTACCTTACCTCTTACTATACATGGGTATAGTGAACTAGTGTTAATATAGAATGTTGGTTCATTGGGAAGACAATTTTTATATTCTTGGTACTCATAACCTCAATGCCAAACACAGTACTTGGCCTATAGAAGTCCCTTGATAAATATTCCTGACTCCAAATCTCCTCCTCCTTTTTCCTCCCATTAGGATCCCAGCTATCTCTTCATCATGCATTCATTAATAGGTGATTGCTCAGTGGTGGGGAACAGAAGTGGTATCTGTTCTGTGTTTTTGTATTTCCATGACTTCTTTTAATGATTTTAGGGAACTGTGTATGCAAGTGCTCAGTTTCTTTTGCCTGGTTCTGTGGGTCTCCTGTTTTGGCCCTGTTTTCCCCTTGGCCAGAGGACCATGTGTCTTCATCCTATTTCTCCAACTAGGGTCTCACCTCCCCCAGCCTCCAGCCCCCAGGCCCCAGCCCCCAAGCGCTGTAACTCCCCCCTGGTTCCCACACCTTAGTTCCCCAGCCAGCCAGATGGCCCCTTGAATACAATGTGCAAATCTTCTCCTTTCCTAGTTCTTTCTATTGTTTACTTCTCAGTCTGCTCTGGGAATGTTGGCCACTGAAAAGCAGAGGCATTTGGAGGCTGCAAGTGAAACTTGCCTCCCTGCTTCTCGCCCCCCCATCCCCCATACCTCCCCTCCCATCTTTCCCTCCACTCTACCCCTAAGGAGAAGGGATTTTTTTTTCTTTTGTTTGCTTTCCTTTCTCTCTTGTGTCATTTGGGGGATAAGGAGTGGGAAGGGAGAAGTTTTCCCCTGGGTCAAGGTAGGGAAATTGACATTTCTACAGTCCCTTGAGGGAATCTCTTTATATGCTCTCCCAGAGAAAGATTGTCAGAAGAAAACAGGACAGAATTCACTTCTCTAAGTGCAATTCTCAAATGAAATATGCCAGAAACTTTGACGGCTCTTTGTGAGCATGGTGTTTTGGCATGGTTACAGTGTGCTTCATTCCGCAGAGACAACGTATGTGTGTATGTGCGTGCGTGCGTGCATGCGTGTGTGTGTGTGTGTGTGTGCGCCTGGGTAGGTACTGTGCAGGAGGGAAGGTTTATTAGGGAGGTCAGATTCATTGGTGAATATAGACACAAAGTCCACCTAGTCAGACCCAATCTCTCCAAAGCCCTAGAGAAGAACCAGGGAATAAGTTTTCCATCAAGCAGCAGTGCCATGCCAGAGAGAATGAATTGATGGATGGAGGGGATTAATTATGCTGAATTTGCTATTTTTAATCCTCGTGTATTTAGAATGAAGGGATATGCATGGGGTTGGGGGGGGGGGCGTGGTTCCTAAGGTTATTGTAAGGGCCAGCCAGCTGGAGTGAGAGAGTACAGTGTCCTAGATTTCTTATTGAGACATCTTGTGAAGATGGGCTTCTAGACTCAGTTTCACAAATCTGTGAAATGGAAAGTTCCTTTTTGGGTATGTGCTGAGTTCAAGATTCAGACAATAGACCTTGATGCGAGAAACAAAGGCAACTTAGACAAAGAAATTGAGGTCCAACCAAGTGGTTTGGCCAAAGTCACAGAGCTAATATGTCTTTGAGGTAGAATCTGAGCCAAGGTTTTCTTGACCTCTACAATGTTGAATCTGTACTATGATACCTCTCCCACCTCTTCCCTCTTCTTTCTCACCACTGTACGAGGGACAGTTCAGAACTAAGAACTGAAAATTTTTTGTTATAATAGATGTTTCTTTTAGAAATGGGGAAGTGAAGGATATAGGGGGAAATTTAGGTGATATAAAAACAAAAAAATCAATAAAAATTTATTTTTGAAAAGGGCTAAAAGCAGTGTGATTCTTGATGAGAAATGACAGAGGAACTAAGTGCTGCTTTTATACCTAGAAAAATTAAAGATAACTGGGGCAGGGAATAGGTAGCACAGAGGCTAAGAACAGTGGATCTAGAGGCAGGAAAACCTGGGTTTGAATGTGACCACAGAAACTTGCTAGCTTTGTGACCTTGAGTTGACTGAGGCTCAGCCTTGGTTTGCTTATCACTAAAATGGGGATAGTAGTCGCCATACCTTACTGGATCTAATGTGATAATAGTTTTGTATACCTTAAAGCATAACATGAATGCTATTATAATTATTCATAAAAGAATCCAAAGCAGGCCTGCAGAATACCGAGTAGATCCTTTATAGAAGGATTTACTAAAAACTTCCATAAGAATCACATAAGATAAAAAGGCCTGAATGACTTTATGATCAGGCCTCCAAGTGGGGGTACTGATTTGTCACAGATTTGCTTCTTACCTTCCTCAGATCATGGGACATAGAGCTGCAAGGGACCTTCGAAATCTTCTAATCTAAGCTGCTCATTCTATACAACAAGAAACTGAACCCAAACCCAGTCCTCTGACTTTAAATCCTATGTTCCTTTCCTCTTGGGTACCAAACTATACTGAATTTATTGACTGATGCAGGGGAAAAAAATGAGGATGATCAGGTGGAGTAGTTAGTCTGAAATGATGCCATGGAGAGGATGGTACATAAGCTGGTTCTTGATAAGTGGAGGGGAATAGGGAACTGAAATGAGCAAAGGGGAGAAGAGTTAGAAAAAGCTTAATGATGCTGGATTTTTACTAGAGGGAAGGGGAGATTGCATGTGAATGAACAGTGGGAAATAAGGTTGAATGGTGAGTTAGTACCTTAAAAGCCAGACAGAGTTCAGAGTTGATGCCAAAGAGAAAAGGGAAAGCCTTTTCTTTCTCCCTGAGTTTCTCTTTTTTCTCCCTCTGTTTCTCAACCGACAATGCTTTTCTTCTTCTTATCCCCTCCCCCTTTTGCCTACCAGAAAGGCCCATTTAAAGCCTTTGATGTAGTTCCTGCCCTGGCCTAAACCCCTGCACTCAGTACCTGACCCAGTCCTGGGCTGTATGGGAGAAAGAGACAATTGAAATTTTGCAGTGAGATAGTGACTGCTTGCTAATTGGAGAGTGAGCTTGTGATCATTCACAAAAGAGGTGACTGAAGCTTGGTTCTTGAGAGGTTAAGGGGTAACCCTTGTGGATGAGAGGGAATCTGGTTAGGCATGGGAATATTTCAGAGACTGAGGTGTGTGAGCCCAAGAGAGTTCATAGACGAGTTGAGATTGAGTGTATAGGACAAACTTTCTGGTGAATAATACCTACCACCAAAGGACGCTAGGAAGTTCAGGGCATACTCTGTTTTCTGCCTGTTCTCCTCCACTTTCCCACTAAATCAGTTTTCTTCTTTTTTCCTTCTTCTTTGATCCCTTCTTTCTCTCCCTCCCATCTGTTTCTCTTTCTCTCCTTCCTTTCTTTTTCTTGTTTCTTTTTTGTCTTTCTTCCCAGTTCTTTCTCTGCTTCTTTCCTTCTTTATCCTACTCTCTATCCCTCTCTCACTTCCTTTCCTTCTCTCCCTCTTCTTCTCTGTTTATCCTCCTCTCTTTCTCCCTCAGCTGGAATTGTAGAATACTAGAGTTGAAGGGGAATTTAGGGGTCATCTAGTCTAAATCCCAGTTCTCAAAGAATAAAGCCCCTTTTACAGTTGTGTATAATTGTAGAAATTCCTGTCTCTGCTAGACTCCAAGGGTTGCAAAGCCCTTCTATTTCAGGAATTAGGAGTAAAGTGCAAGAAGAAAGGTTGAACTTCAAAATGGAAGCTGTGTAGCTTGTCCTAATATTACTATGGGAGCCTAGGCCTTCTTGAGGTTGAAAACTATAGAGTCCCTTCCCTCCCCTATCACATCTTCTTGGGTCAGAGAAGGGTCCCTTGGCCCAGGGCATTGACTGCCCAGTACTGACCCAAGACTGGAGGCTGCTTCAGGAATGCAGGTGTTAGGTTGCTTCACAGATGAAAGTACTGATAATGGGCAGGAACTGGACTTTCTGGTCTGGGCTGCTGATGTTGGGGCCATTGGAATGTATGGAAAAGGAGCTGCAAACCCCAGAGACCTGGGGCCCCAGGAGGAGAGAGAGAGACAGAGATAGAGACAGACAGAGAGAGACAGAGAGAGAAACAGAGACAGAGAGACAGAGAGAGACAGAGAGACCACCTAGTAAGGGAAAGAGGGGGCAGACTACCATGGGAGAAAGAAGTGTCTTCCCTTCCTTTCATATTTTCTGGTTATGGCCCACTTCTGGAAAGCCCTAAAATTAGTAGTATGCCCAGACCCTTTGAACGTCATCCCTCTTGATTCTGGGTTTTTGGGACTAAAGTCTTGATAAGTCAGGGAACTTCTCTTGTCTTTAACACACCCTAAAGATACTTTGTACTTTGTCTATCCTAGTGCTTTACTAAGTCACTTAGCCCTGTTTGCCTCAGTTTCCTTGCCTGTAAAATGAGCTGAGGAAGGAAATTGCAGACCACCCAAGAATTTTTGCCAAGAAAACCCTAAATGGGATTGTAAAGAGTCAGACACAACTTTAAAAATGACACAACTTTCATTTTGGTCAGAAACTTCTTTATTGTATTTGGTCTTGGATATAAGTATATTTTCCAAGATCAAGGCTAGGATCGTAGAGTGTGGAGTTGGAAAGGATCTCAGAGGTCACCTTGTATAATCCCTTTACCTTACAGTTGAGAAAACTTAGTTCTGGTGGTGGTGGTGGTGGTAGTGGTGGTGGTGGTGGTGGTGGTGGTGGTGGTGGTGGTGGTGGTGGTGGTGGTGGTGGTGGTGTGTGTGCGTGTGTGTGTGTGTGTGTGTGTGTGTGTGTGTGTGTAAAATGGCTTGCCTGAAGTAGCACAACTAGTATCAAAGGCAGGATAAATAAATGAGCAGATGGATGAATGAGCACATAAATAAATGCTTATTGACTTGAGGATGACACTCTTTCCAACGTGCTCCTTTCTTCTTCCCTCCTCAGGGTCACACAATTGTACCCATATAAGGAGGAAATGAAAGGTCTGCAGTATGTTAGAGGGAGCATTTCAGTTTGCAAGTCAGGTTGGAAGATGAATTGCCTGACTAAGGCCTCCAGAAAAATGGCTGTAAGAGGTGAGGAGAAGACTTTCTGAGATGACCCCTTCATAATTTCACCCTCCCTACTTCTTACAAAAGGCATGGTGAGGTATAGCCCAAACCTTTCTAAGCCCCATAAAAATAACTGGTAGAGGAGAGATACTAAATGGGAAGAAATACTCATTCTTGGGGGATCTCAGGCCTAACACTGAACTACTAAGGTAAATTGGAGGTCACAAGTTTAGAACTGGCAAGGACTTTTGTTCTTGTTCAGTCATCTCACTCTTTGTGACCCCATTGGAGATTTTCTTGGCAGAGATACTGAAGTGGTTTGCCATTTCCTTTTCCAGCTCACTTTACAGATGAGGAACTGAGGCAAACAGGGTGAAACGACTTACCCAGGGTCACACAGCTAGCAAGTGTCTGAGGCTGGATTTGAACTCACAAAAATGAGTCTTCCTAATTCTAAGTGTACTGCTCTTTGTTTCGTTGCTTAGCTGTCCCTCAGACCATCTGACCCAACCTCCTCATTTTACAGATAAGGAAACGGAGGTCAGGAGAAAATAAAATAACTTGCTTTGGTATGAAAGGGATGAGGAGGAATTTGAACCCGCGATCCTTTTGCTCCAAATCCAGCTTCTGTTCTATATGGTTTGTTATACCTTTACTTCCCGGGGCTTTTGTGAGGAGAGGGCTTTAAGTAGATGAGGTCTATGAATTGCTGTCCGTCTGGAGGACTCTATGTCGGTGCGGTTGCACTGGCCCAGTTTATGCGGGTCCTGTTCCCATGGTGAGCCCTACTGTACTCCTCTCAGAGAAAGGAGTGTTTCCATTAGCGCTGGTTGCCAGCCCTCTGCAGGTAAGATGAGGGGAAGGAGGAGGCTGGAGGTTGTATCCCCAGGGCTGAATGAGACTGTTGCCCACCCCCTCCCCCATTCTCCCCTCCCCTTTCCTGTTCCTTGCATAATGATGCTGATTGCTCAGCATCTGTCACAATTAGTTAGTCATTGTTTGAAAATTCAGAACAAATCAAACGAAAGGAACTAGCTTGCCTTGGGAGAGGGGGGAAAAAGCTTCTTTTCCCCCCGGAGGTGTGTGGGGAAAGCTAAGTGGGGGCTGGGGAGGGAAGGAAGGGAGGTTGCCTTCCCTCACGCTTCGCAAGTCAGCCTTCACTAAAAGCTTATGAGAAGTGGAGCTGATAGTACAAAGGTGGTTCTGGTCAAGTTCACTGCCTCGGACCTTCAGCACAAGCCCCAGACCAGAGACTAGAGGAAGTCAAGGCCTGAGGGCTGAGCGGGGCCACGCGGGAGCCCCTGCCTTACAAACTTCAAGTCGGGCTGGAAGCGCTAACAACCGGCCAGGAAGCATAGGCCACGTTGTAACCTGAACAACTAGCCCTCGCCGGGAAGGCGGGGGTCACTTGCTGCGGGAGGAGGTGGGGGAGAGGCCCAGGAGGGAGTCCCAAGTGACAAGGTACTTGCACAGCCCACGGAACTGGACGGCCAGGACTTCTGGAGGTTAGGGACCCCAGCGTCCCGAAGTGTGCAGAGACAGAGTTAGGGTGACGGGCCCCTGAGAACCTCCGCTAACCGGAGTCAACCTGCTGCCCCTCGGAGCAAGTCCTGCAATTCAAGATCCTGACTCCGGAACTGACGAGCCACCCCGCCCAGTCACACCCCGGCCCCGTTTTCAGGCTCCGGGCGCCCAGAGTCCGATCTACGCCCACCGAGCTGACTCTCTAAGTGCTTTTGTTTCCGACGCAGCTAATCCCCGGGACACGTGACAGAGCCAGGCTGCTCCCGCCTGGGACTGGAAACCGGGGGCCCCAGTGTGTCAAAGACACTCCCCTCCCTCCTAGAGCTTCCCCTACTCGCTTCCAAGCTTAGCCACGGAAGCCCCAGCCCCAGCCCTGGGGAGTATTGTGACGCGCTGTGCTTTGGGCTCTAAGCTTTGAGTAGACCTCCGTCAGGATTTCGGCCCAAATCTTGCCCCACTTCCATTTCTACTCCTTAGAGTCCCAGTAAGGTCACGCCTCCTTCCCAGAGGCTGGTAAAAACCCCAAAGTGTCAGTTGCGTGTGTGTACGTGAGATGGTACGTGGCCTCAAGGTGAGGGATCAGGGTTCTTGATCCAATATCCAGAGGGTACTTAGCAGCGGGACAGAGTCTCCTAATAGTAAAAGCTCCGAGCTGAGAATCAAAGCGCTTTATAGTTTTAGTTCAGCTCAGTTCGCTTGTTAAAAACATTTATTAAAAGCTTACTGCTTTCAGATCCCTATCAGGCCCGTGGGGACTTTTTAACGAAGTTGAGCTAAGATAGGGTTACCTGCCCTCATGGAATTTGGTTAAGTATGATGAGAGGACAAGACAAACATAACGAGAGTACAAAATAATAAGAGGGAACAAATTATACTGTGAGGTAGGAGGGGCCCCACTTTTATCGCTTAACCATTCTTTCTGCGGTTTCCCCTTTGGAAAGTAGGGAATAGTTTTTCCTTCCAGTTGGGGTGACCCAAAGACAAGGCTGGCTTCTGCCAGGGATCATATACCTTCTTACCCAAAGGATGATATCTCTCTCAAGTCTCGACACTCTTCAATTGGAATCTGGGTGTCTAGTGAGGGTTTGAGGGACTGGCTAGAGATCTAAAGAGGAAAGCCCAGCAGTCTTTGATGTACTACAGTCATTTTAACGTGGCTTGGGTGAAGGAAGAACCTGAGACCAGAGGCTGGAATGGGATAGTAAGGAGCCAGAGAAAAGCATGACAACCTCAGTCTTTTGCAGTTTGAATATATAGATAGCTCCCGAGGCTTCAGTTAAATTTTACAAACGTTAATTGGATATACAAATGAGTAGGAATTGACTGATAAATTCTCCTTCTCTCAGAGAGTTTACAATTCAGTTGAGATTGGGAGGAGAATAAGTTATTGTTGTAATTGTTGAGTCCCCAGTAAAATCTTCACCTTTTTGAGGGCAGGGACCAATGAATATTTCTTTTTCTTTTTCATACTTCTGTCTTTTTGCGTCTGCAGTTTCTAGTAGTGCCTTGTTCACAGTAGACTCAGCAATATTTCTTGATTTGAATAATTATAATACTGTCAGTGAAAATGTCTAAGAGGTACAAGAAAGTATTATGAGTTGAAAGAAAAGAAGGATTACTTTGGAGGGAAGAACGATTAAGGAAGACTTCATGGGAAAGATGGCATTTGAGATAGATCCCAAAAGATTCCAGGTGTTTCAAATGGCAGGAAATGGGGAGGGAGGACATTCCAGGCCATGGGAAACTGTAAGATTTGACTGGGAAGGAGAACCACAAAACACCAGAACAAGAAAGGTGCCTTAGAGATGGTCTGATTTTATGGATAAGGAGGATCCTGAGGCCTAGAATAGTGAGCTGTCTCCCTTCTAGTTCTTCTAGTTTGTGCCTCACTTCCAGAACAAATCACTTTTTAAAAATGTAATTTCCAACTCATCTCCACCATTCGTTTGCTCGTATATTTCTCTGCTCTGTCTAGCAAGAACTTCTCCCTCCCTTTCTGTTCTCTGTCTCAGTAAGCATCTCTCTCTCCAGAATTCGAACCTCGTGGTCTCTTTCTTTATTTAGTGTTTGAAGCTCAAAGTTTTGCAAACAAACAATCAGCCAGCTCTTTTGTTGCGTTCTCTCTTTCTTTGTCGCCTAGGTTCTCGGTGCCTCTCCTCCTCTCTCCGCTCCTCTCTCTAGGCGGATGTCCAGAGGGAACGAGCGGGGCCTGGGCTACTCCGGCTTCATACTCGGCCAGGGGCTGGAGTTTTATGATTCAGATGAACCTTTTCTTGGCTCTCCCTACGGTACAGACCGGGGACTTGGGCGCTAGAAGCCCCCAGCCCCGAGCCCCGAGCTCATTACAATCCAGTTTCTTTGTGCAGCGGGGGATTTGCAATTGTAAGCAGGCCGGGGTTGGGGGGGTGGGGGTGGGGGGTGGAGGGCTGGGAGCTGGGAAAGGAGCTCTTTGCAGAAAATTAATTCCCTCCTGGCTTGGATGGATGCTCCCCGCACCCCCACCCCCACCCCACAGTACACACGGAGGAACAAACCACCGGCACACTCCCTGCACTGCGCTGGACTGCGGTCCCTGAGGATCCAGGACGAAGGCTGGGGGGAACTGAGAAGATTGGGGGACGGTGAGGAAGGGTCAGTGGAAACCCAGAGATGTATTTTTTGAGAGGAGTGAAAGGATACACTTCCCAGCTGGGGTCCTTACTCGGGAATGGCAAGGATGAGATGTTCCCCTTCCTATCACCCTCCTCCCCTCCTTCCAGCCCCAACCTACGATCGCTTACTGGACCCGGAGCTTGGGTCGGGCTGGGGAAAGCAATGAAGAAAGCCGCGGCTTCTTCTAGAGGCTCCTTGGTGGAATCAATGTGCATTCAATTAACCTCCGCGCCGCGCAGTCTCCATGGATCGGTCGGGAACAGACGCTTTCAAGTGTCGCGGCTGTAAAGTCAAAGCGGCCCGAGCTGCTGGGGGTGGGGGCGGGAGTGTATGTATGTCCAAATAGAGGGGTACGTGTGTGTGTATATGTGTGTGTGTGTGTGTGTGAGAGAGAGAGGGGGGTGGGTGGAGAAACTAGAGCCTGTCTTTGCTCATTGGGAGATGCAAAAGCATCCTGGCAACGTTCGCCGCAGTGTCAGCTAGTTTGTGTGTTGAGGGCGGGAAGATGGGGAGGAAGGCTAGAGTAACCACTTTTAACTCTAAAAAGAGAGACCTTTCTCCCAAATAGGAAATTGAGAGCTGGCCTCCGAAATACACGTTCTGTCGTCTATCCATCTCAGTCATAAGCACCGTAACAAAGAATGGGAAGTAGAGGCAGAGAGGAATTGGAGAGGATCTTAAGTACATTGAGGGGCAGTGTGCTAGCATAAATTACTATAGCTCATCGAATGTTAAGCACAGGAATGGCCGAAAGTTCCTTGACAAATAAATATCCATTGGTGAGTAGTTCTAGGAAAGAATTCCACTTCCTAGAAGGTGGAAAAGTACTGCCACTTCATAAGGTCCTAAACAGAGAACTCATTAGATCCTTAAAAATATTTAGACAGGATTTCATCATATAATGTTAGAATTAAAAGAAATAATAGGATCAGACGGATCAAAGATGTTCAAGTCACAGGAGCTGGGTTCAAATCCTGCCTCTGGACAGTATCTATCTGTATAAACTTGGGCAAGTCGCAATTTCCCTGAAGAAACTGTTTCCTCAACTCCAAAATGTTGAGGTTGAACTAGCTAGACTCTGAGATCCCCTCCAGTTCTAAATCTGTGTTCCTATAATTTTTAACAGATGAGGAAATTGAGACTCTTGGTACAGGGGAGAGAACACTGAATTTAGAGTTGGAGGATCTGCTTTCAAATTGCTGTTCTGCCCTGGACTATCTTCCTGATTTTTGTCAAATGGCTTAACCTCTCTGGGCTTCACTTTTCTTATTTGAGGAATGAAGGAGTTGAAATAGTTGACCTCTGAGGACCCTCAGTCCATGATGAGGCTGCCTTAATGAAAGACTTCAAGGTCATCCAGCTAATTAGACGCAGACTCTAGGTCTTCAGAAGTCCAGTTCAAGGTGTTGCCACTTGTTGGTTGATTGATGCAGTAGATCTCTGTTCAAGCTCTCTGACTTTCAGAAGGTTAACTCATCTAAGACTATGTTGTGGAAGGTATTTTTATAGAACACATTTCCACCATGCCATTCTTCAAAGTCCAGCTCAAATTCTTTCATGACCTTTCTAATCCAAAGTGCCTTTCTTTCCCCTCTGAACTCCTGTAGTGGCTTTGGTCCAATTCTACAAATCTCTATTAATCAACAGATTTTTTAATTGACCCCTTACTCAATTTATTCTTTTCCACCTCCAAACCAAAAGAAAACTTGGACCAGCTTTTGAGTTGTAGAAGAAACTATTTCAATTTCTTATAAATATAATATCTCTTCTTTAAAAAGGCAATATACACATACAAATAAATAAAAAGTCAGTACACTCAGTGTGCCATTCTTTTTGCTTCCTTTTTCCCCTGAGGGTGTTGGCCAGCTCCTCTGCTCAGTCTTATGCACTTAAGGAATTGAAGATTTCTGTTTTCCCAGAGAATCTTTATCCCTGAGGGCTTTTATTCTTCATCTTTCTCCTTTCCATTTCAAAATGTGTGTCCACCCTTTTAGGGGGAGGGGAAGGACCTATAATCTTGATCAACTGTTCTCTAGTCTTTTTAAATAATATATTCAGAGAGGACATGGGACTCTTTCCCCAGACCCATTCCCATTTCTTAGGCAGGTTCTATCCTTTCTACCCTCAAACTTTCAAAATCATAGACTCCCTTAAGGGAGTCTGTGTCAAGATTTTATTACCTTGTCTGTCTAGCAAGAAGATCCTCCTTCATTTCAACCAACATCTTTGACCTCTATTTAAATCTGTTTCTTCTTCTTCAGTGTGTCATGTATAGAGAAGAGCAACTTGGAGCTGTCCACACATCTAAGCATAGATCATGAAATTTAAAATTGGAAATGATCTTAGAGATCATTCCCTCATTTTCATAGATGAAAAACTGGATTCCTTAGAAATGAATGTATTTCCTCAAGGATACATAGGTGGCAAGGAAAAACCCCCCATATCCTTTGACTCCAAATCCAAGGATCTTTCCATTAAATCATGCTAGAAGAAAGCATGTATTTGTTAAGTGCATTGTGCTAAGCTCTTTACGTATAGGTTCTACTATTATCCCCATTTTTCTGTTGAGGAAACAGGCATAAAGGTTAAATGACTTGCCCAGGATCACAAGACTGGATTTGAACTCAGGTCTAATGCTCTAGCCTCTGCACTACATAATTACGTCTGTAAAGGGACAGGGTCATGGCCAGCCTGGGGTAGCTAGGTGGTCAAGTGGATAGAGTGCCAGACCTGGAGTCGGGAAGACTTATTTTCCTGAGTTCAAACCTGGCTTCAGACACTTACTAACTCTCTGACCCTACCCCGTTTGCCTCAGTTTCCTCTTCTGTAAAATAAGCTGGAGAGGAAAATGGCAAACAACTCCAGTATCTTTCCCAAAAAACTCCAAGAGTCTGACACGACTGAAAATAACTGAACAATAACAACCAAATGGTTATACTCCAAGGCAGTGATAAAGTCACCTCTTAAGTCTCTCTTCTTCAGGTTAAAAAGTTCTTATTCCTTTAGCCTTACTTTTCAGAACCTTCTCTGTTCAGAACCTTCTCTGTGCAGGAAGTGTGATTTTGGTCACACTTCCTGCACATTCCTGTACTCATTTGGAAGTAGAGTAACCCAAACTAAGGGTTATGCTGAGTATACCTGAAGGAATGGTTCTCAGGTTTTCACATCATATTTCTTTGATCATGTCACATGTTGGTTTATTTTTCACAGTGGCTCTTTATTGATGACACATTCATTTTGTAGGAAGTAAAACCATGAATCCCAGGTCTCCTTTTCTGTTACTTTTGCACCTGGCCCATCTTTCCTCAGTTTCTATTTGTGCTATTGGCACTTACAGTCATCCCGTCTCTACAGGATCATTTTTCTGACTCATCAGTTTTATTTCCGTTGTCCAGCATCATCCAGTAGCAAGTAGCAATAGTGGTAGAGATTATTCTAAGCCATAATCTGTCACCATTTTAAGTCACCATTTGGCTTCTTCCTCAGGCAAGACTGGAGATTTTTGCCCTGTCCCATCCCTTGGGTTGAGGATAGGAGGGGAGATAACCTCAGACTTTCACCTCTAGTCTTTGGAATTGTGGTCCTTTTCTTGGCTTCCTCTCAGCTCTAAGACCTCTGCAAGGGGTAAAGAGCTTTCTGAGAGGTCTAGAAGAAATGGGTTCAAGTCTTTGACATGTACTAGCTGGGTGACCATGGGTAAATTCCTTAACCTCTTGGTGCCCCAGATAACTCTCCATGACTATAAGTTCAAGGACAAGTTGCTGCTGTGTTGAGGAAGTTGCTGCACTGAGAATTTCTCCACAGTAATGACGATGCTGAGTTTCAGAGACTATAGGTGACTTACCCCAGAATCACACAGCTTGTAAGACCCCTCAGCCTTTTTTACGTTAAGACCACTGATATCCTATTTTCCCCTGGGCACGACCTTTCCAAGATTCATTTCTCTTCTGCTTTAATTCTCTCTATATTAAGAAACACCAATACTATTCTTGCCCACCTTTTTGAAAGAGTAAAGATTCATCATTCTTATCTTCTAAAGTAAGAACTAATTATGGCAAAGCACTTTGCCATTGTGTGCTACTCTGGAAATGTTTAATAGTAGAAATTGTCATTTTTCATTATCATCGTGCTCATTATAATTATCTTCATATCATAGTACTAACCCACTAAGCAATATTTAAAAAGTTATTAATGTTCTCAGGTTTGGGGGATGAGAAAGAAATAGTTTTCATTTGAAAAGCCTTTCCAGCTGCAAAGGACCAATCATCTTCATCTAGTGTGGCATTTTGAGAGGTCTCTTCTCCTTTATCTTTGGTAATATTGGAGCATTTTTAATATACATCAGAGTAGCAACCAGTATGGCATCAATGGAGTTCTATATCTGGGTACCAGAAGCCAGGATGTTCCCCAGCCCCTCAGCATCATCCCACATCTTCTCTCCCGGTAGCCCTTAATTGCTCCCTTACAATTCCCTGGTCAATTCCTTCCTTCTACTCCTGCTTCCCATCCATCCCTTCCCATCAGATTTCTTTCAAAGCTTCCCCTAACTGAATTTTCCCAAGGAGTATTTTTGCTCTAATATTCAATATCACCAATCTGGAAATTTGATACTTGAGGCCACCCATCCAGAACTATGAGTAGCTATTACATTAAGCCACTATGTTAAGTGCTCTTGGTGGAGGGAACATACATGGGGGAAAATGAGATATAGAGATGACTAAAACCTGGGGTGTGCTGACAATGTTTAACAACCAGCTTGTGGGGGGTGATATATGCAGATATCTTCATTCTTATCATTTTCTCTATCTCTTTCTTGTGTTCACACAATCAATAAAACAAGAAATCCAGCTCTGATTTGTAGGGCTTACAGATTTCCAAATAGTAAATGCTTCCACTGAAAATTTAACTCAAGTAGATGTGGCTCCAGCACACCCCGAGCCTAAAACATCATCTTAAGGCATCTCTCCAATGTGAGTCAGTGAATATAATTCATTAACAATGAACTATGAGAACAAATCTGAAAAGGTATGGATCTATTGAACCAAGCCTATAAAAACAGATTACTGCCATATGAGCAACAAGTCTGTTGTTATTGTTTCGTTATGTCTGATTCATTTTGTCCCCATTTAGGTTTTCTTGGCAAAGATACTGGAGTTGTTTGCCATTTCCAGCTCATTTTATAGATGAGGCAAACAGGGTTAGTTGACATACACAGGGTTATACAGCTAATACGTAACCCTAAATGACAAATTTTAACTCAGGCTTTCCTGACTTCAGACAGGGTTCTCTATCCACTACTCAGTCATCCACTATCCACTACTTCACTTAAATTTCCCTAGTCAGCATCAGGTCTTTTTCTTTTTGATCAGCTGATGAACCAACCAATAACCATGGCACTTGAGAATTTTAATCTTTTTTTAACTAGAAATAATCTAATAAATAAGTGACCTAGAAGGTGTAGGTTTTCCTGGTAGGAGAAAGGAAATAACGGCAGGAATCATAATGACTGTGAACATTTACTCAGTACCTGGATTCTTACCCTACCACTAAGTGAGATTGCTTTTTCAAGGCCACCAATATCTCTTATCAGCTGTATCTGATGGTCTTTTTTTCAGTTCACATTCCACTTGACTTCTCTGAATCTTTTTATTTTGCTTTTTTTGGTGAGGAAATTGGGGTTAAGTGATTTGCCTGGGATCGTACAACTAGTGGGTGCCAAGTCTCTGAGGTTGAATTTGAACTCAGGTCCTCCTAACTCCAAGACTGATGCTCTATCCACTGTACCACTTGATTGCCCTTGACATCTTTTGATATAGTTGTCTATTCCATCTGCCTGGATATTTTGTCCTTCCTCAGTTTTGGTGACTGCTCTCCCTTGGTTTTCTAGGTTGGTACATTGGAGAGAAAACTGATTTAGGGTAAGGAGATGCAGATTTTAGTTCCTGCTCTTTTTTACTATTTGTGCGTCCTTGAGAAAGTCAGTTAACCTCTTTAGTCTGCAATTTCTTCCTCTGTAAAATGAGATTGTTGGGTTAGATGACCTCTAAGGTCTATTTTATTTCTAAATCTATGATCCTCCCACCTAACTATTCTTCAGTTTCTTTTGTTGATTTATCATCTGTCTTTGCTTCCTAAAGATGAATGCTCCCCAAGCAGGATCTCATAAACTCCCATTGCTTCAATAATCATCCCTGTGCAGATGACTCCCAAAATATCATTTCTATGCAGATGAATAAAAAAATCTAACCCTCAATTCTTGTGAACTTCAGGCCTGCAACAACCAATTGCCTCCTAGACATTTTCATCTGAATGCCCCCCATTGGCATCAAAACTCAGCACATCTAAAACAGAAGTCATTATCTTCCTTTCTCCTCCCTGACTCAAACCACTCTTTTTCTAAACTTCCTCAATTCTATTAGAGACATGACCATCTTTCCAGGTCTCAGAGTTGTCCTTGATTATTCAACTTTCCTCACCCTCTAAGGTCCAATCAGCAGCAAGTCCTGAGAGTTCTCCCTCCACTCTATCTCTTGCAGACACCCTTCTTTCCACTCATATGGCTGGCCATTAACCAGGCTCATACTTCCATCACCACTCATGTAGGCTAAGTATCAGTCTATTTGTTCTCCTTACTTCTTCTCTCTCTCTCTCTCTCTGTCTGTCTTCCTATCTGTCTGTTGTCTCTCTGTGTCTGTGTTCATATCTGTCTCTGTCTCTTCTCCAATTCATCCTTCACACAACTGCCAAAATAGTACTTCTAAGGCATAGGTCTGATCAACAACTCCTCTGTTCTCAAATGTTCAGTGACTTCACATTGCTCCTAAGATAAAATAAAAAACTCCTTAGCCAAACATTCAGAACACACTACAGTTTGCCTCCAAACTACTTTGCAGGCATTTTGTATCACTCCCCTTCGTATATTCTGCATTGTGCCTAAACCAGACTAGTAGTTCTCTAGACTCAGCATTCTGGCTCTCATCTTTGGACCTTCACCGAGGTTGTCCCAGGTTCACTCCATCCTCATTCTGAAAGTGCCTCTCAGAACCCTCAGTTTCCCACAAACCACAGTTCAGGTGGTGCCTCCTACTAGAAACCTTTCCTGATCACCCCATCTATTAGCTTAAATTTCCTTGTGTTTACTTACTTTTGTACATCATATTCCTGAAGCAGAATGTAAGATCCTCAAGGGAAAGAACCGTTTTGTTGTTTGCTTTGTGTACTTGATGCCTTGAATTGACCAGACACTTGATAAGTGCTTGTTGAGTTGAACTGAATCCATGAAATCATTAGAGACCAAGGTAGGAAAATATATAATCAGTCATAAAGATTGTGGCTCATACTCCTGAAGTTTGGAGAAAATCAGTGTGGAGCTGAAAATTTAGGAGGTTTCATGGAGGGAAGTAGGGAGAGAGGGAGAGGAAGAGGAAAGAAAGAAGAAAAAGGAAGGAAGGAAGGAAGGAAAGGAGGAAGGGAAGGGGAAAGAAAGGAGTAAGGAAGGGAAGAAAGGGAAGAAGAGAAGGAAGAGGAAGAGGAAGAAAGGAAGGAGGATAGAAAAGAAGGATGGATTTGCTAAGTGCCTGAAAAATAGTCTCATTTGATTCTCACAAAAACTCTGGGAATCAGATGTTATTGTTACCCCCATTTTACAGCTGAGTGAACTGAGAGGCAAGTGACTTGCCCAGGGTCACACAACTAGTTAGTGTCTGAAGCTAGGTCTGAGTGTAGGTCTTCTTGACTCCAGGCCCAGCACTGTTCACACTGCCACATAGCTGTTTAGGGAATGTTTTGCCTGAGAAAGAGAAATAACGTCCTTCAAGTATTTAACAAGCTGTCAAGTGGAAGAAAGATTGCAATTTTTCTGTTTTGCCTGAGAAGGAAGAATTGGGAGCAATGGTAGAAATGGACAAGAGGAAGAGTTCCATTTGCTATAAGGACAAATTTCCTAATAATTTGAGCTGTCCAAATGGAAATAGGCTGCCTCAGGAGATGGTGGATCCTTATCAGTGAGCATCTTCCAGCAGCAACTATATGGCTATTTGTCAGAAATGTTGTATATGTAGTTTGAAGCAGATGAGTTCTGAGGTTGTCTCTTCCCATTTTGAGATTCCACGTGGGTCTTGCTAGCTCAGTTTCTGAGTTTTTAGCATTTCATACCAATAAGGTACTTGTGTTATATTACAATGATTAGTGTACAGCCTGTATATCTTATCTTTACCACTAGGTTACAAATTCATGGAGAGTAGGATTGGAGCCTAAATTATCAGGAACCAATGCAGTGCTGTGCCAGTGTTGGACAACTAATCTTTGTTGAATTTTCCTTTAGGATTTTGCCCTTGGGTGCTCCAATTTTCCTGAGGTTTTCTCAATGATTCCCTTGAAGGAATCAATCTATTGACCTTCTGAGTCTGACTTTCAGAACTGGAAACAACTTTCTGATATCATCGAGCACAAGGGTGGGGAACCTGTGCCCTCAAGGTCATATGTGGCCTACTGGGTCCGTGAGTGCTGCCCTTTGCCTGAATTCAAACTTCACAGAACAAATTTCCTTAATAAAAGGATTTGTTCTGTAAAAGTTGGCCTTACGGCCTTACTCCTTCTTACCCCACAGTTTGGTTCTGCTGCTTCTTCTGACTGAATCAAGTCTCTGCTTAGATTTCTTTTTCCTTTGTTTGCTTTTTGTTTTGGGGGAGCTAATGGGGTTAAGTACAACTAGTAGGTGTTTGAGGCTGGATTTGAATTCAGGTCCTCCTGACTCCAGGGTTGGTACTCTATCCTCTATGCCACCTAGCTGCCCCATCTGCTCAGATTTTTAGGCCCTCTATAATCTGGCCCCATCCTTGTTTTCCACGCCCATTTCCCACTACTATCCCACACTGCTCTCTCACTGATGCCCTCTCAGGCCACAAATAATGCTCTCTTTTCCCCTTCCCCCCACACCTGGAATGAATTCTCTCTGCATTTTGTTTATTTGAGTACGTAGGCATCTCTTGAAGGGCCAGTCACTCTATAAAGCCTCTGCCTGTTCTAGCTCAATCCACATGTGACCCATAATACTTCTGAACCAGATTAAAATGTAATTGGGAAATAATTAACAAAATAAATAAGAAAACAATAAAACATAGATAATATCACATTTAAAAATTAAGTCAATATGTGTCCTGCGGGGATCATTATATCTGGATTAGTGGCCCCATTTCTATCCAAGTTGGACACTGTAGCTCTAACCAATGCTGGTTTTTCACTTCTCTGAACTGCTAGCTATTGGCTGTGCACTATACAGTTTAGCTCCTAATTAATCATACTTAAATTAGCCTTTAATTGTTCATATGTCTCAAACTAAGTCTAATGAATTCCAAGAGTGCCTTCTCCCCCCGCTTTCTCTGCTCCCTCCTAGTCCCCACCCTAAGGTTGAGCACACAGGTGTTCAGTAAATATTTGTTGATTGAGTTCAATTCCGATGAATACATGACTGGTAGACAAACATCTCAGGGAGGGGAAACCTGACTTCCTGCCCTTTGAATTGCTATCTGTACCCCATATATATATTCAATATCTCTCCTCCGAAGCAGGAAATTCAACATCTTAAGAAATGCATATTCAGAAGTATAAGAAATGGTTCATACTTAAGACCATAAACTTCCAGGCCAAGAATGCCTCCCCTTCTATTTCTCCCCAAAGATCTGAAATAGGTTTGTTTTGCTTTTTGGTGATGGGAAAAAGGGAGAAGTAACACCCTGTTAGATTCTGAGAACAGTGAATGAAGTGAATGAAATCACCTTTGTGATGTTCTAAACATACAATCTAGCCATTCCAGTCCCCTGTTCCAAAAACTCAAATGAATCTCTGCAGCATTTAGGATAAAATGCAAATCTCTCTTTTTTGTCTTGGAAAGTCCTTGGTAACTGGACTCCAGCCTACCTGAATAGGAACAGGACACATCACCCTCCTCCAACAGACTTTACATTCTGATCCAGTGGGCACATGTGCTGCTCCTCCTAACTTTACATCTCAGGTCTCCCTGCTTTCATGTGGGGAAAATACACTCCCTCTTATCTTAGTTATCTAGAATCCTTCCTTCAAGGCACAAGTCAAACTCCATCTCCTATGGAAGACCTTTCATGATCCCATCCCCTAGTGGCTAGTACTACCCCAAAATTACTTTGTATTTTATTTCATATATATGTTGTGTTATTTATGCCATGTTGTTTTCCTTGATAGAGAATGAGCTTGTTGAAGACAATCTGTTTCTTTTTCTTATTCTTTTTTTTGTGTGTGTGTGTATGACTTTAATACCAATCACAGGGCCTGGCTCTCAATAAATGCTTATTAATTGACTTGTAGTCCAGTCAACCATCTCTTTTTACTGATGATGAAACCAAGGCTAGGACCAGCTAAGTGATTTACAACCACAGACTTTTAGACCCAGAAGGGACCTTAAAGACCATCTTGTCCAACCCCCTCATTTTATAGTAGGGGGAAACTGAGGCCCAAAAAGTGACTTGTTCAAGGTCACATAACTTATAGCAGAACCAGAGTATGGACTCAGGTCTTCCAACTCTGAATCTAGCACTAGACACCAAGGCCATATAGAAAGTAAACAGGAGAGCCCAGAGTCAAATGCAAGTCTTCTGACAATAAATTCAGTGCTAATTCTACTTTAACATGTTGCCCCCTTAACTAGAGGTTTGGGATTAGTTGGTTCATGTTTCTCAGGTGTGTCCTTTTTTGTGATCACATTTGCTGTTTTCTTATCAAAGTTAATGCTATTTCCTTTTTTAGTTCATTTGTATAGATGAGGAAACTGAGGCAAAATAGGATTAAGTGACTTGCCCAGGCTCAAACACAGTTACTAAATGGCTGAGGTCAAATTTGAGCTCAAAGTTATTTCATAGGTAGTTGCTTATTCTGCCAGTATATAAAACCAACCCTGGGGGTAGAGATGGAGAATCATGTAATGTTACAGCTGATAGATTTATCTGTCATAACCTTTACCTGGTTCATTTCCATGTACTAGCCCTAAACACTGAAATATTTTAAGAGATTCATATCTATGGTATTGCACTGCTCTGTATTCAGAAATATAGAAAAAAGATGAGCACTACACTAAAAACTGAATATATAAAAATGTCAAAGCGAATCACAGTAGATTTAGAACTGGAAGGGACTTCAGTTATCAGCCGGTGCATCCCTCATTTTACAGATGAGGAAACTGAGGATTGCTAATGTTAATCGATTTGCTCATGATTACATAGGAAGTCAGTACCAGAGCTGAGATTTGAGCCTCAAATTTTCTGGACTGAAATCTGCCTCACTTTCCTCTAGACCATCTTGCTTTTCTCCTAGATTATAACTCAAGGAGGACAGGGATTTTCATTTTCCTTCATTCAACAAACATTTATTAAGTTGCCAAGCCCTATGCTAGCTTCTGGTGATACACATTCAATGAATGAAATAAGCCCTGTCCACAAGAAACTTACATGGAAATAACATTTACATCAGTCCGGCAGCACCTAATCCGCAGTGCTGAACTGAACTGAATTGACTTGAGCTCTGGGTTTTTTGTAGGGCCGAGATGGGGATGAGGAATGGGGGGAGGGGAGGCAAAACTGTGTTTGTGGGCACATCATGAGCATTCAGTAAATATTTGTGGAATGAATTGTTTGTTGAATGACTGTTTCTTATTGAATAAGAATGGCTGCGTAAGAATTCATTTTAGGGGAGTCAGGAGCAGCCGCGTCATTTTCCTTCTGAACTCCTCATCTCCTTGCAGAAGCAACTAATAGCAGCACTTTTCAGAGGAGAGTCTGGGCCCGGATGGGAGGGGGGGTGGATTTCAGATGGGAGGGGTGACAGGAGGGAAGGGAAATGGTATCTCTCTAACGACAGGCGTCATCAAACCCTCGTTTGGCTTTGGAGGACAATGGCCAGCTTATTTTCTCCATTTGCCTAGCACAATGGCGGATTCTCTCATTCACCAGCGGTGGTGCGAACAAGGTAATTAGCCAGTGCTATTCATCGAAGACACTATTGCTATTCGTGGATGGAGGGGGGCGAGTGGGGAGGAGAACGCCCCGTGTCTGACTGGGATTAGTCGCCTGGTGCTGGGTTGTGCAGCTGCCGGGCACTTCAAAGGGGCCCCACTGGGGCAGTGGCGTGGTGGGAACCAGAGATATTTCCCCTGGCTGCAGACCAGCCTCCCCTCTGCATGCATGGGTGCGTGTGTGCGTGTGCGTGCGTGTGTGTGTGTGTGTGTGTGTGTGTGCGCGCGCGCGCGCGTTTTGGGACACAGCGCATCTCTCAGCTCTGGGTCTGCTCCTTCTGGTCCTGGGGATGACCGGGCCCCTTTGCAATGCTGTCCTGGTGCTGAATATGCCTCCCTCTAATTTCCCTTCAGCTCCCCATCCCATTTCCTTCTGCACGACTGAGTCCCACGGAGCTGTGAAATAGAACCCGGCTCCTTTTACCAGGGAGGGGGAGAGAGCATGTGGCTGGTTTTGCTTAGAGCCTTTGCAGCTTGTCCTCTGCTATCAGGGTCCCACTTTCATCGGGCTGCAGCGGGCGGGAGCTTTCTTCCTTTCAGTCCCAGGAGTCAGAGGGCAAGGAGGGAAGGAGGGAGAGTTAGGAGTGGGGGTGGGGAAGCTTGACCCCCAGCAGTGACCTCTGGAGGAGTCTGAAGCAGATGGCCCCTCTTCTTCCTCTGAGCCGCTCTCTCATGGCCCCGAGGCCAGGGTCCCTGACCCTGCCTGCCATCTGAATGCCTGCACTCTGGGGGCCCCAGCTGGGCTCAGCTTCCCTCCTCTAGCGTGCATTCTGCCTAGTTTCGTGCGCTTGCAGTCAGACCTCTGCCATCGCTCCTACTCCCTCCTGCGGCTCCCACCATGACCCTGTGGCTCTGGGATTATGGGTTGGGTGTATGAGTTGCCAAGGTGCCCCTCCGTGGCTGGTGCTGCCTATTCTGAAGGGAGCTCAGACGGTGCCCACTAAGTGATCTGTCACAGGAATATTGATAACAGCTCACATTTCTAGAGGACTTTTCTCGCAGCAATCTTGTGAGCTAGGTGGTCAGTCGATAAGCATTTAGTAAGCACCTCCTGGGTGCTAGAAAGGCAAAAAACAGTCTCTGCTCTTAAAGCAACATGTGGGAGACAACATGCCAACAACTATGAGCAAACCACATATAAACAGGACAAATCGAACCTGAATTCTTTAGAGGGAAGACACTAACATGGCTGTGCTAGTGTTGTTCCCATTTTATAAATGGAGTAACTCAGGCTCAGGTACGTTGGTGACTTGCCCAGGTTCACAAAACTGCTAAGTATCAATGTTGGAATTCCAAGTCTCCTGATTCCAGTGCTTTTCCCAATGCACTGCAGCACTGCTAAACCCTTCCATTTGGGGGTTCAAGGTTGAGCAGGAAAGATGAAGAGAAAAGGGTTGAAGAGAATATTCTCTCCTGGAAAATTAATTTGTATGCCAGAGTGGGATGAAAGACAATGTTCTCGGTAGCAGACCTTGGCTACCCAATTTTCTCTTGGGATTCTGTGAGGTCTGAATTGTCACATTCTAACCATGGGGTACAGGTTGGTGGACACTGGAACCCAGGATTGACTTTGCCAGTTTGACCTTAAGAAGAAACAGATTCCAAGCCCAGTGGTAAAAGTTGGGCATTTATAGATTTTAGAGAGACTCCTTGCCCCTCCAATAACTAAATAAATAAATTTTCAGTAAATTGCTCACTCATGACTGTGGAACCTATAGATTAGAATATACCCTCTGAAAAAAATGCTGAAGGAGATAGCAAGAAAACTGAGTTCTAGTTCAGCCAAGGTTCCTCTAGAATAAACGTGTACCTGTGAGTGTGAAAGGCAAAATCAGACCAATCTTGTGTAGTGGGCATAATATGAAGAAAGAAAAGGATCTGTTGTTTTGTGGTTGCTCAGTCCTATCTAACTCTTTGTGGCCCCATTTGGGCTTTTCTTGTCAAAGATACTGGAGTAAGTTGCATTTCCTGAGGCAAACGGAGTGAAGTTATTTGCCCAGGATCACACAACTAGTAAATGTCTGAGGTTGGATTTGAACTGACTCCAAGCCCAGCTCTCTATCCACTGAGGATTTTTTATCCGTATCTTTTTTCTTCCTGATCTCAAGGTTCAGTGTCTTGGTTGCATTAGAGACTCCAGAATTGAGTTATCCTGTGAGATGAAAAAGGGACTTGGAGATATTTCTCATTAAAGTCTTAGAATCTTAGCACTTTAGAAATCGTCTATTCCAAGCTCCTCTTTAAGAAAACTGAGACTCAGAGAGTTTGGCCAATTTGCCCAAAGTCATACAGTTAGATGGTAGAAGAGCCAAGACTAGACTCTGAGGTCTTCTGATGCCTCTGTCAGCATTCTTTTCACTACATTAGGATGCCTTAGGACCTACAAATCCCCAATAAACTTCATTCCACTGTTGAAAGGAACAGACATTCATGTGCAAGCAATTTACTTAATAGCTCCAGGCCAACCCCTACCCCCACTCCTTACAAGTTCCCTTTCCGGAGGATGAGGGGGATTCTGTATGCTAACAAGAAGGGCAGAGTGATGAGATGCTGTGGGATAGCTCCCATTTTTGTTAAAGAAAATTGGAGGCCATCAGTGTTTGTGGGCCAGAGAACAGAGCCTCTGGAGACAAGGTCATTGCCCCACAGAGCCCCTGCCAGGCTTGGAAAAGATACTGCTTCGCCCTTTGCCTCCAAATTACTGTCCCCTAGGGGATTCCAGCCTTCACTATAACTGACTAAATCATTCACAGAAAATGAATACTTATAGCTTTGAAAAATGGAAATTTCTGACATAAAAATATTTACATTTTGTAGATTTAGAAGGACCCTCTCTAGATATACACCACACTCTCTCCTCTCTTGCTATATGACATCCCTGTGACTGCCTAGCTACCTCCCTCTTGTCCCAGCTCTGATGCTCAGCCCCTAGGGAGCCAAGATCCATATTCCTAGTTCTGGCCTAAACAGGTCTGCATTCCCGTATCTGTTTCAGATACCTAGGCTCTCAAGAGAAGCAGAATTGCATAGCCAAAGGGATGTAAGACCTGAAATCAGGAAGACCTTAGTTCAAATCCTGATTTGGACACTGATTAGCTGTGTGATTTTGGTCAAATTTCCCTCTCCCTCCCACCCCTTTGTATGTGTTCATCCTCCATTGCCGAAGAAGACCATGCCATCAAAGAAATAATGACATGACTTGCAGTTGACTTTGTTTTGAGTGAGGGAGGGCAGTGCAGGTCACCAGCCTCACTTCTCCTCCAGAGCCATCTGAATCCAGTGGCCAGATATTCATCAGGATGACTGGAGATGACCCAGGATGAGGCAATTGGGGTTAAGTGACTTGCCCAAGGTCACACAGCTAGTGAGTGTCAAGTGTCTGAGGTGAGATTTGAACTCAGGTCCTCTTGACTTGTGACTATCCACTGCACCACCTAGCTGCCTTTTTGGTCAAATTACCTAAACTCTCTGTGGCTATTGCCTCATCTATAAAGTGAGGAGTTGGATTTGATGCCGTTGAGGTATCTTGCAGTTCTGAATCTATGATCTGCAAGTTCTGGGACCTAAAATGATAGACTGTTAGAACTGTAAGGAACCTTGGGGATAAGTTGGATTCCATTTGAATAGCATCTCTGCTATTTTACTACCTACCATGTGACCTTGGGCAAATCACTTAACCTTTCTAGGCCTCTAATGCCTCACCTATAAAATGAGGGGGTTTTATATAGACAAGCTCCAAGTTCCCTTCCAGCTTTAAATTCATGGTTTTCTATGACCATTTTATGGTTAGAAAACTGAGGCTCAGCTAAGGAAAATGACCATCACAGCTAGCCAGCAACAAAAATGGGACCAGAACCCAGGCCTCCTAACGCCGTTCCAGGGTTCAAGTCACTAACCACCACTTCATAGTCAGCTCTTGTGGTAGAGTGGAATGAACCTTGGATTGGGAGTCTGAAGACCTGCATTCACTTCCCACTTGTTTCATTCACTGGAAATCACCATCTCTTTATACTTCAGTGTCCTCATTTATAAAATACTAGAAGGTACAGTGGAGAGTGCCACCTCTGGAACCAGAGGACTGGACACTTCTGTGATGTGGAACAAATCACTTAACCTCCGAGTCTTATCTTCCATATCTGTAAAACGCCGGGGTTGTACTAGTGGGCCTTTGAACTGCAGGAGTACTAGACAGTCTTTTATTTTTGTTTTATTTTATTCATTACATATGTAAAGGGTGTGCTCCCTTTACATTTCTTATTCTGAAAAGATCTTGTGGATATATTTTGTTGGGACACAATGGACTTCCCAACAAATACCTAAATTCCTTCTCCAAAGCACATTTCCTGGAAATGGTTCATCACATGTTAAAAGAAAGAGGGCTGTGCCCTTTAGCCTTGACGATTGGGACACTGACACTGACAGTTGGCTTTGGCCAGAATTGAGTGCCTGAACACCTCGATTGCCTTTATGTTGTTCCGGGTGTATGTATTTCTTTCTTCTGCCTCCACTCTCTTCATGCCTGGATCACTCCCCTCAAGTCTCCCCAGAATTCTCTGAAGGTTTCAGTAGCCAGTCCTTACAGTGGATGCCATAAGGATTAACTACATTCATACGCCACACTCACTCAGCCCTTCTCCAGTGGTGGAGCAGTTTGTTTCCAGCTTTTGATTAGCCCATATAATACTAGCCCACGTTTGAAAAGGTCCTGACCCTAGACAAGAGCAGAGGGGTGGGGAGCCAGTCTGGTATATATGCCCCATTACTTGTGGCTCAGGAATCTGTTTTCAAATAAATTAGGAAGCTTTTGTGGATGAAGTGACCCATTAGTAGAGTAATAATCCCACCTTTATCAAGCTTACTCATCGGTATTAGTTATGCACTATAAAGTTTGAACCAAAAACCCTGAGGGGATTCAATTAAAATGAAGTCAGCTGTGTGGAGCTCTGTGAAGAGCTGTGCGTGCGTGCGTGCATGCGTGCGTGCGTATGTGTATGCTTGTGTTAGTGTGGAGCTCTCTCTACATTCCTGGACTTGCCAGTATCTTTCATGGATGTGTGTGCCTGTGTGTTTTCGTGTATCTCTGTTGTGATGCTATGCATCTTGGGTAATTGTGCTTTCACGTTGCTGGGAGGGCGATTGTAGGTATTTAGACTTGTGATTTCAGCCTGAATAGGTGCATAAATGTGTATATCTCTGCAGAGAGGGTGGGGCAGGATAGTGGAAGATGCCTTGGACTTGGAGTCAGGAGACCTGGATTCAAATTCTGAATTCTTTCACATCTCTGTGTCTCAGCTTCCTTACTTTCTAAACAGGGGGAAGTAGAACATGAGCTGGCCTCTCAGGGAAGATGAGATTTAAACATATTAAATTTAAGATGGGAGCAGAACATAGGCATGGAAATGTCCAGGAGGCATGTTCTTAGGAAGGAGGAGATGGGGTCTGAGTGCACATTCTCTAAGGAATGGTACCCTATCATTGAACTACATTCAGAGTTTGGGACCTCTACATGGGATATTCTCAGACTTCCTTGATTTCCACCCAACAATGGCCCCATAACTAGGGTGGGATAAGTGCTCTGTCCTTTATATTGGCAGCTAAGTGGCACAGTAGATAAAGTCAGGCCTGCAGTCAGGAAGACTTGAGTTCAAATCTGTCTTCAAACATTTAGTGGCTGTATGACCCCTTGGTGAGTCACTTAAACTGTTTGTCTTAGTTTCTTCATCTGTAAAATGAGCTGGGGAAGGAAATGTTAAAACACTCCAGTATTTTTGCAAAAAAAAATCCAAATGGCATCATGAAGCGTTAACAGCAAACAACTATTTTTATACTTCTCAGCCTAATTTTTTTCCCCTACAACGTATTTTGCACTACCTTCTTCAGAAGGCTATCATGAGGAAAGTCCTTCTTAGATCTGAAAGAGTTATATAAATATGAGTAGTTATTATGGCAAGTAACTCTGGGGTTTGGGGGTAGATTAAGTTCAGTAATCCCCAGAAAGTGCTTTGGGGCTCTCTGGGGGTGTTGCTTGATCAATTTGTGACTTCTGAAACTTCTCTTTGCTTTCAGCAGTAAGCATAAGTTGTCAAGGCCCTCAGGTAGCCCCCACCCTGGGTGGCTGAGCTGTATGTAAAAGGAAGGGTCCTAAGATCCCTTCAACTAAATGTTATCTGGTGCCATGTTGGATCAGTCCCTTTCAGCTCAAGGGCCTTTTGTTGCTTCAGTCCTGCACTATCCTCTCCCTGCCCTGCCCTTCTCTCTCTCTCTCTCTCTCTCTCTCTCTCCAGAGCAATTCAATAAACATTTATTTCAGTACCAGCTGTACCAGAGGCTGTTCCTTCAAGGAGCTTATGTTCAACTGAATCAAACATCTCTTTTGCCTCTCTGTTATGCCTGGGAAGGTGGCTGCCATGATAGATAGGGCTACTGGGGAGACCCCATGGGGCCCCATGGGACAGGTTCTCTGTATGACCTATGGTATCCCACATATTCTCCAAGGTTCCCCTTGGAACACTCCCACAATCTCTAAGGCATAGCCTACATTTCTTATTCTATAGTCAGTCATCTAGTATTGATCAAAGACCTATAATGTTCCAGGTACCATGCTAAGCACTGGGGATACAAAGAGAGGTAAAAAAACAAACAGGTCCTAGCCTAAAGGAATTCAAAGTCTAATAAGGTAAATAACATACTGATAACCATGTATGCACAAGATCTATACAGGATAAATTGGGGGTGGTCTCAGAGGGAATGCACTAAGATTAAGGAGGACCAGCAAAGGATTCTTACAGAATGTGGGATTTGGCTGAACCTTGAAAGAAACCAAGAAAACCAGAAAGCAGAGATGAGAAGAGTGTTGTTCCAGGTATGGGGGACAATCAATAAATACACCTGCAGTTGGAAGACAGAGTTTTGTTCCCAAAACATCAAGAAGGCCATCGTTGAAGGGTGTCAGAATAAAGTGGAGGAGAGGAAAGCATAAGAAAACTAGAAAGATAGGAAAGGGGTCATGACTTTTAAATGACTTTAAAAGACAATGACCCTGGAGATAATAGGTAGCCACTGGAGTAGGATTCAGTTGTTGGGTTGCTTTCTGTTGTGTCCAGTTCTTTGTGATCCCATTTGGGGTTTTCTTGGCAAAGATCCTAGCGTGGTTTGCTCTTTCCTTTTCTAACTCATTTTACAGATGAGGAAACTGAGGCAAAGAAGGTTAAGTGATTTGCCCAGGGTCACAGAGCTAGTAAGTGTCTGAGGTCAGATTTGAACTCAAGAATATGAGTCTTCCTGACTCCAGGCCTAGTACTCTAGCCATTGTCTCACCCAACTGCCCACTGGAATGGGATAGGGGTATGATAAGATCAGTTTTGAATTTCAGAAGATACTATAAAGTATATACCTAGACAGTGTATAAAGATTTCTTTAAGAAGGTAATATATAAAGTATAACCCTACACAATGGCATCTGATGTTCTCCCGCTTTCCCCAAAAGTATGTAAGTTCCTTGAGAGCAGGGATTGTTTTACTTTTGTCTTTGTATCCCCAGTGCCCATCATAGCAACTGGCACATGGTGGTTGATAAATAAATGCTTGTTGATTGATAGATTAATGGATATAAAGTACACTTCACACACTATAAAAAGTTCTGTGAAGCAGGTGGTGGTGATTATATTGGTAGTGATGATGATGGTGGTTGTGAGAATCAGGCAATCCCTAGGGTCTGGTAAAGGGATCCCTACCTAACTATTAACCTATCCTTAGTATATGGGAGAAATGGATTGAACAATGGACCTAAATTCAGCAAGATCTGAGTTCTTACTTACTAGCCATGTGACCCAGCACAAGTTGCAAATTGTCCTTAGTTTTCTCATCAGTCAAATGGGTACAAGATTGTTGGGAAGTTCAAGTTAGGATTTGTGCAAAGAGCTTTGAAACCCTTAATGCCCCATAGAAAGGAGAATTATTGTGGGAAATGGCTGGGGAATGGCTTCTTTTTTATGAAGATTAAAGAATATTGGCCAAAGATTGGAGACTTTAATTCCCTCTGTGTTATAACAAGCCTAGTCCAGAGCCAGATGGAGAACCCCATATTGTGTCTCCCCAACAGCTGCTTCATGCGTTTTGTTGTCCATCTAAAGCCAAGATGAGGCCATAAGGCAACCTGCCTCCCTCACCCTGGACTGGCCAATGGGCAGCTGATGAAGCAGAGAACCTTCCTCCCTTCCCCCTTTCCTCCCTCCCTGTCTGCTCCCTGTTTTAGGAGGCAGAGGACAGAAGAAGCGTGGATTTATGGCTGCTCACTTTAAAGACAAAGTTGGCTTTTGTGTAAGAAATGGGGCCCAGGGATCGAGTAGGGGGTGGGAGCTGATGAGAGCAGAAGGGGGTAGGATTCAGGGTCTGGGGTCTGAGAGTGGGAGGTGAGGAGGCCCAGGGGCAGACAAAGAGGATTCCAAGGCTCCCCAGGGCAGGGTCATCCAGGCAAAGGCCCCAGATAAATAAATCATTTCTTTGAGCAAGGCTGAGTGGGGCCTGTTGTGAATCCTTTATTCTATTTGTAAATCCAAGGAATCTCCCCCCCACCAGCTACTCTCCACACACACACCCCCCAGGCCCTCTCTCACTCAGAGCTGCTATTTTGGGGTTAGAATCTAAACCCAGGCCTTCACTTTGTTATTCTTGTTTTTTTGAGGGGGGCTCTTCACCCCATCCCCTGACCTTCCCTGCTCTGACACAGCTGCGCTGGGTGGGAACTGCCCCCTGATTAAAGCCCATGTCCAGTCACACAGCTGGTGGAGAAGCTGGAGAGACCATCACTGTGTGGCAGGGTTCTGGTCCAGGACTCCAGAGATCTCTGTTGACTCTGTCGCTAACTTTCAAGATTTCCTGTAGCACGACAGTTTTCTCATCTGTCAGATGGGATGACAATTCCTATGAAGTCTGCTTCCCATGGTGTTTTAAAGACTAAAAAGAGGGCCTTCTGAAAGGTGAAAAGCACTGTACAGATGTGAGAAGGTTCATTGGTGTGATTATGGGGGCAGCGGCCCCTGCCCCACAGCTATGCAGGCACCCCCACACCTGATACCTCTGGTGCTGAGGTCTCTAGCTGGGGACTGGGCTGGAGAGTAGAGCTGGATGTTGTTGGCCAACAGCAGGTGCTTTAATTACACCTCGGAGAGCTACTTCCAGTCCAGGGAATGAACCAGGACCAATAAAGACATGAGTTTATGGGCTTTGTAAACATTTTACTGGAGAAATCAAGGCCCCAATTACTGGACTTGGCTTCTTCCTATGAAGAGTGTGTTTATTGGGGCCTCTTAAAAGGCCCCATACCAAAGGGGTAAGAAGCTGGCAAGGCTCAGTGGTAGGGCTGACTTTGATTTATAATGTGCTCACTCCTTTCCCCTCCCTTCCCCCACCCACCTATCATCTGTGTAGAGGCTCCAGATCCCCAGAGGAGAAGGGACAGAAGGGCATGAGTCTCTGCCCCTTCCTAGCTGTGTGATGGGTGGACGGATTATGTCATTTAACTGGGCTCCAGTTTTTCTTTTATCTACAAAATTCCGGAAGTTGGACTCCTTTTTTGATGTCTTAAGTTACTTCCTAGTCAATATTATAGGATCCTGTGTGGCTGACCAGAAATAAACACAGATTGAAAAGTAATGCAAGACACTAAAAAGTAGTTGAATTCTGAATAACTGCAGTGAGGAATCTTCTTTCTGTAAAACAGGAGGAAACAGGCTTCTCTTCTCTGCAGAAAGGTATGGGGCAGGTTCTGATGAGTTGTTTTGCTTTGTTCTAAGGGAAGGTTCCATGTGTCAGGGTCGAGAGCAATAGTTTTAACAAAGGGTGTTAATTTTAAAAATTTGTTGGGTGTGGTTGGAGAGAAGTGAGTGTAGGAACAAGGTCTGAAGTTTGGGTCTTCCTGGCCAGTGATGCAGCAGTGGAGATGGGCTTGGAGAGTAACTGGTAGTCGGGATTTAGGAGGCTCTATTTACTAGACCTGGGTGGAAGGGGTTGAAGCTTGTTGAAAACAGTGAGAGAACTCATGAATTTAGAGATAGAAGAGACTTTCATGGTTATCTAGTCCACCCTCCTCATTTTACAGAGGAGGAAACTGAGGCACAGAAGGGTTAAATGATGTGCCAGAGGTCATACCTTGGCTTCCTTCAAGTCTCACCTAAAATCCCATCTTTTACATCTTTTACCGCCTTTAATTCTACTGCCTTCCCTGTATTGGCTATTTCTTATTTGTTCTATATTCAGCTTGTTTTGTACATATTTGTTTGCATTTATTTAGACTGTGAGTTCCTTGAAGGCAAGAACTGTCTTTTGTCTCTTCTTGTATCCCTAGTTCTTAGCACAGTGACTGATACATAGTATCAGAGACAGGATTTATAGCTACAAATTTTGTCTCCAAAAGAGAAGAAAGACTATTGTATCCCGTGTTAGCATGGAGCCTGTCTGTCAGAAATGAACCCATTAAGGGTGAACTTGGTAAAATAATTTAAATATGGTGTGGCCCCTTTTGGAGGGAGGCTATGTTCCAGGGACTTGTCTCAGTTCCATCTCCTTCTTTTGGGCTTTTACAGCACATCTGTGTGATATTGGGGGGAGGGGAGAGTTACTGATTTTGACTCATGTTTCACTGAATTTCAGATAAAAATAAACTTACGTTACAAGAGCTTCATAACAGGGCACCTTTGTGGCCGCAGTGTTGGAGAAGGTCTTGAGGCCCAGGAGGCTCAAATTTGGTTGTATTAATCAGGAAGCTTCGTTTCACCAGCCCTGTTCTATACCATCCTCCTCCCTGCTTCCTCTTCCACCCCTCCCCTCTTTAGAATCTCCTCTCCCCCTTTCATCCTCTCTAATCAGGACCAGGCAAGACACAAGCCAAGTCCGGTGGACTCAGAGGAAAGACCTTCCCTCCCCTTCCTGAGCTGCCTTTGGTCTCTCGCTAGACCTCCCTCCTCCCCCTCCCCAGGTGATTTATAGAGGGTATCAGGGAGTCATTTCCTGCCCTCCCATTTTTGTTTCCTTCCTCCTTCTCTGGATTGCCTTGCTCAAAAGCTGACCCCTCCCCCCCTTCCCTGATCTGTGCCACGAAGTTTGGAGCCCAGTGGTCAGAGGGGCAGCTGGGAAGGGGGGAAGTTTTTCTCTAAATTTATTGGGAGTAAATGTTTCATTCCTCCTTGACCTCCTCCTCCCTCCAGGGTCTCCACCCTACCACTCTGATCCATAGACTTCACTGACCAGCATCCATCCTTAGTGTTCAGTTCTGGAGGGAGGATTCAGGAAAACCTTCCTCAGCCTCTCCCCAACATTTCACAGTAGCAGGAGTCTCATGTCTCCACATCACACGTCTAGAGCTGAAGGGACCTTAGAGGCTCAACCCCCTCATTTTGCAAACGAGGAAACTGAGGCACAGAGAAGTTAAGTGACTTGCCTAAGCTAAGAGGCAATATTTGAAACCAGGTCCTCTGACTGCTTTCTGCTATCAGATGCTTTGATTGCCTTCAAGAGCAAGCAGAGGGAGAAGGGCTGAATTTCTGTGATAGGTTCCTTAAAGGGTGTGTGTGTGTGTGTGTGTGTGTGTGTGTGTGTGTGTGTGTGTGTGTGTAATGGTGGCTGACCTTTAGCACATTAGCTAATCACTTTCAGCCCAGGATACAGAACCTAGAAGCTCCAATACAGGTGGGCACAGATTGGGGGAAATATGAATATTCCCCATCTTTTCAAAGAGCTGCTTTCTCCTGAGTTTCTTGGATCTCAGATACTGCACCTGGGCCTTGAGTCACTGTACAGTCCTGTGGGAACATCTCCCTGGGGTGTCTCTGAGCTTCTGCCTCTGTAAAATGAAGGCACAGAGATGAGAAAATGTACCTCCCTCTCTTCTTTGTAGAGATTGGGGATAATTGGTGTTGAACGTGGCATAAACTGTCAGATTTGGTTGATGTGTTGTTTAGTTGGAAAATGCTCCCCTGCCTTTAAACCTTTGAGACAAAGGAAGGTTCACATGATAAGGAAAGGAAGCAAAAGCATTAATAATAAAAATTAAATGAGAGAACTAGAAGGAGAGGAAAGGACCACAGACTTAGGGCTGGAAGAGATTTCAGAGGTCCTCTAATTCAATTCCTTCATTTTTCAAGTACCCCAGAAAAGGAGATTGACTCTGCCTAGGTCACACAGGCAGGGTTGAAATTTGAACTCAGATCCTCTGGTTCCAGGACCACTAGAATGCATTAGAGTATAAGACAACTGAGGTTCCTCCTAGCTTTAAATCTGATGATCCCATGATTCAGGAAAATGTTTATAGCTGACAGTAAGATGAGCCTTCTAAATTCTTGTTACTGGATTGAGTTTATATCTTAGCTTATACCTCCAGGATGGTATCAATTAATCAATCAATGAGTATTCTTAAGCAGTAGTAGGGGACAGGCACTATGCTAGGCCCTGGGGATACAAGTGCAAAGAATGAAACAGTCCTTGCTCCCAATGAATTTTATAACTTAACCCAGAGACCAACCAGAGCCAAGAACAGGCTTGCCAATCAGATATGTTCCCATTCTGGAACACCAGTGGGGAGAACTGGAACTACTAGAAAGAAAATTTTTATTATTCCTGAGAGAAAAATTCTGCCTGGAAGTTGGGAAGTATCTTGGAAGATTCCCAGAGGCTTCAATTAGCTTTGGCAAGTCTGGCTGAGAAATAGGGGAAATGTTACAAACTGTTGTCCTATGTATTTTGTCTCTCTATTATAATGTGAAGGGGCAATGAGGGGGAGATGGAAGCCTAGAATCAAGAGGACTGTAGTTCAAATCTGGCCTCAGATACCTCCTAGCCGTGTGACCCTGGGCAAGTCACTTAGCCCAGCTTACCTCTGTTTCTTCATCTGTAAAATGAGAAGGAAATGGCAAATGACTCTAGTATCTTTGCCAAGAATACCCCAGATGGAGCCATGAAAGAGTCAGTTGCTCAAATGAGCAACATTTATAATGTAAGTTCCTGGAGAGCAAGGACTCTGCTTTTATATAGTGGTTTGCATATAGTAGGTGCTTAGTAAAAATGATTATTCATTCATTCATTCATTCCTTGGAGGAACAGGGGATAAGAGCTTAGTGGGAAAGACAACATGTCCACATAGGCCCAGGATGATTTCTTCCTTCTCAGTGCCTCACAGATGTGCAGGGAGTGGTCAGCCAGTTTCTCCACAGGTTGTGCTTATGGGCAGAGCAGGTGTAGGGAGAAGAACCATTTCCCTAGGCAGATGGAGCATGGTCTCTGGAGCCCACACATCACCTGCAGTGCTTTGCACTAATAAACACCTCTCTTTTTAGCTCAAACTAGGGTGAATTGGGGGAGGGGGTGGTGATGGCTTCAGACACATTGCTTCCACTTCTCTGAATTCCCACCCCATGTTGAATTACATCACCTTGGAGGGCTGGTGTTGGTTCAAGCTGCTAGGGTCTTCTGGGAAGAAGCTTTCTTTGCATGACTGGATATGAGTTGCATGCCCAAAATGTCTTGGTAGTCACCACCTGAAATTTATATTGCTCTTGGACAGAACTGGGTATTTTTCTGGGTATTGAAGTAAATGCTAAGTAAACATACTGTGGCAGATTCAAATATTAAGCTCAGAGCCAGAAGGCTCAATGTTCAAATCTTATCTCTGATACCTAGACGCTATGTGACCCTGGACCAATTATTTAGTCTCTCGGTGCCCTGGGCAACTCTTTAAGACTCTGAAGTACCCACTGGCCTTTTCTCATCAGGACAGATGAAATACTTTTCCTATCAGGAGTTCCCAATACCCATGAAATACCATACTGTCCAGCTCCAATCCTTTTGACATGATTAAGATGGGGGAGGGGAGAGTAAAGCCTCACTTTAAAGTATATTTTATTTATATATATTATTAAATATGATATATTGGCATATATAGAATGGACATTATTCTGCTGTGTATATGTATATGTACATACATTAGAGTGTATAGAATCGAATATATACACATAATATATTAATACACCTTCATATTGTGTATATATAATCAGATATATACACTTGCATATCACATATTTATATAAATTGTATATATGCATTTATATTAGGGGGCAATTCAAGGGATTTACAGACATTAACCAATCAACAAATATTGATTCATTGCTGAGGAGACAAAGGAAAACAGGTCCTGATTCTAATGGAAAGTTCTGTTTCAGAGACACTAACTAGTCTTGTGACCCTGAGCAGGTCATTTTACCTCTGAAGGAAGCATCAGATTTGATCATTTCTAAAGTTGCTTCCAGCTCTAACGTTCTGTGATTCCCAAATTCTATTTCAAATATACTCCATGACTTCGAGTATGGAGGGTGGTGGGGAGGAGGCAGCAGAGGGGGATGACCAGAAGGATATCAGTGCTAGCTGGGGCAACATTTTCTCTATCTCCAGTGCTCCCCAAAACAGAATTCACTCTCTCCCTGCCTTAGCCTTCCACCAGTCCTTTCTCTTCAGTAACAATTTAGCTTTGCCTTTGGCTGCTAAGTCTCTAGGGAGAGGAGGAGGGAAACACAAAAGGATTAAGCTCTTTAATGAGGAGGCAACTGCATTAGTTCCTCCCTAGGGTCCCTGGGGTAGAGGCAGCACAGGCTCCTCACCAGCTGGAGTATGGAGGGGAGAAAGGGCTCCTTCCCCTCCCCCACCTCACCCCCTGGTTCTATGCAGCACCCCTCCCTCCCAGGTCCCTCGTTGAAACAGGGCCCTGGGGCCACATCTGGTACTCACTGTTAGGGAGTCAGGAGCTACGAAGTTTCTCTGCTTCTCTAAAGCAGTGTTTTTAACTGGGGGTATGGATAGAATTCAGGGAGTGTGTGCACTTGGATGGGGGGAAAAAATTACATCTTTATTTTCCATTATATTCTGATGGACATTTAGTATTTCTTTCAATTACTCAAAAACATTACTCTGGGCCACAAATCTGTGACACCAAAGACGATGACCCCTTTGTTCTAGAGGCTAGGGTTTGGGGATGGGGGCCCAGACTTGGGATGTCCAGTAAGTCTTCCACGGCTTGTTAGGGCTGGCATTTGGTGGAAAAGCTCCTAATTTTCTCTTCCTTTCCCAATTTCGTTTGCCCTTCTAACACTCTTGGCAGAGTGGTTGAAGTCAAAACCTTTTAAGCTGTTATGATGGCTTTGATAACACAATGAGGGAAGGGGCTTGTGGAACCCAGGTCTCTCAACCCTACCTCCTCCTCTGCTTAGCTATAGACTGTGAGACAAGTATAGTAAATATATTAGGGTCATGTTCTCTTTGCCCAGGAAAAAGTGCTCTGATTCTCTACAAAGAGAATTAGAAGTAGTGGCGGTCCATTTCTGCAAAGGGAGGAGACATCCAATGACTGGTCAAAATTAGCTTTAGTTCCTATTGTGGGTATCATCATATGCTTTTGGCCTCAATTTGAGAGTGAATGACAAGCATTGATACTGAGCTGGGAGGTGATCTGAGTGAAGTTGGGTGAATTAGAAAGTACTTAAGACTGGTAAGGTGTGTGTGTGTGTGTGTGTGTGTGTGTGTGTGTGTGTGTGTGTGTGTGTGTGTGTGTGAGAAGTCTAGTTTCAACTTTTAAAAAATATTTTTATTGATCCCTTTGGTTTTTATAGCACCAAGATTTCCTAGTTTCCTTTCAGTCTTCCTCCCAGACAGTTATCTCCTATAACAAAGAATATTTTTTTACACTTAACAAAGAAAAATTTAGAAAAACTGATCCCTACATGGGAAAAAACCTGACATTCTGTGCAATGGTTGATACCTATGGATTCCCCCACTCTCTGCAAAGGAGTAGGAGGAAGGGCTGAAGGGTTTTATATCTCTTCTTTAGAGTCAAGGAAAACCTAGTTTTGCTATTTGAATGGATATTTTCCTTTTCTCATTTCTTCTCACTAACTGAAGGACTCAGTATAGTGGAGGAGATATCAGCCTAGAGCCCTAATTTCCCTGCCCCCAAAGGAACTGAACTAGGAACTGTCCCTGGGGTCAGACTTGGTCACTGTGCCCTGAATCCTAATTTGGCTGGTCTAAGGACACATGGAAGCCCATTAGAGTATACAATTATTAGAGGCTCAGAATAGTAAAGTCAACTGAAGAGGCAATCAGGCAGGACTCAAACCTAGATCCTTTGAGACCAGTTTCAATGCTTCTTTTTCAGTACAGGTTACCAACTCTTCACACATAAAAAGTGTGGTCTAGTGGAACATGTATTGGTTTTTGAGTCTGTGGCACAATAAAAGGCTGCCACTTTATTGCCTATGTTAGCTCAAGCAAGTCACTTAACTTGTATGGACCTCAATTTCCTTTTCTGTAAAATGAGGGAGTTGGAATAGATGACCTCCAGGGTCCTTCTCAGCTCTAAATCTCGTGTATCTCTACATACATATACCTGCATAGACACGGACACAAATTATACAGAGACACAGGCATTCATGAATATATACATACAAGTATAAAGGCAGGTTCCTATATATGAATATTTATATATATATGTGTGTGTGTGTGTGTATGCATACATACACAGACATATTCAGACACACACACATCCATAGTGTGTACACACACAGACACACTCAGACACACACTCACACACATACACACGTGCACAGACATCTCCAGAATGTGCTGGAACCACCTCAGACCACCTCTCAGCCTCTGAAATTAACAAACGCCACAGATCCGGGCTTAATTTAATGTCTTGTTGCTCGTCTAGACCAGGGGTCAGGAACCTGAGGCTTCGAGGCCACACATGGCCTTCTAGGTCCTCGGGGGCGGCCTTTTGACTAAGTCCAAGTTTTACAGAACAAATTCTTTTATTAAGGGGATTTGTTCTCTGAAGTCTGGATTCAGTCAAAGGGCCACGCTTGAGGACCTAGAGGGCCACTGTGGCCTTGAGGCAACAAATTTCCTACCCCTGGTCTAATAAGAGAAAATATTAATAATGCAGAGTCAACTTAAAAGTGTACATTTTGGAAGGGGGAGGAATGTAGAGCTGGTTGTTAAACACTCTACAACGCATTACTGCTCGTATATGTTTGTACATTCATGGAGGCTCATGGTGTGGGTACATAATCACATATACACAGGCTGTGTGAAAAAGAGGAATGAGTCTGAGGGATTTTTCAGAACGTTTTGATATTGAACAATATGTGAATGGTAAGGACATTATCAGTAGAATATAAGCCACTTGAGGGTAGGGATTGTTTCTTTTTTCTTTTTCTTTTTGGTCTTTATACCTCTAGCATCTGTATCGCTTAGCATGGTGCCTGCTACATAGTAGAAATCAAAATGTACTGTGTTGCTGTGGGAATGGGAGCAGTGCAGGCTCAGAGGCAGCTCACAAGTTGTCATGTGGGGTTCAGATCCTTACTATTTTCTAGTTGTATGCTCCTGAGCAGGTCACTTAATCTCTCTAGCCCTCAGTTTCCTTATCGGGAGAATGAGTGGATTGGACTCAGTGAGCCCTAATTCTGTGTTTATGATTCTGCAACAGACTCTGCTTTCAGCAAAGGACAGTGGAGGGCAGGGGGCAGCTGAGGGGCCAGGGCCAGAGGAGGCGGCCTTGGGAGGGGAGGACCAGAGGTGGTACCAGAGTCCTTTTCCAAGCTTCCCTTCTCCCCAACTGAGGGGAATAAGGGGAGGGGGAAGAGGCACCTTAGGGGAGCGGGAAACAACTGTCCCTGTTGATGGAGTGCCTGCGGCAGAAAGGAGGGGGCCCAGGCTGCCTGGGAGGACAGATGGTGAGTTGGGCTCACAGCACTCGAAGCAAAATGGATATTAATGAAATAGGGATTCTGTAGCAGTTGAAACCTTTCGGCCACCTCCCCCACCCCTCACTCCCCAGGGCTTTGTGTGAGGTATGATACAATTTTAAAAGCCTAAAGCATTGACAAGGACTTTTTATTTTTTGGAGTGGGGGGACCCTCGGTCAGCCATCCCTATGCACATTCCCCTGGATGCAGAGTTCAAAGGGTTAATTTAGATCCCCCAAAATGTGGCGCGGGTGGGGGTGGAGGAGAGAGTTCTGAATATTTATGACACATTGAAATGTAGATTGGTGGGTCTGAGAATCCTCACCATCCACTTGTCTGTCACTTCCATGATTACATCCCAATCCTCCTTTCTTGCTCTAAGAAAGGGTCTCATTGGGGTGGGGCCGCTGTTCCAGAACTGAGGGTACAACAGGAGACTGCAAAAAGTGGGGTGCACATGTGGTGCTTGGTTAACATCTAGTTATATTAAAACCAAGACTGAACTGCAAGTGAGATGACCTGGGTTCCAGCTTTTTGTCCATGACAAGTGTAGAAAAGAGGTAGATACCAATTGCTATTAGGTAGGGATTTGAGGAGGGCAAGAGATACCATGCTCATAGGGATGAATGCTGAATTTGGAGTCAGATGACAGAGGTTCAGGTCCCTGTCCCATTAATTAACACCTACACGACCTTGGCCAAGCCCCTTCACCTCTCCAAGTACCAGGTTGTGTTTTTTTCTCATATAAAATGAGGGGGTTGGATTAAATCAGGGGTTCTTAACCTTTGTTGTATCATGGACCCCTTTGGAAATCTGCTGAAATGTATGGATCATGTATGGTCACAAAAAATGTGAAATTTATAGCCCATGAAGGAAAACAGTTATGTGAAAATAAAGATGTAGCCTCCCTCATCCAATTCACACACCCCTTTAAATCTATCCATGGACCCTAAGTTAATAGCCTCTAGATTAGATTTGAGGTTCCCTTTGAAGTCTAAGGCCAATAAGCCTTTTTTTGGGAAGGAGGAAGGCAAGGCACATTGGGGTTAAGTGACTTGCCCAAGGTCACAAAACTACCAATAATCCTTTTCCAGTTGTGGGGAGGTGAGAATGAAGACTTCCATGAAGTGATGTTTTGGGAGGCATGATGGATTGATAGCATTTCAAGGAATAAATATTATTGGAGTTGGAAGAAGGAGATTGAATTGAAAGTGTGGAAACATATACACCAAGACTCAGAGGTAGGAAACCTCAAAAGAAATACAAGGATGGTATGAGTTGTCCAACCAGCCAACTAATCAATTGATCAACAAGCATTTATTAATCGAGTTCTACATGCCAAGCACGGAACAAATCTCTGAGGATACAAAGAAAAAATTAAACAGGCCTGCCCTCAAGGAACTTACGTTCTATAGAGAGAGACAACACTACGTGTAACTGACATTTAGGATATGCAATATCTTTTGTTTTTACATCCCTTAAATTTTCCCCTCATAGCCCTCCTCCTCCATCACATATAGCAGAGGATTTAAAAAAAGAGAGAGAGGACTGAAAAATCAATAAAAAGTCAATCAATACACCAAAAAAATCTGAAAATATATGTAACTTTCCACACCCATAGAATAAGGAAAATATCTTCTCTGATCTATTCGTTGGGGACAGTCTCGTACTTTGTAGCTTTGCAGTGTTTCTTTTTGATTTTTATTTTCATTTACATTGCCATTATTTTTGCACACACCTTTAAGTGCAAGAACTGCAATCAGAAGTTTCTGGAGGAATGTTACCCCAAAACTCTTCCCATGGCCCTCTCTGAGTCAAATCTTTGATGCCCTTCCTGACCCCTACTTCCCTCCTTTTCCCTCTTGTCTCCTGCCAGCCATGTCAGATTTTCATGTGCACCCACAGGCCACAGTGGGTGAGGAGGGTGGAGTGGCCAGGTTCCAGTGCCAGATCCATGGGCTTCCTAAGCCCCTTATACTATGGGAGAAGAACCATATCCCCATTGACACGAGGAATGACAGGTGAGTGAATAGCTGCCTGTGGGAGAGAAACTAACAAAGATCAATGGTGGTCACAGGTAACTGTTGGAGACATAAATGACTGTGAGGGTGACTGTGCTGATGAGGTGACTAGGTAGCTGGGTGCAAGAGGACATTGGCAAATGTTACTTTGGAGGTGACTGGGCTGTCATGAAATTAGCATCAACCAGGAAGCTAGAAAGTTTAGCTCTGCTGTCAACTATGGGACCATTTCATTTGTCTAGGGTGCAGTTTCATTTATGAAGTGATGAGTGGGTAGAGAGACTAGATATCTACGGATATGTTGGACTAGATATCTGTGCATCCTTTTTTCTGTAGATTTCTTTTAAAAATGTTTTATTGATGTCTTTTTAAAATATCACTGTTACTTCCCAATGATTCTTTCCTGTATAATAACATGATCATCAGTGGTAACGAGTCACAAACAAAACAAATCAACACATTGATCATATCTAAAAATGGATGCCTCATTTTGTACCCATTGGCTACTACCTCTCTGCATCCCAGTAGTCACTGTTATTGATCAGAGACCAGAAGTCTTAGAGGATGGTTTTCTTTTCCATTATTATGGTCATTATATAAATTGTTCTGTCTCTTCTTATTTCACTTAACATCAGTTTAAATTTCCAAGTCTCTCTGATTTACTCATATTCATCATTTTATGGTGCCATAATATTCCGTGGAGAGTAGCATGATGAAATGGATAGAGAAGTGACCATGAAGCCCAGAGGATCTGAGTTCAAGTCCTGATACATACTGGCTGTGTGATCCTATACAACAGATTAGGGGAATTTAACCTTTCAGTTCTCTAGGCAACTCTCCAAGGTTATGAGTTGCATCAAGGGTGCAAAAGGAGACTGCAGAAAGTGGGGTCAGACAAGATGCTTCTGGGACCTTGGTTAATATCTAATTATAGTGAAAAGAAGGCTGAACTTGAAGTAGGAAGCCCTAGGTTCCATGATAAATGCAAAAAAGAGGTCGATACAAAATGGCTTAAGGGTTTGAAGAAGGCAAAAAATCTTGTGGTATATTGGAATGAGTGCTGAATCTAGAGTCAGAGAAAGAAGTTCCAACCTGACTCTGGCATTTACTGACTGTGGATCCTTGGCCAAACCCCTTCATTTCTCAGAGCCCCAATTTGACTCTATATGGAAGGACTGGGGTGCAGCATTGGTAGAAGGACTTTCCTCACCCGGGGGTTCCTTAGGCCAGTCCCTATGTCTAATATTACGTTACATTCATGTACAATGACTTTTTTGGCCATTCCCCAATCAATGGGAAGCCATTTTCCTTCCTGTTGTAAATTTTTTTTTTTTGCATACATGAGACCTTTCTGTCTCTCTGACCTTGTTGAGTTGTAAAATGCTATGATTGTCTCGTGGATCTAGGGTATGCCAGCGCAGGTCTGCCTCTGGCTGTGATTGGCTTCTTGCCTGGGACTTTGCATCTGTGACTGTGATGGACTGTGTGTCTCTGTCTCTGACTCTGGCAGGTATACTCTGCTGCCCAAGGGTGTCCTACAGATCACAGGGCTTCGGGCTGAAGATAGTGGCATCTTTCACTGTGTGGCCTCCAACATTGCCAGCGTCCGAGTCAGCCGGGGAGCAAGCCTCACTGTTTCAGGTGAGAGATCTTGCCTTTTCCTCTGTCCTTATTAAGTACTCCCCTGGCCCCTGGGTAATTAACCTTATCCCTTCTCACCCACTACCCTCCTGTTAATTATGATGATTATTAGAATTTTAATAGCCAGAACTCTAACATCTTGTTTTTTACAAAATTCTTATGAGTTCCTTTTCACATCGCCACTTTTGGACATACACGGAGCTACTTCCATTTATCAACTGAATCCTCCCTTATAACCAAGAGAAATAATTAGGCAAAAAGAGCCAATTCAGTGACCTTTCTAACAACCTGGCTGTAGCAGTCCCCAGCCTGTCTGCTGAGATGATTCTCTTATCGCTCTTCCTTGTTTCCTCCCATTCACCAATTCATTTGCTGCTAACTATCCTCTAATGCAGTGGTTCTCCAAGTGTGGTCTAGGGATTCCTGGGAGTTCCCAAGATGCTTTCAGGGGGGTCTTAAGGTCAAAACTATTTTCATAACAACACTAAGTTCTCATTTCTGACAGACTTAGTATTGATAGATAGAACTCATAGAAACGAGCTCTTTGGGGTCCTCAATCGTTTTAAAAAGTGTAATAGGGAGCCCAAAGATTTGATAACTATTGCTGTAGTTAATAGGTACAAACTGAGCACCTACTTATCAAAGAGTATAGTCCTACTTTCTGTGGAGGATTCTTGAGAAAGAGAAGATGGAGTCTCTGCTCTCAGAGAGTTTCTACTCTAGCTAGGGGAAGTCCATCTTCTCATTACCAGTTTGACTCAATAGGATGAGGCTACAATGATATTGTATTGTTTAATAATAATTAATACATTTTTGCTTGTGATACGATAATTGCCTGTGAGTCAGGCTACAACGTAATAAAACTTGGGCAGCTACATGGTGGAGTGAACAGACTATTTTTTTTAGAGTCAGGAAATTCTGACTTCAAACCCTGCCTCAAATATTTACTTTGTGACCTTAGGCAAGTCACTTAGCCTTTCTCAGCCTTAGGTTCCTTATCTTAGCAGCTGCCACATGGAACTGCTATGGGGATAAAATGAAATAACATGTCAAGTGCTTTCCAAATCTAGGACTGTAGGCCTAGACAGATTCAGGTGACTTTGAAGTCAGACTTGGGATCATCCTGGACTGAGACAGGAAATGCTCAAACTTTCAGTCTCAGTCTCTGCCTGGAATGCTCTAGGTATCCCTAACTTCAGAGTTGCCTGAGGAGTCAGGGGGTTTGGGGTAGGGTCAAATATCTTAAATAACTCAAATATCTTCTCCATCATTCAGCTGTCTGGGGACAGGGGAGTTCATTCTGAGACAGTCTTCCCATGATTGGTGGCTATATTTTCCCTGAGTGGAGACTATGGGATAGGTCTTTTGGAGTTCCAGGCTAGAGAATTTTGTTTTACCTCCTTCTCCATTGCTTGTGCATGCTGAGTTGTCAGAGTTTGGGTCCAGGGATGGTGTGATTCCTACTATGACTCCTAGCTAAGTGAAGAGGGAGGACGTGGTGGTGTCTTCCCAGGCTCCGGCTCCAGTGCCTACAAGGAGCCCACAATTCTCGTGGGGCCTGAGAACCTGACCCTGACTGTGCACCAGACAGCTGTGTTGGAGTGTGTTGCCACAGGCAACCCCCGCCCCATCGTGTCTTGGAGCCGCCTTGGTGAGCCCCATTCTCTCCCCCCCCTTCCCGTCCCCTAAACCCTGGAGTGCCTGGTTTTGCCCAATTACTTGGAGATTTCAAATCTTATTTATTCTCTGTGAAGTTATACTCTGTATGGGTGGTGGGCCAACAACTTGACCCTGTCTGATGGGATGTGGGTGGCTGGGCTAGCCATTGAATCATCTGGCCCTGGTCGCAAAGATTATACTGTTTGGGTTCCATTCTACCTTATCCCATGGCTAACCTTAGCCCCTTACCATTCCTACATCCCAATGGCATCTGATTCCCAGAGCCCTATCTGTACTTGGCCCCTAGGATGCTCAGCTATCTATTTTCAGACCCTCAGTCTAGCCCTGTTCCCAGACCTTGGTTCCTCATCCTAGCCAGATTTTAATCTCTGCTAACCCTATAGGACTATCATTGTAGCCTCTCAGTCTCTGCCTGGAGCCTCTGTCCTACTCTGAACCTGATCCATTCTAACCAGCCCCCTTTAATCTCCAACCCCTAAGCCTCCAGTCCCAGCCTCCTAATCTCTGATTGTCCCCAGCTCCCTCTCCCCACCTCCGCTAGGATTCACTTCCCCCAGTGCCACTGCTTGAACCCTCAAGTTACTGAAGGAGAGAGGGAAGAAAGGGTGACCATAGGCCACCAGCATCCCTGAGAAAGGGAAAAAGGAGGTGGGAGGGATTGGGGGAGGGTAGGTAGGTATTCATGAAGGAGACTGTGCCACATTGTAGCAGCCAAGTAATTGGTAACTGGGGTGGGGGGATGGATAATAGAGTAAATTTCACCACTTCAGAGACTGAATGGGGAGCTGTCCATGTGTATTATGACTGTACTAATCCGCTCCTGGGGAGGGGGAGTGCTCAGGTCCCAGGGTAAGGAGCTGGACAAAGAAATCCTAACAAGCTAAGTGACCATTAGGACAACCAGTGGCAGAGCTGCTGCCACCCCATCCTCCTCCCCCACCCCACCCAACCGCCACTGTTGTTGCTGCAAGATGCCAATGAGAGAATCCCTTTATGTTAGAATTGGAAGAGACCTTAGAGACTGTCTAGCCTAGACCTCTCAATTTACAGAGGGGGAAACTGAGGTACCAAGATGGGGCACACCTTGCCTAAAGTCACATAGCTTGTCAGTGATTAAGATGGCATTAGAACTAGGGCTCTTAATATGTGATTTAGTATTCTTAATAATCTGTCATGCTGTTTCTTTCATCCTCCAGCCTGAGAAGATAAATCAAAAAGTCAGGGTCTCACCATTCTTTGGGAAATGGATGGGGGAGAATTGTGAGATAAGCTTGAGGTCTCCTCCCTCAGGGAGTTGATACCTCTATTTCTCCTCTCAATATCTCTCTGTCTTTTCCTTTCCCTGCCCCGCCCATGTCTCTTTCTGCCCACTTCCATCCCCATCTCCTCTCTAGATGGCCGTCCCATTGGAGTGGAGGGGATTCAGGTACTGGGCACAGGGAACCTCATCATCTCTGATGTCACTGTCCAGCACTCGGGAGTCTATGTCTGTGCTGCCAATAGGCCTGGTACAAGGGTACGACGTACAGCCCAGGGTCGGCTTGTGGTTCAAGGTACAGACTTTAAGGGGAGAATAAAGGAGAAAGGAGTTCCCTTCCTTAACCCCATCACTGTCTTATTTGATAGTCATCTGAATTTCCACCCCTCATCCTCATACATGAGTCTCATTCTCATCCTCATTTCCATCCCATATGCCCAAACCCATCTCTATTTCCTATCCCTTGTCCCTCATCCTTCATTCTGATTTCTATCCTTTTTTTCTATTTCTCAACCACATCCCATATCTCCATCCCTCATCCCCATTTCTTTAATCCCATCATGTCCACAATCACTGTGATAGCTCCCAGTGTTATGGAATCCTTCTCTATATACCCACATTCTTTCCACTTACTCTTATAGTACCATTACTATGTAATAATCATTAGCTCTATTACTATATTGTATCACACATGGAATCAAGAACATAAACCAATCACATTGTATGTGAACCCAAAGAGGTGTTTAGATCTGCATGTATCCTTGCCTGTAAGCTACCCTTCAGAGTCAGAGCCTGGACCCATATTTCAGTTTTCAGGGTTAATCCTTGGTTGTTTCCTCATGAGAGTTATGGGTAGGGGATGGGGTAAAGAGAAAATTAGTGACTTAAATGCTCGCTTGTTTAGCATTCCATGTGCTACTAATCTGTCTAAATGAAAGTGACGGAGCGTTTCATTTGTAGAGTGTTAATGGAGCCTTCTGCCTCAGGATTGGTGGGAAGTGGAATGTAGGCAGGCGGGTAGCAGGGGGTGGTGCTCATGGCCCATCCATCTTCCAAGTCATTATAGCCTGCAAGGAACAGCCAAACCTATTAGCACATTTATTTATTTAACAATTTCCGAATGGGGAGCTCAGCTTGATTGTTTTCAGATAGAAATGTCAGGCATTGGCGTTGAAGTGGAAGTATCTCTCATCTACGTGGGGAGACGGGGCCAGTCAAGATGTCCAGATTCTGCACAGGGCCCCTTAACTCCCAAATCTCTCACCAACTCCCTTTCTCCTCATCTCTGCCTCACAGAGGACAGAGTCATGGTGTATATATATGCTGAGGGTTAAGGGAACTGGATGAAAGGTCAGGGAAGATCTGGGTCAGTGGGGACTGAGATGGAAAGAGCACAGATGCAACAGCAGAAGCTAAGACTGAAGAAACGTTGGAGGTTTGGGAGCCTTAAGAGATGGAAGAACCCTGTTTTTAGTCTTTGGAGATGAGCCACATTCTTCCTAAACTGTCCTGTAGTACAGGAATTCCATTTTCCTTCCTCCTCATCCTCACCCTTCCTCTTCTTTATACCTGTCTCTGCCTCCCACCAGCCCCTGCAGAGTTCATCCAGCATCCCCAGTCCATCTCTCGCCCAGCTGGAACCACAGCAATGTTTACCTGCCAGGCCCAAGGGGAGCCACCCCCCCATGTTACGTGGCTGAAAAACGGCCAGGTCCTAGGCCCCGGAGGCCATGTTCGTCTCAGGAACAACAACAGGTACCAGCTACGTTCAGAACAGAAAGGTGTGCATTTGAGTGGCAGAGGGGGGAGGCACAGATCCAAAAGGAGTAAGTGGTGTGTGTGTGTGTATATATATATATATATATATAAATATTTAAATATACTACATGAATATAGGTGGAACTCTTTAAGCAAATCCCATATAACATTTGGAAATTTAGATGGATGGTAGGGTGAGAGTTCAGTGTATAATTTTACTTTTCAGAAGGATTTTTGGCTTTTCTCACCATCCACCAACATTCCTGGTGCATTTAAATTTATGATTTTACTTACAAAATGCAACTTGCATATAACTTTTTAGGAAACATGTATGTAACCTGTGGCTCAAAAGTCTGGATTCATATGGACCTGATTTTGTACCTTGGAGGCTTCCTAATCATAAATCTCTTTGGTTCATGCTCCCATTCAGGGTTTATGTGGGGAAAGCAGGATTTGCCTTGTATCTAAATGGATACTTGGCTTCCATGCAAGCTCTGACACTAACAATACATCAAAGAGTACAAGTTTTATTCTAAGAAAAATGCAAAGCACTGGAACCCTTAAGTAGTGAAGACAACTCCACTTTTCTTTCCGTTGGGCTTCACTCTTCTCTCCTGCAAAGCGAATGAACTCAAGGTTACTACAGAATAAAATACCTTCGCCCTTTGACCTCCACTTAATAGTAATGATAGCAATTTCTAACCTTTATACAGTACCTACTCTGTCCTGGGCACTGTGTTATGTGCTTTACAAATATTGTCTTATTTTATCCTCACAATTCTGAGCAGCAGCTGCTGTTATCCCCATTATACAGATGAAGGACCTGAGGCAAAGAAAGGTTAAATGACTTGCCTAGGGACACACAGCTAAAAAGCATCCGAGGTGAGACTTGAGCTCAGGCTTTCCTGACTCCAGACCCAGTGTGCTATCCACTAGGCCATCTAACATCACTGTCCTCTGCCCCCTTTAAAATCCAAGTCCAAAAATCACAACTTAAGTGAGTAAACCAACCATGTACTTAAGGTAAGTGGCAGAACAGAATTCCTAGGGAATTCACATCTTGTTTAGGAAGTCCACAAGAAGATAGATGAGGCTTATTAGATGTCCCTGGATGAGCTGGGGTGTATCTGGTCACACATGACACAGGTAGAGAGGTAGAAAGGAAAGGAAGGAGAAAAGAAGGAAGAGGAGAGGGTAACATGGGAATAACCAAAGGAAAGAAGGAAGAGGAGGAGAGAGGTGACCCTTCTGTAGTCAGCGATATGCATGTCTCAGCATACATGGAGAACTAACATGTAAGGTCATGTCTTCATTTAACCAGAACAGAGTATTGTGCACAGCAATGGGTAGGATCAAGAGACCATTTCTAAGAACCAGAAGAACTAGGTTCTGGTCTTGACTTTTCTGCAGACTTAGACTTAGTTTCTTCATTTGAAGCAAATGAGATTAATGACAGCTGCCCTATCTGCCTATAGGAATTCTGGGAGATCTACCAGGAAAAGGCATATATATATATATATATATATACGTGTGTATATATATATATATACATACATATATATATATACGTATATATATATATACTAGAGGACCAGCCTTAGAGTCTGGAAGCCCTGAGTTCAAATCTAGACAATTTATTGAAGCTCTCAGTGCCCCTGGCAACTCCTTTAAGACTATAAGTTAAGATGAATAACTGATCTGTATCACTGGGGGAAGGTTCTACCTCTGGAAGACTCCCAGATGGATGAAATCACAAGTTTTGTGATTTTGAAATGACGAAGTGGACATAAAAATGCTTTGGAAAGTTCCAAGTGGTGTCTGCACAGGAGGATGCAATGGTTCTCCATTCTACTGCTGTTACCCACTCTCCTTCCTTCCAGCACACTGACCATTTCAGGGATCGGCCCTGAGGATGAGGCCATCTACCAGTGTGTGGCAGAGAACAGTGCCGGGTCATCCCAGGCCAGTGCCCGGCTGACTGTGCTGTGGGCTGAGGGACTTCCAGGCCCTCCCAGGGACGTACGTGCAGTCTCTGTGTCCGCCACTTCTGTCCGTGTGTCCTGGAGTGAGCCACTGCTGAATACCAAGGAGATCATTGGCTATGTCCTACACATCAGGAAGGCAGCAGGTGGGGCCCGAGGTGGCATCCCTCAACTTGAACCTCCTTCTACCCGTTTTCCTATCTTTACCCCATTATTTGGAGGCTCTCCTCCCCCACCCCCAATCCTTCTCTGTCAGTCAATGAACATCAATGAAGCACCTGCTAGGTGCCAGGCACTGATTTAGGCAACCAGGCTTCCTTCTCTTCATCCATATATCTTGCAGCTTCATACGGGCTTGCTCCCCTACTTACTTTTCCCCTTCCCTCCCCGCATGTTCTGAGTCTCTACTTTTCCCCCTACTGACCTGCCCTCTGAATCTTGCTCTCTTCCCAAGACTTGGGGGTTCCTCACCCCAAAGCTTCTCTTTGGGCTCTTATACTCATCTGTCAATACTTCCCATTCCTCAGACCCGCCTGAGCTGGAATATCAAGAAGCTGTTAGCAAGAGTACTTTCCAACAGTTGGTGAGTGACCTGGAACCTTCAACAAGCTACAGTTTCTACATCAAGGCCTATACTCCCCGGGGAGCCAGCTTAGCCTCTGTCGCCACCCTGGCCAGCACTCTGGGAGAGGGTAAGAACTGGGCCTTGGGGGTGGAAGAGGAGGGGAACATGGGGAGAATCCTAAAGCCAGAAGTGGTGACCAGGGAGTAAGCTGGGTCTCAGGGGCAAGGGAGGAAGGCGCTGGGAAGGCTGGGCTGGTGGCCTTGTCTGTACTTTGAGGGAGGAGAACCCAGTGCTTATATTTCAGTTTTTCTGTCTCTGTTTCCTTCTAAACGCACCTAACCCTCTCCAGTTCCTGCCCCACCACCACTCTCTATCCGGGTTCTGAGTAGCTCCTCTGTCCAGCTACTATGGGAGCTGCCTCCTAAGCTGACCCAGCGAGATGGTGGTTTCAAACTGTTTTACCGTCCAGCAAGTCAAGCCTTCTTCAGTGGTCCAGTCGTACTGCCAGGGATCCTCACAGCCTACAATATCACACAGATGGGTAAGGAAGCCAGGGAGTCTCACCACTTAACCTGAGAATATCTAACTTTATGGTCTTGTCAGGGAGGGGAGCTGGTGTGGTCAGTAATGTGGGTAAGAGTCCTAATACACACTGCTAATAAAGGTGGGTGTGTGTTTTAATGTGGTTGGTAAAGGAGTTATGTAGCCACCGTGAACCAGTGTATGGTGACAGATGGGACTGGTGAGGGGCAAGCCATAGTGGTTGATGTGGTCAATAAAGGGTAGTTTGTGATGAAAAGAGGGCCAGTATGGTGGGAAAGGGGTGGTGTGTAGGTCACTTAACCCAAGTCTTCATTCAATAACAAATATTTACTAAGCATTTGTTATGTATGCAACAATAAAAGGCATGAAGAATATTTGGTCTTTTTTAGTTGTATCTGACTTTTTGGGACCCCATTTGGGATTTTCTTGGGAAAGGTACAAAAGTGGTTTGTCATTTCCTTCTCCAGTTTATTTTACAGATGAGGAACTGAGACAAACAGGGTTAAGTGACTTGTCCAAGGTCATGCAGCTAGTGTTTGAGGACAGATTTGAACTTGTGAAGATTAATCTTCCTTATTCCAAATCCAATGCTCTATCCATTACACCATTTAACTATCCCGATGAGGAAGATGTAAACTTTTCATTAATTTACAGTCTAGTCATAATAGATGACAGAAATATAGATAACCATAATATATTTGATTACCTGCTAAATGCTTTAGAGAGACACAAACAAAGGTCTGTGTGAGGTCATTACCAATGGAACGATTGAGGAAGGTTTTATGAAGAAGGGGTCATTTGAGTTGGGCTTCTGAGTTGAGGCAGGTAGGAATTCAACAGGTATAGAGGGGAAGGAGTATTCCAGGCACAGGAAACATAATGGGCAAAGGTACAGACTCTGGAAAGTAGGACTTGTTCAGGGGACAGACAATAGTCAAGTATGGCCAGAACCTAGATTCTATGGCAGTTATCATATAAGATGAGTCTCTCCAGGTAACATCACACTAGATTGTGGAGGGCTCTGAGTATCAGACAATGAAACAGTGCTCAGTAGTGGAAGTGGGGGGTTTTGAGCAAAAGAATGACCTGTGGAGATCTGTACATCAGCAAGATTCACTTGGTAGCCATAAGTAGTCTGATCATTCCTGTCATTCCTTCCTTAAGTTGGATCTCTGGTTCACCAGATTATACCCATAGCCCTCTAGCCTTCAGCCTAGTATGGGCTGCTTTAGTCTCCGTATCTGCTCAAAGAACCCTCTCTCTTCTTGCCCGCAGATCCAACGGAGGTATATGAAGTGAAACTCCTGGCCTACAACCAACATGGGGATGGCAATGCCACTGTCCGATTTGTGTCACTGAGGGGAGCCTCAGAAAGGACAGGTAAAGGGAAACAGAGAGAGAACAAGAGGAAGACATATGGACAGGGAAGTTTAGAAGGCCTTGGGCTTTTTGGCACCCTGGAGGATTAGAATTTGGAGTTGTGGGTCAGGGATCCAGAGTTAGCTGGAGCTCCACTTGACTCCTAGCTCTGCCCAGACTAGGTAACTAAGATTATATGTGTGGGTGTGGGTGTGTATGTGTAGCCAGGTTGAGGAGGAAGCAAGGAGAACCTAGAGACTGAGTCACTGTATACCCCTGCCTAACCTGGCCCGCTCTGCTCCATTCTTGTCTTAGCACTGAGCCCCACCTGTGACTGCAGGAAAGATGAGACGAGCAATAAGACTTCTGCCACAGGCATCATCATCGGCATCCACATCGGAGTCACCTGCATCATTTTTTGTGTCCTCTTCCTTATGTTTGGCTACAGGGGCAGGTAGTGGGCTAGGGATGGAGTGGGAGGAGAGAAAAGAACAGGAGGGTTACTGGAAGAAAGGATTTTCTGACTTGTGCTGCCAGGGGGATGTGGTGGGGGTTCCTGGATCAGGAGGCAGGCAACCTCTTCTTGCCAGGTCCTCTAACCACAGGGATGGGAGGGTTTGGTTGGGTTTTGTGCCCAAGCGAGGGACACTCAGCCTGGGGATGGAGGAAAGCTCAGATTAGATAGAGGATGGGCAGAAAGTGATGGGCAGAAGTTCTGCCTGGTCACTTTATTCATCTAGCTTATTCAGTCTCTCCTCCTTCAATCATCCGTTTTTAACTTACCTTTCTAATTATTTCTCTTTCACTCAATACTTCTCATTCACTTTTTAAAAAACAAAATTTTATCACTATCATTTGTTTTTACATTACCTAGTTTTTCCTGTATCCTCCCAGTCATCCCTTATAACAAAGAATTTCATTCCTTCTTTCAGTCTTTCTCTTTGTCATTCTCTCTTCCAATTCTTTGATCACTCTGTTTCTATGATTCTCTCTCCCCTCTTTCCTTTCTTTACACCTCTGTCTCAGTATGTCTTTCCTCTTGTTCTTTGCACTATATCTTCCCAATGGAATAGAAACTTCTGGAAGGGTGGGGGTTGTTTCATTTCTGTTTTTTAACCCCATCTCTAGTCCTGGTACATAGTAGATGCTCAATAAGAGTCTCTTGAATTGACTTGTGCATGTCTCTCCCTTAGGCTCCTTCAGTGTAAGGATGTGGAGGATCAACTGTCCCCACCCCAGGAGCCCCGGAGCCAGAGGGACCTAGGCATTCTGGCCTTGAATGGAATGGGCCAAGGAGACCGAGGCCAGCTTAGTGGGGATGAGAAACGTCTGGATCTGAATGAACTGGAGCAGCTATTCCCACTCTCTCTGGGTTCAGTCCATCAGGGCAGCAGGCTTATGGTAAGTCAACAGGGAAACTGGAAATATCGGTGTCTACCTATGAGGCATTGAGCTGGTGTTCCATGCACAAGTGTTAATATCCTCACCGAATCACTTGTGACCAACTGATGGAGGACTCCCAGACTCACCAGTTAGCGCCAGTCTCAAACCTCAGCCACTGCTCTCAGGCGAATCCTTTGCCCAAGTTCTTTCTGGATACTATCCCCCATTGTGGACAGTTGCTCCTTGGTCTTCATACCAGGCACCTGAAGTCCAGAGAAACTCGGCCAGCTACCTGGAGCCATGCAGCAATAAACGAATGAAAAAAATTGATTAAGCACTTATTATGTACAAAGCATTGTACTAAGTACTTGGAGATACCAACAGAAAAATAAGACAGTCTCTGTTGTCAGGGAGCTCACTTTCCAATTGGGGAAGACAATAGGTACAGAAGGGTTTAGCTGCAGGGTGAAGGGAAAGGCCCAGTAGGCCAAAAGGTAGAGCAGTTGAGCCCTTAGGACATCTCAATGTATTTTAGTATATAGTGGCAGAGCAGATGGTGATAACTGGTTGTCTTCCATCTTGCTAAAAGATTCTAATTGTTAAGTCTCTGCTTATCCAAGTAATGCAAGCATTGGGTGGTCAGGAGAGGAACAGAAGCTGGAGGGGCCCAGCCCATGGTGTTGGGAAGAGAATGAAGGTGGGCTCTCAGTTCCCTCCTATGGGGAGTGGAGGAGGGTGGGGAAGAGGTATTTGTCAGAAACCAACTGGGAAAGAAGATGGAGATATTGACAGGAAAGTGGGGTAAGGGCCTCACAGTGCCTGCTCCTTCAGTCATCCTGGTGCTTGTTGGGAACCGGGTGGTAGGGGCAGGAGAGAGAAAGCACGTTCTGAAGCACCTGCCTCTACTATAGAAAGACATAAGTCCGCCCATGCTGACTTTATCTGCTCAAGCATTGAGTCTTGGTGCACTGTAGCTTCCCTATGGAGGGTTGGGGTTAGTGGAGAGACACTGTTCCTAATATTGCCCTTTCCCTCTTCTGTTAGCGGGTCCCTGGATCCACAGCCCCATGTGATGAGACCCAGCTCTCCACTCTGCCACCTGATGAACTCAGCATACTGGAAGAACAGATAACTGAGATGTCCTGTCTGGCTGCAGGCATCCCCCCGCAACGGGATGAAGTGCCCACCTCCAGTCCCACCAATGAAGGATAGGTTGCCAAGTCTCACCATACTCCCTCCAAGATGCTGCAGCTGACCGAGTTTGGACAATAGCCAGTATCTGTCAGCTCTGAATGGTGACTTCTTAAATCTCAGGTCAAAGGAAAGATTTCTTCTATCAAGCTGTGTCTGACCAGAGCCTCCAAGGGCATTCCCCCCAGTCTCATCTGGGCTGGAGTCACTGCTAGGGACTATACCCTTTGTTCCTCCAGGTCATTTAGGCCTGATCCTGCTTCGAGAGTTACTTCCATGGGGATGATGTGGAGAGGGAGTCTCCCCTGGCAATCCTTGTAGCTAACTTCCAGATTCTTCTCATGACTTGGGATTAATTCTCTTAAGAAAAGAAAAACCTAAAAAAAAGAGAGAGTGAGAGAGGAAGGTGAATCCTTCTAATGTGACTCTTAAAAAGATGCTCCTTTTCCCTCATCACCCTTGGCCCTGGCCAGGTCCCTCTTCTCTTGTCTCCCAACTGACTCCGTCCCACCCTGGCCAAGTGGCTCTGTTCGCTTCCTCTTTTCTCAGGATGGTTTTTGGCTGTTTTGACTCTTGACTCTAACGTGTCAGAGGCACCTCAGCACCTACCTCAGCCGGAATGAATGTCCTTGGGGGAGGGAGGTCCAAGGACCTACCCCTCTGACCCCATAGAGCCCTGTAGGAGCTTGGTCCTTGCTCTATCCTACCTCAGGTCCTGGCTTTGGGCCCCCGAGCTCCAGGGCCTTGTTTAGTCCAGATATAAAGAGAAAAAAAAGCACTTCTAGGCGCAAAAGCAAAACTTTTTCTACCTCAAAATTCGCTCCAGGTCACTTATTTGTGTCCCTGGGCCTCATGTCCTCCTCCTTTCGTCTTCCTCCTTCCTTCTTCTGCCTCCAGTTGAGCCATCCCTGCTAAAGATGGCTCCCTGGATCTGTCTGAGAGGAGAAAGGGTACATAGAGTTGACTATCTCATGGGTGCCCCTATCCCTTTTCTCCTCTCCTCCACCCTACCCCGTCCTTGCATAAAGACAACTTTTTTTTTAAAGAAAGAATTTGAAAAAGGAAAAAATATGAACCTGAAAACCCTGGTGACAAATTCTCATGGTTACCCCCAACCCAAATGAACCATCTCTTACCCTCAAAGTCATTGTCACTCATTCCCACGCATTCATACTCCCCTTTCTCCATCTAGTTTCCAAACTTGTCTCATTCACCTCCCTTTCATTACAATTTCACATCCTTCCTACCTCCGAACTTACCCCATGGTCTCTGTCTCATCCCTAACCAACTTACTCCACTCAGTTCTTATCCCCATGCCCAATTCTAGTTTTGCTTTCCCACAGGCCCAGCTCCCACAGTGGTACATTTTCCCCATCTCCATTTGCTCTCATCCAGGCATGGATCCCAAGTGATTGGAGGTGGATGGAGTAGACACCCTAGAATGTACTATGTTTGTGATGAGTGTGTGTGTGTGTGTGTGTGTGTGTGTGTGTGTGTTAATGTGCATGCCCAGGCAAAGATACACCAGCTAGGCCTACCTACCCTGCACCTCACTCCTGGACTGTTGGCATGGCCTCCATTGAAGATATTGGGTTGAAGCTATTTTAAAATGGTGGCATGTTCAAGGTTTGAATTTTCATGATCTGTTTGGGTTTTGTTTGTGATTGCTCAATGAACAGAAATGAGAAGAAACAAAATAACTATTTTTGATTAAGCACAGAAACATTTTTAATAGCAAAAAAAGCAACCCTACCCCTTTAAAATGTACCCCTCATGTATGAGAGATTAGATTATTAGGGTGCTGTCCTCCAAACCCATCCCCTTGCCTCATTAGCTAATTAGGTCAAAAAGAATTGTGGTGTGTAATAGCAGTAGGGTTGTGTGTCCATGGGGATTTAATGGGTAATACAGTGACAAAAATGTTCCCCTTCCCCAGATGCTCTGTTGGCAAGCAGGGGTTATCAGAGCATCCTGGTCTCATTGGCCATCCAAGTCAAGGAGGCTGGAGGGTTGGGTCCAGGGGAGACCACTTCTTTCATCACAAAAATTTTTATCTTTCCTTCTACCTCCAGTCCCTGTTTCTGTCCTTCCTGGGGTGATAGAGCAGAAATAGAAGGTACTGGAGAAGGAGGAGGGAAAGAAGAAAAGGGGAGCTGGAGCCCTGGGCTACCTAGCAATTTCTTGCTGTCTTCTCTGTCTGACTGAATAAAGTCCTGTTGCCAAAGTGAACACGTGTGTATGTAACTATACTGAGGTTGATCAAAGGTGGGGAAGGAGGAAGTTGTGGGGTGGAGATTGTAGTGTGATGCCTTTGGGATGGTGGAAGATGTCTGCCTATGGCATCTTTTAAAAGATCCCATCCCCCCCACTCTCATATAACAGAATAGTTAAACCAAGTCAACTGGCCTAGGAAATATGTATACAACATTCCATGCCCATAGATCACCACCTCTCTAGGTAGAGGAAAGTAGTGTGTTCCAGGAGCAATTTTCTGGAACCAAGACTGGTCTTACATTTCATTTGGTACCATATCTTTTAGCGTTGTTTTCACTTACATTATTGTAATCTACAGATTTTTCTTTTGGTTTGGCTTTCTTTGATCTCTACCACTTCATGTTGTCCTATGTTTCCCAGAATTCCTTACTTTTGCCACTTCTTGTCATACAACAATATTGTCATATACCATAGTTTGCCCAGGTATTCCCCATTAGGGCACTTGCTTTGTTTCTAGTTATTTGCTACTACGAAAAGTATCCTTAGGAATATAGTGGTACATATGTGTGGTACCTCCTTTTATGTGCCCAGTAGTGGGTTTAGTAATGATTTATAAGGTTTTCTTCTAGGACCCTATAGAACCACAATAGTTTTTTGCTGCAGACTTCCTTTTCTAAACTTCCCTAATTGAGAAGGGTCTAATTAACTGGGCAAAGCACTCAAGCCCTGGTCAGCGTTCAATTCCACCTTAGCTGTGACATAAAGTTGTACTTCAGTTTCTCATTGGATGTTTCCTTTAAGCTGTCTGCTTAGAGTAAGCATCACAGCCCAGCACCTTGTCTAAAGGAGGCCAAAGACTGGAAGAAACCAGCCGAATTGTTGTCACCCGTCAACTGATCTCGACTGTGTCCTCCCTTGGTATTTAGCCAGTTTTATGAGGTTTTGATTCTGGCCTCTTTGGGCTTTCTCCTTTAGACTAGTCTATTCTGGCTTGCTCTGTTCCTCTTGGTATCATAGTGCTATTGGACGTCCATGTGGTTTCTGCTTTTGCCTACTCTTGGATTTGATGTCCAACTCTCTCGACTTCACCTTTGATCTTTTCCTTTGTTGTTCTTCCATCGATGTCTAACTTATTCTAAAGTCTGATAAGCTGCTGTTAGGTTGTTGCCCCATATTACCATGGCTCTGACCTCCAAATTCCTATCCCCTACTTCCCTGCTACAAAAATTTGTCCCCCTTCAGATATGGAGCAGGATCATCCTCATTACCCAGAAATAGAGAGTACCTCAGAAAATCTTTCCTTCTGCATCTTTAGATTCTACCCTCTGAAGCAACCCTTTCAACTTTAAGGGGCCTTCACTGCCCCTTTCTCAGCTTCCTCTTTGCTCACAATCCTTCCCCTCCTTGATCCTAGGTGAGGGGTGGAGAACAGGACAGTAATGATACAAGTAGAGGATTAATTTCAGAGATATGGATTAGTAGCAAATTCTTGGGGATAGGTGGTGGAGAAGGGAGGTGATTCGTAGGCCACAGACTTAACATAAACCAATATGGGCAGCATCTACTTACAAAAGCTAACTCATTCTGAGGTTACATTAATGGAAGCATAGTGTCCGAATCATGAGAAGCAGCAATCATTTTGTTCTCTGAGCAACTCAGACCACATCTAGAGTACTGAGTTCAGTTCTGGACCCCACATTTCTAGAGTAAAATCTGGGAAGAAGATTGCTGTCTTCAAATACCAGAAGGGCTTTGATATACACAACGTAGATAAGTTGGCTTCAGAGGGCAGAACTATGTTTAGGACAGGGAAGTTAGCAAGGAGACAGATACTAGTTTAATATAAAGAAGAATTTCCTGAGAGCTAGAACCATCCCCTAGACTTGATTTTTGAGGAAGTAAGCTCTCCTTGGATGAGGTGTGTGAGCAGAATTTGGATGACCATGTTGTAAAAGAGATTATTACGTTAGGAGGGCAGATAAATCAGATGATTTCAAAGGTCCTTTCCAGCTCTAAGATTCAATGATACTATTAGTCTATCTGATAAGATGGCAGTAGGAACCATTTATAAACTCAATTGAGAGTAGACATTAATGTCCATATAGACCCATGAAGATCTTACATAAAAATTACAGCATTGCTTTAAATATTCTTCACCCCCTACCTCGCCCCCCCCAGTATGATTTGTACAAAACTTTGGTGTAGCTTATACAATGTACTTCAGTTTTCTTTTCCTCATCCTTGGTCCTATCCTCCTGAAATAAGAACTGGGGATAGATTGACTCCTTTATAATGGTCCCTAAGATTTTTGATTTTCCTCCATCCATTTGTGGGTGGGTCAATGAATTTGCCAGTGGTGCTTACTAATCACAGCCACTGACACCACAGGGATCCAGTACCTCCCTTTGACCCTTTGGTGAATAAGTGGGACAGTGGACAGAATGCTGAACCTTGAGTCAGGAAAATTTGGGTTGAAATCCATCAGAGATTTGTGACAGGTACGAGACTGGACACATCACTCAATCTTTCCTAGCCTCAGCTTTCTCCTCTGTAAAATGGGTTCAATAATATCACCTACTTCCTGGGGTTACTGTGAGGCTCAAATGAGTTAACACATGTATGGGACTTTTCAGACCTTATATTGCTACATAATTGCTAGCTATTATTAGTAGTAGTAGTATTTAGCCTAGCTAGGAAAGCTCCAAACTTCAAGCAGTTCTCCAGCCTCTTCAACCATCCAGTCACTCAATGTTCACAGCAACTATATGTATATTAAATAAATTATATTAATGTTTATTTATTTTATAATATGGATCAATTATATATCTATATTACATATTAACATGTAGTTTATAGAAAATTGAATGACTGGTTAGTTTATATATATAGGTGTGTGACTGTGTATGTATACATATATTATATAATATACATAGTTGTATTTATACATATAATGTATGTTTGGTTATATTTATATAGAGAAATATGTGTGTGTGTGTGTGTACATATCTTTATTGAACTGAGGTACATCACTTGCTAGTCTGAATGTAAATATCAAATTCTAAGGCCCCAGAAACCTAAGACCCAATGGCAGAGATACTAGCCCTATCCCACAAACCTATAACATCTGGAAAGGGTACCCCACCTCAACTCAGATCAAGTCTACCTAGAGTTAGGGTAGGACAGTAGAGGTATTTGGTTGGTACAGTGGAGAGTCTTGGCCTTTTATTTAGGCCTGAGATATTCATGATCTATATGACCCTTTATAACCTCTGAGCTTCAATTTTCCCACCTGTAAAATGGGTATTAAAATATAGTTATATATAATTATAATGATAGCATCTCCCCCTCCCTCACAGGGTTGTGTCAAGGATCAAATGAGATGACATTTGTAACGTGCTTTGTCAGTCTTCATGTGCTATCTAAATGCTACTATTAGGAAGTTATAAGAAACCATCTTGTCTTGGCCTAAACCAAACAGAATAAGGTTGACCTGAGAACTAAGGAAGGAAGGAGAGAGGGAGGAAGCAGGGCAAAGGAATCATGCAGGAATCCAGTTAGCCAGGGGGAGGCAGAAGCTCTACACTAATTAGGGGGCGGCAGCCCCGAGGCAGGTGCTTTCAGTCAGGGTAAGAAGTCTGTGAGAGCATTATTCTCTGCCCTTTGATGAGAGAACAGTCGAAAAAAGATGGAGAGTCAGGGCTGAAAAAGACTGATGAGTCCTTGAGGTGATTCCTTTAGTGTGCAACAAGGTCTACTGCAGGGGTGGGAAAGTGCTGCCAGTGAGGACCTAGAGGGTGACATGTGGCCTCAAAGCCACAGGTTCCCCTAGACTTTGGGGATCAGAGGACCTGGGTTTTAGATCCTGCCTAAATTGTGTATGACCTTGGATACGTTATTGCCCCTCTCTAAATTTCTGGTTCCTCATCACCGAAATAGGGAGAATACCTTATTGGGCTTTATATGGAAAGTGCTTTTTTAAATCTCAAAACTTGAGCTTTGATAACCTCAAAGTGATCTTATAAAAGTAAACTCTTACTATTTATTAAGCACATAGAATGTTAGCCCTAGAGGAGAATCTTAGAGCTAAGAGATTTTAGAAATAATCTAATCTAACCTTCATTGTTTAAGGATAAGGAAACTAAGGACCAGAAAAGGAAATCAACTTTTGCCTTCAAACCACACAGCAACTCAGTGGCCAAAGTTAGGATTAGAATTCAGGACCTGGGACTCTTAGCCACAAATGCTTTCAACTGTTACCATGATCTCTTCATAGACACACGGAGAAAGAAAATCCCTGGGGGGCTGCCCTTACTTATGGAGTATATTGCAAATCTGCTGGGCGCAGGAGGGAAAGAACAGGGAGGGGTAGGGATCATAGTCATTACCCAATTCTCCACATGCTCCCTGTTGGGGAGGAAGCTCTGACTGGGAAGAGGAGAAAGTCTTCTCCCTCCCTTCTATTGCGGCCCCGGAATTGCCCTCATTGGAGATCCCTCAATGCCAGGGTGGTGCTCTCCTTCTGGGGCCTCTGGGAGCAACTTTGTTACTTGTATTCTGGCTGTAGCAGAGACAAAATAAGAAGCAGGTCCAAGGAGGTGGAGATCAGTAGCACCAAGGCCATCACAGTCTCTGAAGCATCTGCCCCAACCATCAGTGGTTTTTTAGTATAACCGATGATTACTGTGACCACATCATCAAGGAATGTTTACAGTCTCAGAGCCATACATCTAGCTTCTGCTATCCTTTGTTCCCCAAGAAGGCTCCATGGGAGTTCTTCAATCCAGGGGTACTGCCCTAAGGCAGCAGGCCTGTCTCCGTCCACATCCTTCTGTGCCATCTTTGCCACCCTGATCCCACCTCTGTCAGAGAAGCTGTGCACAGAAGCTAGAGAAAGGCAGAGGACACGAAAAGAGCAAGAAATAGAAAAAAACTCCAAAAAAAGAGAGACAGAAGAGAGACAAAGTATTAATAATGGTTTTCATAAGGCAGTGCATGTGGCTTAGAGAGGGTCAGCATGATCTGGGCTCAAGCCCTGCCTCTGATGCCTGTTAACTATGCCACCCACGAACCAATCATTTGTCTTGGAGACTTTTTGTCCCTATGTCACTCTGTAAAGCTGTATTACAGGTGATCTGTCCATCTATGGATGAGAGGCATGTCTACACTGAGAATTCCCCTACATGGATGAAATTACAGGTCTAGACACTACCAAAAATTATAATTGTAACTGGTATTTGTATAATATTTTAAATTTTACAAAACCCTCTATATGCACTATCTCATTAGGACTTCATAGCCCCTTTTGAGTTGGGTGCTACAGGTATTATTGCCCCAATTTATTTTTTTAATTTAAATTTATTTATTTGTTTTAAGTTTTTACCATTCATTTCCATAAAATTTTGAGTTCCAAATTTTCTCCCCATCTCTCCCCTCCCCCCACCCCAAAATGCCATGCATTCTAATTTCTCCTATCACCAATCTTCCCTCCCTTCTAACATCTCTCCCTTCCCTTATCCCCATCTTCTGTTTTGTCCGGTAGGGCAAGATAAATTTCTATACCCCATTACCTGTATTTCTTATTTCCTACTTGTATGCAAGAACAATACTCAACAGTTGTTCCTAAAACTTTGAGTTCCAACTTCTCTTCCTCCCTCCCTCCCCATCCATCCCCTTTGGGAAGGCAAGCAATTCAATATAGGCCATATCTGTGTAGTTTTTCAAATGACTTCCATAATAGTCATGTTGTGTAAGATTAATTATATTTCCTTCCATCCTGTCTTGCCCCCCATTACTTCTATTCTGTCTTTTGACTTTGTCCCTCCCCAAGAGTGTTGACTTCTAATTGCTCCCTCCTCCCATTGCTCTCCCTTCCATCATTCCCCTGCCCCTTATCCCCTTCTCTCCAACTTTCCTGTATTGTAAGATAGGTTTTCATACCAAAATGAGTGTGCATTTCATTCCTTCCTTGGGTCAAATATGATGAGAGTAAGCTTCATGTCTTTTCTCTCACCTCTCCCCTTTTTCCCTCCATTGAAAAGTCTTTTTCTTGCCTCTTTTATGAGATGATTTGCCCGGTTCCATTTTTCCCTTTCTCCTCTCAATATATTCTTTTCTCACCCCTTTTGTTTTTTTAGATATTATCCCATCCTATTCAACTCACCCTGTGCTCTCTGTTATTGCCCTCATTTTAAAGATGAGAAACTCAGCAAAGTTAAGTGACTTGTGCATGCTCATATAGTACGAGGCAGGATTTGAACCATTCACTCCAGTAAGCTGCTTCTAAGTTAAAAGACAGTGATAATGACATAGTGAGAGTCTAACAGTTCTGGGTTCTAATTCAGACTTTGCAATTAATTATCAAATCATTTCTCTTCTCTAGGACTCAGTTTCCCCATGGGCAAATGGGGGTGAAGGGTGCTAGATGACCTTCAAGGTCCCTTCTAGCTTTGAGTGTATCAGATCCATGATCTTTGACACCAGGGGATGGGTGAGGGTGGGAATTAACCAGGCATATTGACAATTCTGGCCTCAGGGAGCTGTTGCAGAAGATAGAGTCAGACAGACATGTAAGGAAACTGGAGAAGAAGGTTCGGAGGGCAGGGAGAAATCCCATATGCTGCTCCTCTCCAAGAGAAGTGAGACTTTGTCGCCCCAGAGGCTGTGTTGAGGTTGCTCCTGCTGCCATCATATGGGGACATCAGGGATTGCAAGTTTCAGTAGATTATACAGAATCTACATAGAATCATGAAAGTTAGCACTAGAGGGGACGTCCACATCTTCTTCATCTTATAGAAAAAGAAGTGATGCCCAGAGAAGAAGAGTGATTAATTCAAGGTCACATGGCTAGTCAGTAGCAGAACTGTGATCACAGGTGTGTGAACATAGAACGTCCTCCCTGTTAAGGCTTTTCCTAGAGTAGATGTGCCAACACGCCCAGCCTATAACCGCTGCACACTTATGACTATGCGTCAAACACACATATTCTGATTCTTCTAATTAAAAAGCATTTATTTTCTATCCATCCCATCTCTCTCCCCTGGAAAAAGAAAAAAGAATCCTTTGTAACAAACATACAACTAAGTAAATAAATCATGGGTCATTGGAAAATGGTCATTTCCAAAAATGTAAGTTTCATTCTGCACCCTGAGTCTATCATTCTCTGTCATGTTTCACCATCAGTCCTCTGGAATAATTGTAGGTCGTTGCATTAATCATAGTTTTTGAGTCAGTGAAAGGGATGGTTTTGGAGAAATTTGGGAAGATTTGCATGATGTGATGCAAGAGCAGAGTGAACAGAAGCAAGATAACACTTCATATCATCAGAGCAACACCATGAAAACAAACAATTTTGAAAGGCTTGTGAACACCTCTTCTGATTCTAAGGCTCGTGCTGGTTCGTCCAACCAATCATTTTACCTGTCTTGGTCTACATAGAAGTATGCTTAAACCTGTCCTAGGTGCTGAGAGAGTTATACAAAATCCATCAGATCCATTTTCAGACTTTGAAGGCTTTATTATTTAGGTGTGGGGAGAAGGCATACATACATACGAAATCAAAGAGAGAACGGTTCAAATAGAGTTCTCATTGGCTGTGTTTGTCCTTCGTTTTTGAAGAGGACCATGACATCAAGATGATGACATGACTTGCAGTTGACTTTGATTTGAGTGAGGAAGGGAGGGCTGTGCAAACTGCAAATATTTCAGAGAAGGGAGATTAATCCGAGTTTGAGTATTCAGGGAACAACATTTCATAGAGGAGATGATCCGTAAAGCCTACATGCTTTGTTTTGTGCTTTTTCCTATTCTGGGAATGCCCTCCCTTTTTCTCCTCAGTTATCCAAATCCATTAAGTCCCTCAGAGACTTGGCCCCCATTTCTTCTGGGAGTCCTTCACAGACCACTCCAACCCACACTGATCTATCTCTCTCTTCTTGCTCCTTTACTCAATAACCAGTCAGCATGCAATTATTAATGACTGCTAAGCTCTCGGCACTGTGCTAAACACTAGGGATAAAAACAAAGGCAAAAATAGTTCTTGCTCTCAAGGAGCTCACTTTCCAATGGAGTTGCTGCTGTTCAGCCATTTGTAGTCCTGTACAACTGTTTGTGACCCCCTTTGGGGTTTTCTTGGCAAAGATACTGGAGTACTGCTTTCCTTCAGTTCATTTTACAGATAAGGGAACTAAGGCAAAACAGAGTTAAGTGACTTCCCAGGGTCACACAGCTAAGTAAATGTCTGAGGCCAAATTTGAACTCAGGTCTTCTTAATTCCTGGCTCAGCACACTATCCACTGTGCCATCCACCTGCTGCCTCTAATTGGGTGCCAACATGCAGATAACCATGTATATATAAGATATATGCAGTGTAAATGGTAGTTCATCTCTGAGAAAAAGCTCAAAGTTGGGTACAGGGGTGAGGAGACAACAGAAAAATCTTCTTGTGGAAGATGGGATTTGAGCAGAGTCTTGAAGGAATCCAGAGAAGCCCAGAAGTATAGATGAGGAGGGAATGTCCTAGGAATGGAGGAGAGTCAATGAAAATGCACAATTTGGGGAAATGGAGTTTTGTATGTATACAGCAAGAAGACCAGTGTTACTTGATTATAGAATGTGTAGTAAAGTGTAAGAAGATTGGAAAGGAAGGAAGAGGCCAGGTTGTAAAAACTTTTAGAAGCCATATAGAGGAGTTTATATTTGATTCTGGAGGAAACAGGGAGCTACTGGTGTTTACTAAAGGAGAGTGTGTGTATGGCACCGTCACATCTGAGCTTGAGGAAGATGCTTTCTCCAGCTCAGCAGAGGAAGCACTGATACGTATGGTACCTTACTGTATTACCTGTTAAGCAATTGGCCACAGACTTCCTGTTGTTTCCAACTTAGCTATTTGATTACTACTTAAGAGAGACAGAGTGGCAGAGAGAATTGATCTTGAGGGGATGAAAACTCACCTCAGACACCTAATGACTGGGTGACTCTAAGCAAGTCATGAAACCTCAGTGCCCCCAGGAGACTCTCAAAGACTGTCACATTTCAAAGAAGGCAGAGATTCTCATCGATGGAGAAGGTCCCCAACTAGAAATTCCCTCCCCTGATGAATTAAAAGGTCTGGTTTTAAAAATACATATATAAATATATTTTTGCTATTTAACTTTTCTTATGTTTTTGTTTTTTCCTCCCCCAGATGAATTTCTCTTATATTTCTTATAGTTGAGGCTTGAATAATGTCAGGCTTAGTAAATAATAGATAATCAGCATTTGAAGGCACTTCAGAGACAGAACTAGAACTAGACAAAAGGGGCTTCATTTATGGTACCAATATGGCGGAAATCGGCCACATTTCCTTTCTTGATGTAATCACCAAACCTGTGCTTCATGGTCTTCCACTTAACACCTAGCATATAGTAGGAGCTTAATAAATGTTTATTGACTGATTGATTCTGTTAGCCCTTGTTACCGACACACACACACAGAGCTAGGTAGTGAAGTGGATAAATTGGTGGATCTAGAGTCAGAAAGACCTGAGTTTAAATCTAGCCTCAGATACTTACTAGCTGTGTGCCCTTGGGCAAGTCATTAAACCTGTCTGCCCGAGAATAATAACAGTGCCAACCTCTCAGTGTTATTAAGAGGATTAAAATGAGATAATATTTGTTAAGTACTTTGCAAATCTTAAGGCACTATATAAATGCTAGCTATTAGTATTATTACATGGCATAGCCACCTGCCTCAAGGGCCCCTCATTGTGACTCCTCTTTATCTCCAACTCCACAGGAGCCAGGGCAGGGGTTCTTAACCTTTTCTTATGTCATGGAAGTCTGTTGAAACCCACAGACCCCTTCTCAGAATAATATTTTTAAATACATAAAATAAAGTACATAGGATTACAGAGGAAAACAGTTCTGATAACTGAAAAGTAGTTATCAAAATAGTAAAAAAACCAAAATACAACAAAGTAATGGACCCCAGGTATAATATTATATTGATACATTAAAAGCACTTAATGAAATATAACACTCATTTCTCTTTTTTAAAAGAATGAAAAAGTATAGGATAAAATAGATATTTGCTTAATATGGTAAATAGCAGCTACTTAAATAGGACCTTATGTCCATTGGGGTCCATGGACAGATTTCACTGGGGTGGAAAAAATTATATCTCTATTTTCATTAACTTTGGGTTTCCTTTGTAATCCTATATGTTTAATTTTATGCATTAAAAACGTCACTGAGCAGAGCTCCATAGGCTTCACCAGATTAACAAAAGGATTCATTATACAAAAGCAGATTATGAACCCCTGCTCTAAAAAAAACCAACTAAGTATTATCTGTAATGGAGAAATGCTAGAGGCCTTTTCAATCAGTTCTGAGGTAAAGCAAGGATGACCGTTACCACTGCTATTCAACTACCTTTCCCAGCATGATAACCATTATAGCCAAACTGTCTTCTGCAGTGCCCCTAGAGGTAACACCTGCCTCTGCCTATGGCTCAGAGAGGTAGTATGGTGTTGTGAGCAGAGAGCTGGACTCAGAGACTGGAAAACCTGGGTTCAAATTGTGCCTTTGACATATTAACTAGCTGTGTGGCCTCAGGCAAATCACGTAACTTCTCAATACTCTAGAATAGAGGTGTCAAACTCAGCCACAGCCAGATCTAGATTAAAATGTAATTGGGAAATGTTTAACAAAATAAATAAAAATATAATACAATACAGAGATTGTTAATATGTGGTTTTCTAAGTCAACATGCCAAGAAGGAGCTTGACATCACTGTTCTAGGCAATTACCTAAGACTTTGAGTTGCAGAGAAGTTGTTGGTCTGCATTGCTGGAGGGAGCTTCTTCATATGGGAGTTCCTACATCAATAAAATCACAGGTCCTATTCCTATCCCACTAGTATCACTTAGAGGTCATCTAGTCTAACTGAGGTGCCACGGGAGGGAGCTGAACCACGAGATTGTTTTTCTCACCAATCAGCTGAGGTCTTGGAGAAAAATGCAGTGTCATTTTATCAGAAGAACCGGGTTCCAGGCCCACTTCTTCTATTTACTAGCTTTGTAACATTGGGAAAGTCATCCTACCTCTTTCTGTTGATTAAAGAAATATGTGACCTAGTTCCAATTTTCCCCCTTAAAGCACCAAACTTTAGAAAATCAAGTCATACATCCTATTCCAATTTATTCACTGAAAGAGTCTGGAATGTCCCTTGTCTGACTTGGTAGTCTTTGAAGTGACTGGACCAGACTATTGATTTATTTCCATCTAACCACTCTCTTTGAATCCAGGGAGGTCAAGGTTAATTATATAATAAAACAGACTGTAGCCAGCTGCCCCCTCCCCACCTCCACAGGAATAGGGAAGCCTAGATCCTTATGAGCTGCTCAGTGCCTGATCTTAGCTCTGTTTTTCTACTCTACCCTCATTTCCTTCATCAGTGCTCATTAAGAAGATGAAGAAAAAGAAGGGGGGAAACCCTCTCATTTCCTCTGGCAGAGATAAATGTTAATTTGTTGGGATTCCAGGGAGGGGATTTAAACCACATTTTCATTCAGAAGGCAGCTGTTGGAATTTGATGCTACAGACCTTGTTTCCAGAGCCAGCAGGGGGAGGGAGAAGAAAACGGATCAGGGTGGGGAAAACTCCAGGACTGCATCTCCCACTAATAGGTTCTTAATTTTATAAGGAACCACACACAGAGACCCGATCTACACTATACTGTGGTCAGGGTCCCTTTCAGCTACTAAAGAATTCCAGGTCAACCCCTCCTTAGATATAATATTTAACCAATGAGGGTGATATATTTTTCCTGGAAAAACCAATAGCTGTGTAAATCTTATTCCAGTTTTTAAAAGGGAGGGCTCTTGGGAACAGAGAAGGAGCTGGCTAGCCTTGAGCTGCTCTCCAGCTAGGGACTAAAACATGCCAGGATCATAGGATTTTAGAATTGAGAGTTTAGAGAGTTACTCAATTTACAGATAAGGAAACTGAGGCAACGTGTCTGCCCAAAATCACAAAGGAGATAAACATCAAGATAGAGATTCAAACTCAAGTTGATCCATCCTAGGACCAGACTACTTTCTATTATATCCCTGTCTCCCATCTGAGACTAGTAACAAGGGCAGCAGCAGTCCTGAATATGGGAGAGGCTGTTCTCTTTAAAGAGGCTCAGCTTCCATTTATTTCTGAAAGCTGCTGGTTCCAGATCCAAATCTTCCGTTGGGGTGTATATCCCCATTTGCCTTTACCCCAGATATTCAAGGTTGCATTTTCTGTGGTCTGTGACCTGGATAGACTGCCCAAAGTGAAATCAATAGGTATTTATTGAACATCTCCCTGTTTCTGGTGAAGGCACTACCATCCTTCCGATTTCTCAGATTTCTAATTTCAGCCTCATCCTGGACTCTTCACCCTCCAAAACCACACATAGACAATTAGTTGCCACATCTTGTTGCCTCTACCTCCACAATGTCTTTTGCATTTGACCTCTTCTCGCTGCTCTCGAAGCTACCACCTTGGTTCAGTTTCTCATCACCTCTTTACCCAAATTATTGCAACAGCTTCCTAATTGGGTGTCCCAGTCTCAGGCTCTCCCTACTTCAGTCTATCCTACATATATCCTACATCAAAGTGATATTTGTTAAGCACATATCTGACCATAGGACTCCCCTATTTAATCAATTCTAATGATTTTCTCTGGCTTCTAGAATGAAATAACAACTGTTAAGTTTTTAAAGCTCTTCATAACATGACCCTAACCAGCTTCACTGGACATTATTACCCCTCCCACACTCTGCAATCCAGTCGAATTGGCTTTCTCTTTGTTCCTCACACTTTATCTCCAGTCTTTGTGCTTTTATACTGGCCATCCTACAGATCTGGAATGTATCCCCTTCTTGTATGTGTTCAGTTCAGTCATTTTTTTTAGTCATGTTTGACTCTTTGTGATTCCATTTCGGGTTTTCTTGGCAGGCAAAGATACTGATGTGGTTTGCCATTTCCTTTCCCAGATCATTTTACAGGTGAAGAAACTGAGACAAACCGTTAAATGAAAGTGCCCAGAGTTACCCAGCTAGTAAGTGTCTGAGGCCACATTTGAACTCAGGAAGATGAGTCTTTGTGATTTCAGACCCAGCACTCCACTTCACCAGCTAGCTGCCCATCTTACCTTATAGAGACTCTTCTTTTAAGAGTTTCAATTGTGGTACAATCTTCTGCATGAAGCCTTTCTTGGTTTCCACTCACCCAAACTGCCAATATAGTATCCTGGAATGTAAAAACTCAGAAGCAGCTCGATAATCTAGCCAGAATGTGAAGCTTGGCCCTCATCTAGACCTGTTTTTAGCACACCATGCCACCTTACTTCTCACTATCCTGACTTGTACCCACCCAGATAATGCAGGCACTTTGCTATCAGATACCATCCAGGATGTTGTCACCCCCTTTGCTTGTATTTACAGAGATCACAGAGCTGAAAGAATGTCAGTCTTCTTGCTCTTACCTACCCTACTTCCCACCTACTCTTTGATGTAGTGGCATTGGTGGGTTGTTTAGGTGCATGTGCTGGGACCTCAATGCTAAAATCACATTTCTCTTTAAAAATCACATTTCTCCCTAGCCTCAAAACACTTTCCCAGGCAGTTTCTCCTCAGCCCAAGGACACAACCTGCCCCAGCACCAACTGTTATCTCCCTGCTACAGTAGCCAAATGCACTCGTAGAACTTATTAGGGAGATACAGTAGCCAGCTGCACCTATAGAACTTATTAGTCTGAACCAGCTGTGTACTGGGCTGAGCTGGTTGTGTACTGTGTCATAACAACATTTACTATTCACTCACCAATCATATGTATCCTAGACTTAGATATATGTATACTCCCTTACATTTATCTTGTCTAACAAGACACTGAAGAGAACAGCCTGGTATTCCTTGGTCAGTCCTGACTGCTAGTTGACTTAGTGTTGTTTCAGGCCTAAAACTATACCTCTGTGTAGCAGCACCCCTCCCTCCTCACCCCCACACAGTGGGCTATTTCCTGACAAATTCTGGGCAAAATGCCTGCTTAGAAGATACCAATAGTGCATGTTCCTTTAAAAACTAACCACTCCTTAACCACTCCCTAATCCTAGTTAGTGTAGTTGGTACATATAGAATATCCTACTTAAACTTTACCTGTATTCCTCTAAGATTGCAAGTTCCCTAAGAGCTGTTGCCCGCAGGAAAGCATGATAAATCTTTACCTTGACCTCAACAATGCTTGAGTCCACGAATTCTTTCCCAGATGGCTCATGCTGGGAACTATATAGTCTTGAAGTTCCTCTACCTCCATTTTTCCAGCCCTCATCAGTACTGACCTCCTTGCTGTCCCGGAACAAGACAATTCATCTCTGGACTCTGGACATTTTCACTGGCCTTTACGCCTGGAATGTTCTCACTCCCAACTTCCTTTAAGTCTTAAGGCTAAAAGAAGTAAATAATACAAAGAAGTAAATTTCTTCCTTCCCCTCCCATTTTGATTTTTCTTTTTCTTTTTTAATTAAAGGGGCCATTTCTTTTTTTTTGCAGGGGTTGGGGGGACTACTATGATGGGTAACTCTTTCCATCTAGTCCTACAGATATCCTAGGCATTATATCCTATTATATCACAGCCTATTATATCATAGCTACAATATTATTTAGAAATGGTTTCATTATTTTTAGCAAACATTTTCTCTCAAGTGATTACATAACATTATGCAATAAATAAGCATAAATATGACACATTAAGGTTTGCAGAGCAATGTACATATTGATTTTACATATATTATCATTTGATGCTCATAACAGTCCTAATTATAGTAATAATAAACTAGCATTTATATAATGTTTTAAGGTCCACAAAACACTTAAAGACATTATTTCATTTGACCCTCCACAATTCTGGGAGGTAGTTCCTATTATTTTCCCATTTTATGGTGGAGTAAACTCAAGCAGACAGAAGTCAAATGACTTGCCCAGGGTCATACAGTCAGTAAGTGTCACAGGTCAGATTCAGACTCAGGTCTTCCTGACTCCAAGGCTTGAACTCCGAGGTTTGAGACTTGAAGGGAAAACTCAAAAGGATTCACTGGGTACTAAGAGAACAGGTGCAATCTCCCAAGGAATGACAAAAATGCCAAGCCAACAGGGACTAGCAAATGCAAGAGACTTGAAGGTAAATGGAAGAATCACCATGCCATTACCAGGGCAATGGAAAGACTGACTCTCTGAAACACTTAGTACAGTGTCTGACACATTGTAGATGTTTACTAAATATTGATTGATTGAAGGACTCACTTCTTTAAGAGACCTATTCACTGACTAGGAGTTACCTCACTCAAAGTGAGACCCTGAAAAGGCCTTAACCTAAAATGGCCAGGGTCTCCCACTGCATCCAGGGCCATCTCTAGTGTTCCTAATGAATATCTGGCCACTGGACCCAGATGGCTCTGGAGGAGAAAGTGAGGCTGGTGACCTTGCACAGCCCTCCCTCACTCAAATCAAAGTCAACTGCAAGTCATGTCATCATTCCCTGATGTCATGGTCCTTTTCGAAAACAAAGGACAAACATACACCCTTACCTGCAGGTGCTCTGCCCAAAGGAGTATAGATTTTGATTGCTAAAACCTCACAAGGTATGTTGGGGTTTACTTGCTAGATTTCTTTCTTAAGGACTATGCCTTAAACCCAAATCATTGACTCTCATTGATTGACCCAGGTCAAGCCCCACTTGGTCACTGTTTGGGCCTAGATGTCTCAGAGTGAATATAAATAGTATTTTTTCTGTTTTGGCCAGAAACCCTGAGGGTCTTCCCTTCCCCTATCGATTTTTTTTTTGTTTTGACTAGGTAAAAGGGAGCATTCTTTGTCTGACCTGCCTCAGTCCTAGGAAAGACATTAACTTAAAAAGTCCAAGGTCTCCCATTGCAACTGGGGTTATCTTCAGTCAGCCTGACCTCTATCTTGCCACTGGATCCAGAAGGCTCCAGAGGAGATAGTGAGACTAATGCCTATGCACAGATCCCTCACTTAAATCCAATTTACTTGCAAGTCATGACATCTGGAAGGTGATGTCATGGTCCTCTTTGAGAACAAGGACATCAAACAGCTCCCAGAAGATGATGGTGATTTCATGATGACTCCCTATTGCTGTTCTTGGGTTGTCCTGACATTGACCTGTGCCGGTGGTTTCCAGACATCCATCTGTCATGGCACACATTGCTGGAAAGTGAGGATACTTGCATGTGCATAACCCCTCAAGTATGTTTCATGGAATTCCTAGAATACCTAACAACTGGGCTATGACATGTCCTTTGAGAACCACTGCTCCACATTTAGTTTGGGACCTGAAGAAACAGATATTGTATCAGTGCCATGTGCCAGTGCCATGGCGAGGGAGTATATTCCAGAGCTCACTTATCTTGGAGATATTTTACATCCTTGTATTCCTCTAGCTCAATGCCAAACAAAAGACCCTGCTCTGAATTTCTTCCTTGTTCTATAGTTCTGCAGCCAGACAGGTCTCCATTCACAAGATTGGGCTGACTCTGATAACATACAGACTCTTGGGAACCTCCTTGAGCTCGCCTTGAATCTTCTCACTTAACCTGGCCTTTCATACCCAAATCTGAGCCCAGTCCACCCTTCCCATCTAAGCCCTCCATTGCCTGGTACCTCCCAATTGCCTCAAGCTGTTTCCCACCCTTGATTACATCACTATTACACCAGTTCCATCAAGATCCTCCTTAGACCTCCTCCACTCCCAGATCCCTCCCACACTCTCTCTGTATATAAGCTCCCTCTCACCTCACCTCAGATCCCATCCAGCTCTGATTCTGTCTAGTAGAGGTTCTGTCTGACTCTGTCAATACAAGTCTCACAAATGGTTAGACTTTTTAAGAGTCAACCCAATATGGTGAATCTTTAATAAACTTTGTTTTACTTTGGCTTTAAGAAGGTTTGAGTCAAATTCATTTGGCAAGACCCAGTGTATTGGTATTTTGGGGTCCTGAGAACCCCAAACCTCAACATTATGGTTCCCTGACCTCAACAACTCCACTGTCTAATGTCTTTTCCCAGCCAGCCATGGCCCTTTCTATGAGTTCATAGTAGTGGTTCTCAGAGTATGTCCTGACATAGCAGGGTGCTCTGAATTTTGACTGGTTACACAGTGAATTGTATGGAACATACACATGCAATTACATGTGCATGCATGAATCTCCCCAGTTTCCCATGGCATCACGCCAAGATGGTGCTCTGAACATAATGAAACTTGAGAAACACTCATCTAAAGACTTGATAGAACCCCTAGTTCTCTGTCCTGCTTCCCATAAAAATTGTCTCTTCCTCATTAAATTCCTCTGAGACCAGCTGAGAGGATTGATTTCCTCACATTAAAAGTCATTAATAATGATATTTCATATTTAAACAGTTTTACATTCATTATCTCAGTTGGGCCTCGTAATAATCTTGTGAAGTAAGTGCTAGTATTAGGGCAGCCAAGGCGGACAGTAGAGAGAGTGCTGGTCTGAGTCAGGAGGCTCATCTTCCTGAGTTCAAATCTGGCTTCAGACATTTACCAGCTGTGTGACTCTGGGTAAGTCACTTAACCCTGTTTACTTCAGTTTCCTCATCTGTAAAATGAGCTGGAGAAGGAAATGGCAAATCACTCAAGCATCTCTGCCAAGAAAACCCCAAATGGGGTCATGAAGAGTTGGACATGACTGAAATTCAACAACAAAATCTATCATCCATCTATCTACTTACCTATCTATGTTGGGCCAAATAATCTCTTAGGTCGCTTCCTGATCTAAAGTGCCATGAATTAAGTCTAACTGTATATCTATCCACTTTTCTTTATTCTATCTCCCACATAGAGAGCTCCCCACCCCCATGGTCCTTTTGTGGTTTCCTTCTACCATCCTTCATCAGATGCTGGAAAGAGAATGATTAAGATTAATGAAATATTAGCAAATGAATCAACCAATTTAGACAGCAAATGATTCGCAAAGAGAGAATATATACCAGCAAGCAGCCTCTGATGGATTAATGAGCAGAGCAGTTAATACACTGTCTCTGTCTGCTAGGCCTCCTCTGATGAGGTGCCTGCCCATGTAGTATCATTTCCTCCCAACTCCTCCGGGCCCTGCTCCCTTTTTTCTGACAGCCCCTCAGAAAGGCTCTTTTGAGCAAAGAGGACAGATTTCTAACTCCGGCAACACTGTGGGTCAAGCATTCTTTCAAGCTGAACAGCCCACGATTATGGGTTTGTGAGTGTTTGCTCAGTGTGCTGACATCTTAGCATGACCTTAGGAGTTCTTGGCTTGCTGTCATCCCTTATGACCACAAAAAGGAATGGTATAGGTTGGCCAAGTCAGATAAACACTGTAACCAGCTAAATGGGAACTATTCACTGGCCTTTTAAGCCAATTCCATCACATCCTTGTCTTTATTTCCAGTGGGGAGAATGACAGGCCTGAAGTCAGGAAGACTTGTGGGAACCCCAGATACTTAGTAGCTCTATGACCCTGGGCAAATCACTTAACCCTGTCTGCCTCAGTTTTTTCATCTATAAAACAAGCTGGAGAAGGAAATGGTAAACCACTTCAGTATTTTTGCCAAGGAAATCCCTTATGGGATCATGAAGAGTTGAACATGACTGAACAAACATATTATATATGATTATATAGAATAGATATGTTATATGCTGGTTTTACAATATAGGATAGTATAATGTATTATATGATATGTAGAATATGTATTTCACTATACCATACTGTTATATAGGATTATATACAATATATAACTATATAGGATATATTTCTATATAGTTATATATGTTAACATACTGTTATATATAATATAGGCTTACATAGGATATGTATTTCACTATACTATAGTGTTATATAGGATTTTATATATTATAGATTTGATTTTATATTTATGTGTATATTTTATATACACATATATATTTATTTATTCAATTGTTTCACTTGTGCCCGACTTTGCAATCCCATTTGAGGTTTCCTTGGCAAAGGTACTGGAGTGGTTTACCACTTCCTTGTCCAGCTCATTTTACAGATGAGGAAACTGAAGCAAACAAGGTTAAGTAATTTGCCGAAGATCACTCAGAAAGTAAGTATCTGATGAAGCCAAGTCTTCTTGACTGCAAGGTTAGTCCTCTATCTGCTAAAACATGCTTCCTCTCATTACGTACTCCATGCTTCCTGAATTTACTGTTTCTAAGCATACTGTATACTGACTCTGTTTCCTTCCTGTTCCTGGGGCAGGTGGTAAGCTGATTCCTTAGATCTTTCTAGGATGCATTATTTATTCAGTTCTGTGAACCTTTTCCCTTATGCTTCTGCCAGTTTTCTTTCTCTGGAATACATTAGAAAGAACACTAGATTTTGTCAGAGGACCTGAGTTCTAATTATCACACTGATTTTACTAGCTGTGTGGTTTTGGGGAAGTCATTCCATTTCTCCAGGAAGCCATCTCATCATCTCTAAAATGAGAGGATTGAGTTAATGGATCTCTATGGTTCTTTCCATTCTAAATCCTATGATCCCTCTTGAGTCTCAGTTCTATTGTTAGGCTGCTAGGGGTTGCAGTGGATACAGTACTTGACCTGGAGTCAGGAAGACTCACCTTCCCAAGTTCAAATGTGGCCACAGATACTCTCACTAGGTATGTCATTGGGCAAGTCACTTAACCCCGTTTGGTTGTTTCCTCATCTATAAAATGAGCTGGAGAAGGAAATAACAAACCACTCCAATACCTTTGCCAAGAAAACCCCAAATAGGGTCATGAAGAGTGAGACACGCACAAACAACAAGTCTTCCACACCAATACTATTTCATCACATCTAACCACATCCCTGGCCACTATCTCCAAAGTTTTACACTCATCTTTTCATGTTTTGTCCTTTTTCTCTCCCAGCCTCCCTCTAGGTATTGGCCATGAAGCAGAGTTGGGGTACTCCTTGATCCTCAATGCCTTTTCCAGAACTTCATTCTGCCACCATCACTCAACAACATCTTCTCTGAAGCTGGAATTGCCCCTTGGTTCACCCTGGCCATGGCCAGATGGATACAGCTGAGTCAGAGGGAGGTTTGGCACATGCCACCCATGATCACACGAGTTGGAGGCAGTGAGAAACAATGGCAGCTCAAATGAAAAGGTAGAAGCCTTTGGGAAATCAGTAGACTAAGATAGATGACTAATTCTCTGGCATTCCCTGCATTTTGGCTCCATCTCCTTATACAGTTTTCTCTGATTGAATCTTTGCCCAGAAACTCATCTCAGGTTTGGGATCTTGATGTTTCTCAGATGCCCTAATACCAACAGGGTTTTTTGGGAGGTGGGGGTGGTTTGGACTAAGCTCAGCTTGCTCTCCTCTCAACTTGGCACCAGGACAGGATTCTCCTCCCTCCTTCTCCCACCCTCAATTCAGGGATTTGTTTCACAAGGGACTTTGGGTGGGATGAGAAAACTCTTTTCAGATATCTGTCATTGTCAGTCACTGACCTTAGGACATTTTAGCCTCTTTTTCATTAACCCGGAGCATTGCTTTCCTCTATGCCTCTGCCTTAACCATCATCTTTAGTGCTTACTAAATCTAAAGTGTTAATCCTTGGTAACTCTGGCTTCTTGACTCAAAGGCATCTCTATTGCTTCTAGGAGAAATATAAATCTCACTGTTTAGCCTTTAAAGCCTTCACAACCTGACTCCAAACTATCTTCCTAGCCTCTTGGTACATTACTGCCTGTTGTGTAGTCCAAAATTTCTGTTTCTTACCTCTGACATTGCATCTCCCCTCTTGGATCCTTTGTAACAGTTCCTCTGTGGTGCTTGGAAAGCCCTCCTCTACACTGGCCTCCCAGAATCCTTCTCTTTCTGAAGACAGAGTTCACAGTCCTCCTTCAGTAGCAGCCCTTCCTCATTCCTTCCAGTGTTCTAGAGAGCATCCTTCTTAACCTTTATATCTAACTACCTTGTATTTATCCTTTATATTTATTCTGTCTAAATTTACATATGTACTTGTTTCTCCTCAGAATAGAAGCTATTTAACATGGCTAATATGGAATATGTTTTACATGACTTTTCATGTATAATGTAACCTTTGTGTTTTCAATGGGTAGGTAGGAAGGAAAGAATCTGGAACTGAAAATTTCAAAACTGAATGCTTAAAAAAATAAATTTCAAAAAAAAAGAAAGAAAAAGAATGTAAGGTATTTGGAAATATATACTATTTCATTCTTTGTATCTGCTTTACCAGCACCTAGCAAGGTACCTGGCACATAATAAGATGCTAATTGATTCATTAATTAGCTCATCAGCCTTTTCAACTGCCCTTTATTCCTACCTTTACTTTATATGAGCCTGTTGTTCATACCCAGGTGGAACCTGGAAACTTCCATATCTGGCCTTTCCCAAAGGTAACCACCTGCTCTTCTTGTAAGTACACAGGCTTACAGAGTATCGAAACCTTGAAGAGTTTTATTTACATAGTAAGGACACAAAAAGGTCTTGGACATAAGCCCACAGGGTTATAAGAACACTTTCTTTCTTTTTAAAATTTTTCTTTGTTCTTATTATGAACTTGACATCAAACAAAATGAGCCTTTCTATATATATGTTGGGGAAGAGAGAGGATGAAACTGCGAATCTCCATTATTAAGAGTTTTCATTTCTTCTATACTACATTCAGCATGTACCTTTGTCAGTGATTCATTGCAGCCTTCCTTCTCTCTCTGTTTTTCTGGATGGATGTGTGGGGGGAGGAGGGGTAGGGGCAGGTGGTTTAACAGACCTGCTTTCCCTTTCTCTATTCCACGTAACCCCAGTGAAAAAGAAAAAACAAAACAAAAACAAAAACCTTTGTAATAAAAATATACAGTAAACAAGGCAAATTCCTACATGGACCATATTCAAAAATATACTTTTCATTCTGCACTGAGTCCCTCACCTCTCCATCAAAAGGTATGTTGCCTACTTCATCCTCTGAACTATGGCTGGTCATCACATTGTTCAAAGTTCTTCAGAGTCTCAGAGTTGTCATGCTGTTGTTACTGTAGAAACTGTTCTTCCAGTTCTACTCAATTCTTTCTGTTCGTACAAGTCTTCCCAGGTGTCTCTGAAGTTAACTTTTCCAAGATTTCTTGTGGAGAGATAATATTCCATTTCATGTATATACCATAACTTTTTAGTTATTCCTCATTTGATGGACATTCCTTTAGTTTCCAGTTCTTTGCCATGACAAAAGTTGCTGCTATAAATATTTTTGTAAAAGAGAAAGCTTTCCCCCTTCCTGATGTACTGGCCTCCTGCCAGGGGACCATATCATATAATCCCTTCCCATGTTTCACAATATTACCTTGGATCCTTTATTGTATCAATAAAATTGCTCTATGTTTAGACACAGAACATAAACCTGAGTGCTTATAAAGAGGCAATTGGTGGCTACTGTAAAGAGAGGGTCATATACTGATGCTCCCAGGTTAGGGAGGGGAGGATACTGAGTCAGAGGAGAGCTCCTCAAAGGAACTTAGACCCTTCATGTTTAGCCTGAGTTACACCTCCTCTTGCTTTCATCTATACATGCCATTTAGGGGCAGCTAGGTGGTGCAGTGAGTGAAGAGAGCACCAATGTAGGAGTCAGAAGGACCTGAGTGCAAATCTTACCTCAAACACTTGACATACTAGCTGTGTGACCTTAGGCAAGTCACTTAACCCCAAGTGCCTCATCTTGGGTCATCTATTCAGTTGGCTCTGGAGGAGAAGTGAGGCTGGTGACCTGCACAGTCCTCCCTCACTCAAAACAAAGTCAAGTGTAAGTCATGTCATCATTTCTCTGATAGCATGGTCTTCTTCAGCACCGAAGGACGAACACACACACACATACCATTTAAAAACTTGACTTGGTAGATTAGTTAACCTATCATTCCAGTCTGTACAGCTCTTTTAGGATCCTGATTCTATTATCCAGTATTAACAATCGATTTCATTTTCATTCCATTCATAAATTAGACAAGCAGCCCTCTGAGCTTTCATTCAAGTCAGGGAATCATAGGATTCTAGAGTTAGAAGGGACCTTGGGATTCATTTGTTTCAATTCACATTAATTTCCTTATGGGGGAAGACTTCAGGGAGGTCATTAGTGACTAGGCCTGAGTAGAGACAGCCAATGACTTTTTAGCATGTTTTATGGGACAAAGAACACTCATTTTACCAAATACGGTCCTAGAATATTGGGTTTCAGGATTGGCCCTCTTTTAGGGTGCCTAAATTGTCCCCAGTAAGAGGTGATCTGGCATAGTAAAAAGATCACAGAACTTGAGGCAGAAGACCTGGGTTTGATTCCCAGCTTTGACATTTTCTTAGCTGTGTGACTGAACAAATAAATTATTTTAACCTCTCTATGACTTATCTAGAGGAAATGAGAATAAAACTTGAACTATTTACCTCACAGGATGACAAAGAAGATGCTTTGTAAACCTTAAAAGTGCTGACCTTCAATGTAAGTTCTCCATTTTCATAAAAGGAAACTTGGAAGTCATCTAATCTAGATTCTTCATTTAACAGATAAGGAACTGAGGTACAGGCAGTTTATTTTTTTTAATTATATTAATTAATTTTTAGTTTTCAACATTCACTTTCACAATATTTTGAGTTTCAAATTTTCTCCCCATTTCTCCCCCTCTCACCCCAAGACAATGTGCATTCTGATTACCCCTTCCCCCAATTTTCCCTCCCTTCTATCACCCACTCCCCTTCTCTTATCCCCTTCCCTCTCCTATTTTCTTATAGGGCAAAATAGATTTCTATATTCCATTGCAGTACAGGCAGCTTAAATGACTTGTGCAAGGTCACACAGCTAGTCAGTGGTAGTGCTAAGACCAGGACTTGGCCTCCTAACTACGTCCAGTATTCTTTTCACTCAATCAACATTTTCTTTGTGTTTTCTTCTATTTTTTTCATTCTTTTGTTTTTGTTTCACTGATTCTTGATGTCTCATACAATCGTTAGCTTCCATTTACCCAATTCTAATTTTTAATGAATTGTTTTCTTCAATTAGTTTTGTGCTTCCATTTCCATTTGGCCAATTCTACTTTTTAAGGAGTTGTTTTCTTCAGTGTACTTTTCTCCTATTTTGTCAACTGTATTTTTAAATTTTTCTTCTCCCTCTCTTGACTTTTAAAATCCTTCTTGAGCTCTTCCAAGAACAGATTTCTGTTTTGATCTCCTCTGTCACCAAGATTTCTCTATAGTCATTGTTTTTTTAATTCTACTTGTTCATATTGTCGACCTTTTAAATTTGATCTCTGCTTCTGGGGCCCAAGGGGCATTGTCCCAGGCTTCTTGTGCTGGGAGCAAAGGGTATGGTTACTGGCTTTCTGTGCTGGGGCCTCAGGTATTGGCAGTTGGATATTGTAGTGGTCTGGTAGATTACAGCTGAGCTGGAGCTGCTGGTGGTTGCTGGTGTGTCTGGTGTTGGGGCTTACCTGTTCCACCATCCTTGGGCTCAGGATCTCCCACTGGTTTGCTAAGGTGGGGCTTGCCACTGGTTTGCTATGACACCTCCCTTCCTGTACTGGTCCCTTTCAGTCACAGCAAGAAGGACCTTTCTGGTTAATCCCCCTAATCTCCCGAGCTAAAGACTTTCTACCCTTTCTTACCCTGTCTTTCTGCTGGTTCCACTATATTCCAGGATTTTTCTTGGGGCAATATTCTTTGGGTTTTTCAAAGTCTATAAAGGAGGGTGAGAGTGACTTACTGCTTACTCTGTCATCTTGGCTCCTGAATAAACATTTTCCTTATCCTTCATTGTGACTCTAGGCCAACCTGGAAAACAAAATCAACCTTGCAAAAAAGTCACAAAACAATAGCATTTAGGGTTAGGAGAATTCTTCTCCAACTGTATCACAGAAAGATTTCTCTCATGGGATATAATTCACTGTCTAAAGACACTGAGGTGGGGCTTGGACCTGACATCAGGAAGACCTAGGTTAAAATCTAGCCTCAGATACTTCCTAGCTGAGTGACACTGGGCAAATCACTTAAGGTAAGCTCTGTCTACCTCAGTTTTCTCAAGTATAAAATGGGGATAATAAATAGCTCCCACCCAGGTCAGTGAGGATGAAATGACAAAGTATGTATAAATCACTTAATACAGGATCTGGCAAACAGTAGGCACATAGTAAGTAATAAATGCCTATTCCCTCCTTCCCCTCTAGGGACAGAAACCAGAAGCAAGTTCAGCTGGTACAGTTCAGATAACAGTGCTAATCTGGATCAGAACACAGGTCCCATTATTCTTTACCTCTTTAAAAGTACATACGATGTGTGGGCTGAAATAGATCTAACCACAAGGCAAAAATTATAGAGATAAAAACCTAGATTTTATTCTGCTTAAGCACAAGTTCAGAGGGATAGAAAAATAACCCCTGATACCTGATTAGGATACTAACCAGGCTTCTTATATACAAAATTACATCAAAGTGGCAGAGAAGCAATTCTTTTATATAGTGCAATCTTATACATTATTTTAGGCTATAGAAATTTTTAAAGAAAGAGCAGTTCATAATCTCATGCCTCTTTCATGTCATAAAAGTTGCACAAACTTAGGCACAATCATGATTTCATCTATTCCCTAAGGAAACAAATCTAATTAAACAGACATTATAGGTAAACAAAGTCAGGTTACAGATAAAACTACATTTAGAGAGTTCATAATAAGCTGACTGAGAGGGAGGGATTTACAAGCTTACAAAGGTAGTGTTAGGAGACTCTCTTCTCAAGTCAAATTACTTGGGAAGCCTTGACTTCCTTTGTGACTTTTTATCTGAGGGATGGTAGAGGCTTTTAGTAAATCTTCACATTCCATGGGATAGCAGCTTTCAGACAGCTCAGTTATCTCCTAAGAGCAATGACCCTGACTCCCTACCTCCCATAATAAAAACTAATAAAAAGAAATAAAAATAAAAAATTCCAATAACAACTCTAATAACTCAGAAATGCAAATACAAACACAAAAGATGCCACTCCCCCACCATCTTAGACTCTTTTGGGCTCTTCCACAGCACTCACTCTTAATGACTCTCACCACTAGATACTGCTCAGTCCCTTCCTATTCCTAAACTCTTTCATATATCAGAAGCTTCCTTCTCTATGGGGTCCTTAAAAGTCCTTGGTAGAAATTCCTGTGCCCCCAGCTTCTACTTGCCTCAGATTTTCCCTACCACTGAGGGAAAGAAGCAGTAGTAATGCTCCCGTGCCCCATCTGCACTCTCACATTTTGCAAGTGGGAGTCTGATTGTGAAAGGCTTTTAAATGCCAGGTTGAGGAGATTGTGTGTCTCTTAACACCTGGAGATACGCCCAACTTTATGGCTCCCCTAGACAAGAACATGGGTCTACATCACCATCACCCCAAACCAAAGCTCCTGAGTTCCTATCAGTGTGTTTGCTTTTCTAATTAGCCAAAGAACATGGTTTAAAGCACAGACATTTCATTTGATGGCATAATAATAAAAAAAAGGTAGTAAATACTTCCCTCATAAACATGGGACATACTTCCACAAATAAACACACACACCTTTCTTAGGAAGAATGGATGTAGGTAGGGAATGTTCACAGAGAAACTTATATATGTAGGGAACAGAGCCATGGCACATTCACAGCATTTGTGGTGAAACAGGAAATGTCTCTGGTTTTGCTTTTTCTATAAAAAGTTGTCTGTGTAATTCTTTCATAGCCTTGAGTAGAGGAGATTCACTATCCAGAAAGAAAGTCTTTGTGTTACACACCAAGCCAGGGCAGAATCATGTCTAGCTATCTTGTTGCCCTTAAATTTAAGTCTATTTTAAAAATTTATTCCCTGAGGTTTGGGTCTCTCTCAGAGGCAACATCCTCATTTAGGACTATCAAGTTCATGTGGCTCCCTGTTTAATTTCTAGCAACTCCAATACATCAACTCATCATCTGAGTAAAGACTGATCTTAGAGCCACTGTCAATCATCTTAAGTTATGTCCTACCACTGGATTCAGATGACTCTGGAGGGGAGACTTTGCACAGCTCTACCTCACTTAAATCCAATTCACTTGCAAGTCAAGACATCACCCTTTTGATGTCATTGTTCCTCTTTAAGAATCAAGAATTAATAATACTCTTGGAGCAAACTTCCAAAGCTTCTGTAATTCTACCTTTTTATTATTATTAATATTACGCCAATAAATGAAATGTCTGTGCTTTAAACCATGTTCTTTGGCTAATTAGAAAAGGCAAACACACTGATAGGAACTCAGGAGCTTTGGTTTGGAGTGATGTAGACCCATGTTCTTGTCTAGGGGAACCATGGAGTCGGGTATCTCCAGGTGTTAACAGACACACAATGTCCTCAGCCTGGCATTTAAAAGCCTTTCATAATCAGATCCCCACTTGATTTTCTTGTCTTACTTTCTGTTATAAGCCGCATGCACTCCCTGCTTCATTTACACTCCCTGCTTCATTTACACTAATCTGTTAGCTGTCACCCACCTACATCTGGTTCCTATTTGCCTTCGCACAAAGAATTCCCCGGGTCCATAACGCACTCCCTGCTTACCTCCAGTACAGAACCCCGAGCTCGCGTCACAGCTCGAGCCTCTCCTTCCGGAAGCCTTTGCTGATACCCCCATTATTTACACTTTCCTTCGGGTTACTTTGTACAAAAGAGACTTTGCATTGTTACTTTGTTGCTCATTGGAATATAAGCTTCCTGAAGGCCGGCTCTGTCTTGTTTTTCTGTCTGTAGGACCAGTACAATCATCTACGTAACATGGGTTTGATAAACGTTTGATAAATCAGATCTCTGTAAGGAAAAGGTTGTTTGGTTGTGAACTCGGGCTGTGTGTTTGTGTACGTGTGTGTGCATGTGTGAACGTGGGGCGGGGAGGAGCCGTGTACCCGGGAATTATTCTGATTTTTAAGGCCACCAGAACGGTATTTTGGGGGAGGGGAGAGAGGAGCAGTTCTTGGTGCAAGGGGACAGATTTGAGCGGGGCATGGATTCAATTCAATAAATATTTATTAAATGCCTACTGTGTGCTAGGCACCGGCCGTCCTCGGCCTGGCACGCTGCCCGGGCCTCTGGCGGTGCTCCTAGGTCCCCTAGGCCCAGGTTGTCCCCAGGCCACGCCCTCTGCTTTGTCTCAGCCAATCCAGAGCGGCTGCGGCGCCCCTCCTCCTGGAAGCCTTCCCTGATTCCCCGCCCCCCTCCGCCCCTCAGCTCTCTGCCCCGCCCCCTCAGTCGTTCATATTTACTTAGGGAGACTTAAAGCTTAAATGTCTGTGGGGACGCCCTGTGGGTGGTATTTCCCTTCCCAGTCCGTAAGTGCCTAAAGGTCAGGGACTGCCTCGGTATCTGCGGCAGGCGTCTGCTCAGTGAATGGGGGCGGGACGGTCAGTAGAGACCGTTCCTGGGGGCGGGGCCTGAGTTGACCGCGTCCCCGGAGGGATGTGGGTGGGGAGGGCTCGGTAGAGCTCGGGCTGGGCTCGGCCCGGGGTCGGGCCGGGTCGGCCGCGCTCGGTTGGGCTCGGGACAGATCGGTGGGCGGTGACGGGTAGTGCGCGCGCACGCTCGTACGCAGGCGGAGGCGGGCGGCCTCGTTGTGGGGCCTTGGCGGCGGCGCGGCGGCGGCGGCGGCAGCGGCTGCAGGTCGGGGCGGGCCGGGCAGGGCCGGGCCGGGAGGCTGGGCGGCTGAGGTCGCGAGACCTGGCGGGCGAGCGGAGAGCTGATAGAGCGTGCGGGCCCGGTGGCGGAGGTGCGGCGGCCGGCGAGGAGGGGCGCTAACGGGTTTGGGGAAACCTCCGACCTCCCTTGGGTCTCCTGCCCGCTGCGGAGCGGGGCGCGGTGCGGCCCCGCGGTCCCTGGGGAAGGCCTCAGCCTTGTCCCCCGAAGGCTCCCCCTAGCGGTGGGGCCCTAGTGTGAGGGCTGTGCCTTGACCGCCCTCCTGACCCCCGCCCCGGCCCTCCCCATGCCAGTGGGGATCCCTCACATACCCCCCATCCTGGGGCGCTGAGCCACCTTCCTCACAAAGGGCTCCCCGCGCCCCTGCCCTCTGGCCCCCCCACCTCACTCCCTGTCCCTCCCGGCACCCCAGTGGGGATCTGCCACACGGACCTCTGCCCAGATGTGCTGGGCCACCTTCCTCACAAAGGGCTCCCCCGCGCCCCTGCCCTCTGGCCCCCCCCACCTCACTCCCGGCGCCCCAATGGGGATGTGCCACACAGACCTCTGTCCAGATGTGCTGGGCCACCTTCCTTACAAAGGGCTCCCCGCGCCCCTGCCCTCTGGCCCCCTCACATGACGCTCTGTCCATCTCGGCTCCCCGGTAGGGATCTCCCAGTTCCCTGAGGTCTCCTCCTGACCCTTTGCGCCTCAAATCCTGGTCTTTTGGCTCCTCCCACTCACCCCCCAATCTTACGAACGCCCCCCATCTCCGCGCCTCTACCCCTAGTCTCTGGGGCTGCCTTGGTGCCCCCCTGTACTCCCCAGTACTCTCCCAGTCTTGATCCCTGCCCAGGTGCCTACAACTTCGTTCCTGACCTTTTTCCTTCATTCTGTCAGGATTTTCCGGCATGGATTTTTACCTACCCTCAGCTTCCCCGACTTTGTCCTCCCATCTGTACATACTCCTCCATCCCATGCCCTAGTGGGGACACCACCCCATGTTCTTCCATGCAGGTGACTGGTCACAGCCCTGGGGGTGCCCCTAAGGCTTTTCTCCTTTCTAACCCTTTTCTTCACCAGCCCAATCCCCACTTTCTGAACTAAGGTATCCCCAAAATTCCTGCTTCATCCCTTTTCATCTGAGATTCTCCCCACCCTCTCACATTTTGTCCTGAATTTATAGATATTTTACCTTATTGACAAAAGGGGGGGATGGGTGGGAGAGAAACAGCTGTCTAGTATCTGGTGTCCTGAGTTCTACCAATCCCAGAGGTACCTTTGGCCTCTTATCTCACATGACTTCTTCCATCCTTCACACATTCCTGCCTTTTTGGTTTCCCCTTCCCGATTCACAGAGGCTCATTCTTTGCCTACTGATCTCTCCCTTTTGCTTTCTCTGAGTACTTGTTAGAAGCAGGACCAGGAGAGGCCCCAGAGCACAAGGGGTGGAGGGGAGGGCAGGGGGAGGAGAACATGAGGACATTTTTTTTTAAATATTGATAGTTTATTTTAAATGCCAACATTTCTGTTCTTTGTAGCAAAGGGGCATTAGTTTTGTGCAATAAGTCATATGAAAGTTCAAAATATCCAGTGAGTGTGTTTGGGAAGCCTTCCCTAGGGCACATAAATCCCTCATTCTGGCTTAGCTTTTTACCTCCACTCCCCTGAATCCTCCTGGTAGGAGTCCTGTTTTCTGCCCCACTATACACACATCCCGATCCAGGATTCCATCTCCCCACAGTGCCTCCATCTCTGCCGAGGGGATGCAGCCTTTCAGTCTGGAGGCGGCCAGGGAAGCAGCCCAGAGGGATGTGTTGGCAGCCGATCTCCAGTGCAGCTTCTTTGCCTCTGCCCTGCAGAGCTACAAGCGGGATTCTGTGCTGAGGCCATTCCCAGCCTCTTATGTTAGCCAGGACAACAAGGACTTTGAGGCCCTGGTGAGTTCTTCTCAACCACTTGTCTCATTTATTTTTTTTTAAGCATTTTATTTAATTATTTTTAAACATCACTGTTACTTCCCGTTGACTTCCCTCCCTCTGTAGAACCCTCCCTTTTAACAAATAAGTAGTCAAGCAAAACAAACTCATTTACCATGTCTGAAAGCCTGTGCCTCATTCTACAACTATTCTACTTAGTACCTGTGTAATCTTGAGCCCATCACTTAACTTCCCTAGGCCTCATTTTCCACAACCATAAAATGAGGGAGTTGGACTTGGTGGCTTCTGGGACTTTGAAGCTCTAAATCAGTGATCCAGTGAAGCTCCTTGTCAGAATTCTGGAGGCACAGTTACCCCGTTAATCATAGGTCTTCCATCATTGTGATCACAATGCAGAATTTTTCTGTGTCTGCTTGCTTTGATTTACATCAGTTCATATAAATCTTGCCAATTCTTTGAATTCTTTGTAGTCATCATTTCTTATAATACAATAATCTATTATGTTCATATACCACAATTGATTTAACTATTTTCCACTTACTGAACTTTCCACCCATCTTCCACCAAAATACTGTGCCCTCTCTCTGTATTTTTATTTATCTTGTATTTATCTTATCTTGTATTTTTCTTTTATATTCTGTACATGTATATGTTGTCTACCTGAATAGAATGTGAGCTGCTTGAAAGCAGGAACTAACTTATTTTTGTTTTTGTATTCTAGACACAAAGCAGTCTCATAATAAATGCTTGTTGAGTTGATTGTTTTGTGATACAAAAAATGCTACTATGAATTATGTATAGGACTTTTCCCTTAGTGTGACATGACTTCCTTGGGGTGTATGTCTAGAAGTAGTATCCTGGATCAAAGGGTATGTATAGTTTAGTGACTTTTTTATAATTCTAAATAGTTTTCCAGAGAGGTTAGATGATTCACAGCTCTATCAATAGTTTATTAATGTGCTTGTCTTCCCACATTTCAACTAGCATTTACCATTTTCAACTTTTGTTATCCTGTTTTCTCTTAAGGAAGATTCAGAGCTGTTATATTCTGTTTGCCCCTGTACCTCCTGGGCCATGGCCCAAGTCCAGTTGCTCTGGAAGGCCATGGATGGGAAAGAAGCAGATATGTCTCTGTTACTCCAGGTCCCACCCTACAGTAATCTGGCCCATGCTCTCACTGGATAATTTCCATGAGATAAATAAGTTTTTCCCTCAGGATCTACTATTGCAGTTACTTAGATGTTTTAGGGATGTTAATGACACATTACATACTGCAAATTACCTAGTAGAGAATTTTCTGAAAACACATAGTGCAGCAAATGCTTCTAGGTTAGTCATGGAGTAAGAAGTTCTGCTTAATCAGCTATTCTGATGAATAGAAAATGACTGTATTTGGATTACCAGTATACAAGCATTAAAGTCACGTTTAGCATAAGCTTTCTTTGATGATTTAGAAGGGAGCATGGCATAGTAGATTATACTTATTAGCTGTGTCATTTAGAGGCCTGTACATATTCTGTTCCCACTGTATGGGATGCATTTCCTCCTCACTTCCTTCAAGACACAAACACCACAGGAAGCTTTTCTGGACCTCCAGCTCCTAGTGTCCTCCCATTCAAATGATTTTGTCTTTAATTACTTTGTATTATGTTTGTATTTCTTCTCCTTAACATTTATTCTGAATACATTTATATAGGGTGGCCCAAAAATCTTAATGCAGTTTTAAGCTTTAATAACTTCAAAAGTATGTACAAAATTTTTTGAAAGGTTAATTATTTAAAAGATTGATTATGTGTCATACTGTACGTAACACTGTTCATTGCTCAAGTTGATTTTGTAACTTTGTAAAAACTTTTATCAGCTGCTGCTCAGTAACTGACAGGACTGGATTTATAATCCTAGTCTTAATAACATTCCCAAAGAACAAGGATTTGATGCATACACAACAGTTTTGACATGTCCTCACAAGAAAAAGTCTAATGAAGGTAGACCAAGTGACCATGTTGACTGAGCAAAAGGACGTCCTCTACCAATCTGCCAGTTGGAGAAAGTGTCATAATAACTGGGTGCCCCTTGGTGTAACAACTTAAAAATTATTCAGAATCTACAAAACTAAATATAAAAGAAATTAAAATAATTAAACTTTATAAAATGATGGGATTTGTTGGTAAGTTTTGTAGCATTTATACTTACAAAGGTATGAATGCTTAACATTGCACTAAGACTTTTGGGACACTATCTCGTATTTCTCCCATTAGATTGTAAGCTCCTTTTGAGTAAGGATTGTTTCATTCATTGTATTTGTATCCCCAGCACTTAGCACAGGACCTAATGCACAGTAGGTACTTAATAAATACTTGTTAATTTGATTGACTTTGGCCATCTTTGCCGCCTCAACTTTCTCATCTATAAAATAAGAACATAACACCCGTAGCATCTGCCTTGGGATTTTTGTGAAGTTCGAATAAAATAGTGTGTTTAAAACAGTTTACAGTCATTAAAGGTGCAGTGTACACACACAATGATGTTTGTAAGTACTTGGGACGGATATAGGTCCAAACTATGTCTTGTCTGCTAGTGAATCTTTGTATCCCCTTTATTGCCACTCACACTAGGTTCTCTTTACTTAGTGGGAAGATTTCTCACCACAAAAGACTCTGACTTTTAGATGGAACTGCCTTCCCATCCCACTTTGTCCTTGTTCAGCACACACAGGTGCACAGCTAAGCTGTATACTACAGTGTGGGGAAATTTTCAGGATTCAGATTACATATAATCAAAGGGTTGTAAATACAGTTCATGTTATTCAGTTAGGTTGACTTGGGGTAAGAGTGGAGAATCACCACCAGGGAAGGCATGAAGTTCAAGTTTCAAAGTGTCAAATGGATCCTTCTAGACATAGCTTATCCTTGTCTCCAGTTGGTCCAAAGCCCCTTTTGGTCGTGAGCTTTTGGATGTTAATAATAACTGACAATCTACAGTTTGCAAAGTACATATTTTGAATATGAAGTTCTCAACAACCCTTGTAACCTACAACCTGTAGGTATTTCATCACTATCCTCATTTTGCAGGCAAGAGACTGAGGCTCAGAAAGGTGAAATGCCTTGCCCTTTGTCATACAGCTAGTAAATGGTAGAGATTGGATTGGAATTCAGGCCTTCCAGACTCCTCAGTCCAACACTGCCCATTGTGTGGGTAATGTAACATATGCCCAGTTTATTCTAATTTCAGCCTTCTGAGTCTTTGGAAGAGTATGGTTTTTTACTGTTTTTGACCTCTAACTTTTGTCATAAGTCCTTCTCTAGATATCCTCTGGGATGTCACTTTTTCTGTCTATACGTCAAATCAGAACAGACAAGTGTAATAGTGTTATAATAACTAGCACCATTTTAGACTCTTAAGAGATGGTGGGGCGACTTTTAGATATATCATTTAGTTCAGCCTCACATTGAGTTATATGGACCCCATTTTTCCAATATTTCTCATAAAAATAACCTACAAAGAATGGGTTATTTTCCTGGGATATAAGAGCAGCCTAGTAAACTTATAAGGAAAGCAAATTTTTTGGAAGAGTGGAATCAAGAGGCTAACTGCATGGCAGATTATACGATTCTATTTTTTGAGAGATAAGGCAACCTGTAATTGTGTTTAATAGTTCTTTGTATCCTACCCTCAATTTGGTCAGGAGGAAAATTTGTAATTTGCCAGGCAATTAAGTAGGAATGCAGGTAGAACCCCTAAAACACCTGATTTGTTGATTCTAGTTCAGGATTGTAGAACAGAGAATAAGTGCCAATCAGAATTTCCCACTCTCTGGTGGGCATGTTTTGGGGAGAAGATGACAGTCTTAAGGTAGACAAGAATGGTGGCAGAATAGCATATGAGCTCTGGATGACCTAGACCAGTCACTTCCATAGTTCATCCTGCCATTGGGTGATAGGAGAACAGACCATCAGTTCCTCGGGCCACATACCATTCCCTTGCTCAGCCAACATAGGTTCAGGGTGTTCATTTTCAGCTGGATTCTGACTCCTAGCTTTCTACCTCTCTTGCAAGTATCTCAGAGTTCTGAAAACTGCACACTATCTTCTTGATGTTGAACATCTGAACAGTTATTTCAGTTGTATCCAATTCATTGTGACCCTTGGCAAAAATACTGGAGTAGTTTGCCATTTCTTTCTCCAGCTCATTTTACATATAAGTAAACTGAGGCAAACAGGTTAAGTGACTTGCCCAAAGAGAAGCAGCTAGTAAGTGTCTGAGGCCAGATTTGAACTCAGGAAGATGGGCCAGGCACCCTATTCACCGTGCCCTAACTGCCATAAAGTGGTGTGGCTTTGGCAGTGGACTATAAATCACCTTGGTTTCCAGCGTCTTGGGACCTTAGTATCAATCCTACTACTTCTCAGCCTTTCTACCTGCTATGAACTGAACACAAACCCTCCTTTATGTTATCTCCCCCAATTATAATGTGATCTCTGAAAGCAAGGAGTGTCATAATTTTCTACTTCTATCCCTACCACTGAACATAGTTTTTCTCTCAGATAAGCACTTAGTAAATGCTTTTCCATTGCTTTAGGTTAGGAAATTTGGGTACTTGTAATTTTGGAATTTAGTAGTTTAATATACAGTTGTAATTATAGTTATGTTTTTTATATTCTTTTTTTCCCTTTGTGACTAAACCCTAGAAAATGTACTTTGTGTTTCAGAGAAGCCAAATAGGTGAAGGGAATAAATGCCAGAATTTGGGCATCTCATTATGGTGGCAATGGCAGAAGGGCTAAGAAATGATTTTGAATCAGGTGTAATAATAAATCTCCAAACCTGGAGGACCACAGAAACTCAGAGACCAGGAAAATGAGGAGCTTGGGAGGTGAGTTATCAGTGGAGGTTTTGCAATCAGTAAAAGAAGAAGCCCTATGCCAAGAGCAATTTACCTAGAGTGACTCCAAGGAAAGTATATTCCAGGTACTCATGGTCTGCCCTTCAGATCCTGTGTGCCATGGTGTTACCAACAGAAGAGGTGACAGCAGTTTGACTTTAAGGGAGGTGGGACTCTAGCACGTGAAAGTAAAGCTGTGTGGGGCTTCCGGAGTTCCCTCTGGGGATATAAATTCCCTTGCATTGGAGCATTCAACCCTACTTCTTTTGTCCTGGGACACTGGCTCTTCCAGCCTTTGCTGGGAGAAGACTTAAGAATTGGGGACACACCCTTCAGGGCCTCACCCTTTATGAAGAGTTCATCCTACTGTTGAGGGAACTATGCTATGGAGTGCTGGACCATAAATGATCAGACCGAGGGTACTGAAAGGAGTTAGTACACTGCACTTGCTGCAAATACGGGTAGGATCAAACTGAATTGGACATGTTTTCTTTTTTGTCCTGTCTCTTCCTTTCCATGAACTGAGTCCATAGTCTGTGCTTTCAGACTCCCTAAATTTACCTTTTTCACAATGACTTTATTTTAGTCCCATGACTTTTTAGGAAATGGAAGTATTCTTTCGCCATACTCTCTACTACAGAGCTCATTGTGGTTTTGTTAGCTTTAGCTACTCTTATGAGAATTTCCAAGAATTTCCTACTCTGTTATCCTACATGTTCTTAACTTTCTTATGAGGGACAATGGGAATATACTATTCGTTTTTCAGATTTAAGAAAATGCAGGACAGAGCCAAGGGCCTTCAGCCAGTGTACTTGACAGAGAGGGATGCTTGATTCCCTGTTGCCTCTAGAATGGACTGTAGAGCAGCAGGTTCTCAAATCAAAATTTGCTTTTACCAATTTGGTCGGCAATTATACCACAAAATGGTTAGAGCAGAAAGAAGATTGTACTAAGAGTCAAGTGATCTGGGTTCTAATCTTGGCTATGCCACCTGTGTGACCTTGGAAAAATCCCAAAATGGCTTCTCTCTAAACTTTGACATCTTTAATTCTAAAATGAGAGAATTGGACTTGATCAGGAATTCTTAACTTGGAGTCTGTAAGCTTATTTTTTTTTTTACAAAGATATAACTACTTCAGTATATTGATTTCCTTTGTAATTATATATTTTTTTATGCATTTAATAACATTATCCTGAAGACTCTAGACCTAAACGGACTACTAAAAAGATCCATGAAACAAAAAAGCTTAAGAACTGCCAAATTAAATGATATTTCAAATCTAGAATTTTATGATTTGGTCACACTTGGTTGTGATGGGTTTTGCTTTATGATAGTAGCTTCTTTCCTTGTTTCTTTCAGGCCTTGGAGGAAAACTGATTTTTTGGTTCTTGGAATAACATTCCTTTGTCTCTTACCATCTTCTCTTTTTTTCTGACTTATTAGCCTTCAGTAACTCTTCAAGATTCGGGCTTTGATCATTTGTATTTTCTTCTAGTATTCATCTGCTTGAATGGTGTGGTGAATTGAACTTTTGTAAAGTGAATCATCTCTAATTTTGATAAACTGTAATTTTTGTATGCCTTAAAGCTAGGCATAGATAATACGGTCATCACATCTATGTCTCCAGTTTTGATCTGTCACTTTCTCCAGGTGTTTCCAGTTGAATGTCCCAACCACCCCTGAATTTAATCTTCCTCAAATTTCCCATGTTAAGGGGTCAAGAAGAGAATGAGGAACCAGAAAATGAGTAAGTTAGAGAGGTAGGAGAATCAGGTTGTCTGTGAAGCCAAAGGAAGAGAGTGTTAAGAGGAGAGGCTATGATTTACAGTCAGAACCTGTGGAGAAGACAAGGAGGAAGAGGTCTTTTATTAAAAAGGAGGCTGCTGGGATTTGTGAGTAGAATGTCTTTGGTATCTTTAAAGATAAAGAACGGTTTCAGCAGGACTAATTAGAGCAACAATCTTATCGCAAGAAGTTGGGGGGAGGGTAGGGGGGAGATGGGGACACCTGGTAAAGAAAGATGCCTTCTTTAAAAGTTTGGTAGTATCGGGGGGATGGAGAGCTTCCTGACCCTGAGTTGAGCCCTGCCTCAAATGTCCTTCCATCTCCTGTAGTCTTCTCTCCCTGAAATGATTTATCTTATGAAGTCCTCTTATTGTTCATATGATTCATTTCACAGTTGATTATATAAATCCTTTGTGATATCTGTTATTGTCATGAACTGTGACTTAAATCTAATAAGGTCAATTAGTTTTTTGTATGATTTATCCTCCTAACTGGATTGGAAGTGCTTAGATTGCCTTTGTATTTGCTTCAGTTAGCAAGCGTCTAGTACATAGTAGGTGTTCTTCTATCTCTGTATTGCCTTTAACAGCCCATACTGTCCTTTGTACCACAACTTTATGCCATACTTTGCTACTACCTTTTGCGGCCTCTGACATATCATTCATGTGTCTCAGAGCCATTGCCTGTACCATTTCTCTGTTTCAGCATGGATCTACCTACCATGTGATTTGTGGTGTGATTGTATTATCATTCAGGGGAATTGAAACAGTTTCCCTGTTGTGACAGTCATTTGCTCTTTAAAAAATTTCTATGTTGTGAACCTAGCAATCAGTCTATCTGGTTGGCACTAGAAATATTTCCCATGGCAATACATTATTTTCATATTTCTATTGTTGTGGGATGCCAGAAAGTCCTTTGGCCCCCCAAATACTTTCCCTACTGGTTTTCCATCTTTCCTAAAATTATACCATTAAAAAAGATTCCTTTGGATTCTATCTTCATGTGATGAAATCTTACTGGTCTTCTAAAATTGAAATTAAATGCCATCTTCTCATGTAATTTTCCTTCATCTTTCTCTATCCCCATCCCATGCCACCCCCTACTAGAACTGCACATTTTTGTGAATTCTAATAATTCTTTGTACCTTTATTATGTTATTTGTCACATTCCTACTCTGCATATAATTATTTGTATACATGTCTTACCTCCCTACTGAATTGCAAGGTTCAGAATGGATGGGAACTAAGCATCCTACATAATATTTTACAGTTTTATGCACAAAGTAGGCATTTAGTAAATACTTGTTTAATTGAATAGACCTCTAGTAGATAAGGAAAATCTGGCTAACTTGAAGGTAAAACAGGATAGATCTAAGTTTTATATTAAAATTAAGTTTTATATAAAATATTTTATATTATATTTATATTTATAATATTTATATATTATATTTATATATAATATATAATAAAAATTATATATTATATTATAAGAGCAGTCTTGTGTGTATTTAAAATTTGCCTTCATATATTGGAGACTTCCCTATCTTGTTCTAGAGATCCCGTGATTACCTTTGGGAGGTGGATAAAACCTTCAGCTAGGGACCAAATTATAAAATATTAAAGAGAGATTTAATGCAGGTTCTTTTGGTACATTTTCTGGATGGAATTAATCCAGGACAAGACTACAAATGATTAACTGAAATACTAGCTCATGAATTGGCTGGCACACATTGGGAACTACAAGATGGATGGGCTGGGCAGTGTGTATAGAATAATTTTGTTCTTGGCAGTCAAGCATTAGCTGTATGGCACTCACTACTCACCACAAATATTGGAAACCTCAAATTATAAAACCACAAATCAGGAGATTTTCCTGTAGTTTATGCAATGGGATTCTTTATTCTATGATAAAGTCACTCTTGCCTCTGAACTGTTTCTGCATAAGAAAGACTCTGAACAAGAGTCAGAGGTGAGGCTTTGATCCCAAAGTTGCATTCTGAAGGGGACACAGCAGCAGAAATAGTGAGTGATGGAAGATAAGAGTCTTCTGACTTTTTTTTTTTAATAACATTGAGTTCTTTCTTTCAAAACTATTCAGAGCCCACACCATCTTTGAAAGCCCACCTCTGGTCTGTTTGATATCATACTTGGTAATATTTTTGGTATTTGTGTTTTGTCATGCTTCACTTACCTCTTTGTATTGATCAGTATTCAATCATTTATCAAATATCTATTATATGTAGTGCATTAATTAGATGCTGTGGTTAACACAAAATTATAAAGCAGTCTGGGGGTTCCTCAATGTGCCTGTGATCAAATTGGGAGATATGTCTAACAGTAGTACTAAGTAACATATGCTATGTATGAAATGAATGATACAGACAAGTGCTAAAGAGGTTCTGGGAGGGAGAGATTAGTGGGGACTGGGATGCTTATGGAATTCTTCACAGAGAAGATGGGATTTGGATTGGGGTCTGAGGGATAGAAGAGATTTGGGTAGATGAGGGGAGGGAAGTAAGCATTTCAGGTGAGAAAGGAGCATGGTGACAGAAAAACATTTATCGTGTTTGGTGGAGAGTGAATAAGACATATTTATGTGTGTACATATAGTTTTTGTTTATTCTGTAGTTTTAAGACTGTGAATTCCATAAGGACAGCCTCCATCATTCGGTTTGTGTCCTCATATGGTCCAATATAGGATTTGATTATTAAACATGTGCTGTTGATTGCCTACTTCCAAAGTTTAATTATATTGATGTTGTCTTCATAAAACACTTGAAGAATTATGAAACTTTTCACAATAGAGCTGTAAGATAGGGAGAATGTAATAAGTGACAAATTCTAAAATCTGCATAGTCTTAGAGACCTAAGAACCAAGGAAATCCCTTTTTTGTAGTTTTCATTCTTAATGAAATTGTTGGAAAAGTGGAATAGAATCAGTAGGTAAATGATTTACTAATCACTTACTATGTACAAAGTATTAGGGGAATGCAAAGGTATAAAAGATATTATATATATATATATATATATATATATATATATATATATATAAAGAAACTTGTAGAGAGAAAATATTAACAGGAACAGAAAAAATATTAAACAGGACAAAGCGACATGTGATGAATTTAATAGCTCTGGTCATGGTACCTTAGATGCTGTCTAGATCAACTCCCTCATTTTACAGATGAGGAAAGTAAGGTTCCATAAGGTTAAGTGATTTCCTACTACTTCTACACTGTGCTACATCTAAGTGACAGAAGTAGTATTGGAACCAAATCTTTTGGCTCCAAATTCAGTACTTTTTCCTCTGTACCATACTGTCTTTGTTAGTGTCAAGTATTACAGAAATAAGTGTAAAGAATTCATTAAAGAGATTAGTGAGGTCTTGGGGTTAGAAGTAATCAAGGAAACTTCATGCAGGAAGTGGAATTTGGGCTTGACTTTGAAGGGTATGCAAGAATTAGGTCTTCAGTGAGGAGGTGGGAACAGGAAAAGCACAGCTCTGTATGTGGGAGACAGTGTTCCCTGTGGAAGAAAAAATGGAAAAGGTATTTGAGTTATGATGCCAGACTAAGGAGTTTGTACCCTAGCCAAAGGCATTGAAAACTATTGATGTTTTTTATTCCTTTTGGAAAAATAATTTTGATCTGAGAAATGAAATTTTGCTTCATTGCCACTAGAGGTCTCTCTGTTGTCATGTTTCATGAGCTATATTCCTTCTTTAGCTTGAAGATGCCAGTATGCTACCAAACCTGAAGGAACTTCTCCAGTCTGCAGATGACAAAGATAAAAGGGCATGGAATCTCGTGAGCTGGATTTTGTCATCAAAGATTCTTACATTACACAGCATAGGGAAAACAGAGGTAAGGTTTTAGTATTTAGAATGACAGATTTCTAGACCTTAGAGATCACCCCATTCAATCCTTTCATTTTATAGGTGAAGGAAACTGAGACTTAAAGAGATTAAGAGATTTCTACAATGTCACACAACCAGTTAGTGGTAGAGGTGTGATTAAAAGACTGAGACTTTAGACTTGTTGATTTTATATTTAGTTATTTAGTCTGTGTTCTCCCATTCAGTAAACTCCAGTGACTCCCTGTCATCTCCGGGATCAAATATAAAATCCACTTCATAACAGGCCCCTCCCTCTCTCTGTTCTTTTTACATCTTATGCCACCCCATGATGTGCTGTGTAATCTAGTGACCCCAGCTTCTTCGCAGTTCCTCACAAGAGATGTTCCGTCCTTCGATGTTGGATATTTTCTCTCACTGTCCCCTGTACCTGGAATGCTCTCCTTTCTCTGCCTCCCGGTTGATCCAGCTAAAAATCTCACCCTCTGGTGGAGACCCTTCCTGATCTCTCTTAATTCTAGTGCCTTTCCTCTGTTGATTATTTCCAGTTTATGCTGTATATAGCTTATTTGTATGTGTGTAATTGTTTACTATGCTGTCTTGCTCAATAGACTCGGAGCGGCTTGAGAGCAGGGATTGCCTTTTTATGTTACCAGTCAGTGCTCAGCAGAGTGCCTTGCATGTAGTAGATAGGGTAGATAGACTGCTCAACTTGAAGTCCATTAAGAAGACTGAAATTTGATGGCTATGTCCAGTACTCACCAACTTAGTGACCTTGAATAAGTCAGCTCACTTCTCTGAGCCTCAGGTTCCCTCCTCGAGGAGTTGTTGTAATGCTTAGTTGTAACAACATGTGTAAAAGCACTTTGAAAACCTTAAAGCCCCACCTCAGTGAAGTGCTTGACTTTTGTAAAGCACTGGGATTAAAAAGAGAAGCAAGAAGAAGACAATCAATCCCTGCTGTCCCGGAGCTTGGTGTTAATACATAGCCTGTAGCTTTGCTGCTGAAATCCAGGTGGCCCCAGCTTTAAATCCTTCTAATGGGAAAGCACATAAAAGGGAGCGAGTGGAGCCAGGAAAGGAGAGGGGTGAGAATGGCTGTCCTGGGCATGTCCTCCAAATAACAGTTCCAAGAAGAATTCATCTAGGGGAGCAGAGTGCTGCTGGGGAATAGTAGAGAAATGAGCAGTTATTCTCACTCCTAATCTCATTTGCTATCTGCTACAATAGGGCAGCTTGGAATGGGCTCAAGAGTTTCTCTTCACATAGACATTAGGAAGTGCTTGATTAATTCTAATTTAAGAGTATAAAACGTTGCAAAGGCTCCATTGAAAGACAGGCATCTTTCATAATTGGAGTAGAAACTTGGACAATATTTCTAATGCTGGCTGATAACGTAATGGGAAAGAGTACTGGACTAGTGGTCAGGAGACCTTGTCTTTAGTCATGGTCCTCCTGCTGTCTAGTGTTATGACCTTTGGCACATGACTTCATTTATCTTGGCCTTGGTTTCTTCGTTTCTCAAATTGAAACAATATTGCCTTACTTTAGGAGAGTAGCATTGAAGATCAGTTGAGGTAATAGATGTGAAGAACCTTTGGAAGGCAGAAGTGCTGCATGTTGTAATGTGTTATTAATATTTCTTTGGTTCATTTTTTTCTGGCAGATTGGGCAAATAGAGAAAAGAAATCTTGAAATGGTAGCTTTTCATTCTTTTTTCCAGGTTAACGTATTTATTGTGATAAAAACACGTTCCTAGGTATAAATTCCAATATAGCAGTTAAAATAAGAGGAATTTGTGATATCATTTGTTTTATAATACATTTTGATAGTTTCCCAAATAACACTGAAAATTCCTTTTTAATTTTCAAGTATGTGAAGATCCAAGAACTCATGGGAATTTCCGACACTAGTGTCCCTGCGCCTGACTTTCTGTTTGAAATAGTGTATTCTGGTCGAGTAAATGCCAAATTTAATGAGACCAAAGGAGAAAGGGATCTTATCTATGCATTCCATGGGAGCCGCCTGGAAAACTTCCATTCCATCCTACACAATGGTTTACACTGCCACTTGAACAAGGTGAGGCTTTAAGGGGAATTTGAAAATGTAGTGAGTTAAAACCATGGCAAGGTCATCAAGGAGAGAGACATACCACCTTGACCAGTCCTAGAGAAAATTATGAAGAAGGCCAAAGCTGTTTCCATCTTGGATTTCCTGCTCATTTTTGCTTCCACAGGGGAATCACCTGTCTGCCTCTTTCAGGGTAGGAGGTTTGTTCTGTCCTGCTGGGAAAAGACCCAGATAACAATCTTTTTTCAGTTGTGAATTTTAATCACTCTTTCTTCCTATTCCTTAGGGTATTTGCGTGTTTTAAGCCTTATTTTTTAGTGAGGGATGAAAGACTGTTCATGTTAGAGGATTTGCAGAGAACAGCCTGGTGGGTGGGCTATATAGGTTACTTTGTTGGGAGTGGGAGAAGACCTTCTAGTGCCACTCAGGTCATTCAGTATGCTTAAGTATTTTGCATATGATCAACCTAACATGCCCCTTGTCTAGTCTGAAGCACTATTTTCCAGAACTCTGCTGTGCCTAATTAATTTGCCATCTTTAGATTGAAGAGGAAGAGCTTGTTTACTCTGGAGTCTCAGATGCATAGTTTTGCTACTGAAATCCAGGTGGCCTCAGCTTTACGTAATAGTTGGGCTCTTGTAAAGTTAAATCCTACTTTAAATATACTAAGGGAACTTACTCTTTGAAAGTAAATCCTTTTGTGAAACTAAAACTCCCCTTGTAACCTGTTTTTTGTTTAGACCTGGATTTTCATTTATCAGATTTACTTAAAGGCCCATCTCTAGCTCTGACCTTTCACATTATTTCCATGGCAGATGTACCACAAGTTTTCAAATCAGACACAGCTGTGTTGGAACACAGCAGTCTTGCAAAAGATCTACAATTTTGTGATAGGTGTGGCCATTGTACACTTAGCCCAATAGCAACTATGGGGTTGTGGAAAAAAGAATTTATTTTATTAGCTGGGAAAAATATATGTTGGCTAGGGTACATGAAAGATGGGGGAGCTACTGAATTCAGTAATGAGGATTCGATTGTTTAAACAATGGTATAAGCTTTACTGGACAAACGGAAAAGATTCAGGTCCTTGAAAAACTTACTATCGAAAAGACAGTTTCTTTGTTCATATGTAATTAATTGATTTATTTTTAGTTTTCCATTCACTTACTGTTTACATTTATTCATTTATAATTCATTAATTCTTTTGCCAGGAAGTGTGGGCCTTAATAATTTTTGTGAGAGGCCACTTAAAATAATCTTTTAAAGAAAGATGTGTCCTACAACTGTACTGCCTCTAGACATTGATTCAATTGGGTGTATTTCTTTTTTCATTTGACTCTGCCCTTCTAGACATCCTTGTTTGGTGAAGGGACCTACCTTACCAGTGACTTAAGCCTGGCTCTTCTTTACAGTCCTCACGGTATGGGGTGGCAGCACAGCCTCTTGGGTCCTTTCCTGAGTTGTGTGGCATTGTGTGAGATCATCGACCATCCGGATGTCAAGTGCCAAACCAAGAAAAAGGGTAAGCAGACGCATTGACCAAAACTGGGGCCTGTGATTTTGGGCCAAAGCCCATGCATCTCCAGACTATGTGAGAGCTTGCAGTAGGTATATCAGTTAGTCTGTAGGTATTTATAGGATGCTTACTATGTATAAGCTATAGTGCAGGTGAGGTGAAGGATACAAAGAAAGAGATGACATATTCCTTGCCATTGAAGAGCTTAGAGCCTCAATAGAAGATAAGACATAATACATGGAAAAAAATAAACAACAGTATAACCAGCCAGTAAACTGCTGGTACAAAGGGTCATAGGTGTTCAGAGGAGGGCTGGGATAGATCAGGGAAGGCTTCTCAGAATAGGTGAAGTTGGATATATGTAGGTGAGTGTATGAAGCAGAGGAGCTGTAATTCATCCTCTCTATTGCCAGGCTGCCTGGAAACTTCAGAGTCCCAAAGACAGCAGTGGCAACAGGTGGAGGCCAGGAATTCAGTTGTGAGAAGAGTAGTCAGGTAGATGTATTGGGTTTAAACTCTGGGTCCTCGACTGTACTAAGTAGTTAATTGTTTCTTATGTCACTCTGAGTATTTGGGAAGCATATTATTGCTCACCCCCAAGATTTCAGTCATTATATGTCACTAAATTGCTTCACAAAACCAGTAATGGATAAAGTGCGATCATTCTGTACTCCACGAATGAGCCTATTTGGTCTATTGAGAAAAGAGTACCCAGAAATGCTGTCTGTTCCATTGCCTTAATCTAAAACAACTGGCATTCCAAAGAACAGGCCCGTGTCTGACACCACTCACCCCAACCATACAGCATGAAATAGTTGCATTTATAATTCTTGGAGAGGTTGCAAACCGTGACAGTTAAACATCAAAACAACCGTTTCAGTCTTTGCACTCACGCATCCACATCCTCTTTTAGCTTTGCAGCACTGTCAGGCTGGAATTATTTCAAGGATAGAAAATAAGTAGCTCCTCTAGAAAGTTATCACCTTGGGCTGAAATATAAAATGTTAATTTTATAGACATCAGTTAGCAACTCTTTATTAATGTCCTTGTAGGCACAAGGACTTGTGCTAGATACTGGGGATACAAAGACAGAAATCAGAACTTTCAGCAGCGTTGCAGTTGTAGGTGGGGTTGGGGGGTGTGGTAAAAATATTTCTTTTAAATCAAGTTTCAGTTTTTGGCAGTTTATGGTATCAGTGTCATTTTTAGTTTATACCATCTCTTTTCTGACTTTTGTCCATTTCTGTTTTCTCCCTACCTGTTTATCTAGTTTGGCCTCAACCGTAATTGTGCCTGTATGTCTTTCTTTTACTATTTCCCTACAATGCTTTCTCTCTTATGGTTTAATTTGATTTTTCAGTTAATAAAAATCTATTTTCTATTCCTCTTATCTGTGCCTTCCCCACTGAGAGAGAGGGAGAGAGAGAGAGAACCCTCATAACAAATAGTCAAGCAAAACAAAATCTCACATTAGCCATATCCAAAAAAATAAGTCTCATTCCATGCCTTGAATCCATGATCTGTCTGTCCAGAGATGAATAGCATGCTTCGTCAGTTCTCTGGATTCATAGTTGGTCATTGTGTTAGTCAGAGTTCCTACATTGTTCAGAGTTGTTTGTCTTTACAGTGTTGTTATGAGTTAGAATGTCTTCCTAGTTCTGCCCACTTCACTCTGCATCCGTTCATTCAGGTCTTCTGAGGCTTCTCTGAAACTATCTCTGATCATTTCTCATGCCTGACAAGCTTTCTCATTTCTCTTTTAACTCTTCCTGCTTTTTAACTTGTCCCTCATCCATACCTACCACTTATTTCTAAGTCTCACCAAGGGCATCTCAGCTATTACTGGGCCATACTGTAACTCTGGAAACTAACAGGGCTTCTGAGTCCATATCTGCTTATTATTTCTTACCTTCAATAAAGTTTTCCTGGGCTTTTCACTTTTTGGTTGCTTTCTTCTTTTTCAGATTCAGAAGAAATAGATCGAAAAAGAGCGAGAGCCAAACATAGCGAAGGGGGAGATGTTCCACCTAAATACTTTGTTGTTACCAACAACCAACTTTTACGAGTGAAATATCTATTAGTTTATTCTCAGAAACAACATAAGAGGTAAAACAAAGATTCACTGCTTTAGGTATGGTAAAAAAAATTGTGGGTTCACTTAGCAGCAAAATGATTTTATTTGACAAAATATCTGTGTTATGTGCAATGACAGAAACCGGTTTAGGAAGAAGTTTAAAGACTTGGAGTTGCCTGAAGCACTAATGACTCCACCCAGCTTTTGGTGGCCTCTTCATCTAGTGGTTTTAAGTGACTTTTTCCCTTAGAAAATTGTGATTGCCTGCCTATACTTGACTTCTTCCTATTTCTCCCAAAACTCAGAAACACAGGGACCCTTGAGTGTACACTGCAACCCCACTAGTAAGCAATTTTTTGGAATCAAAGCATGATTTCTCTGGCTCAAAAGAAACTGAAGAGAGTTGATAAAGTGTCCTCGTGATTGTTCCTCCTAGGCAGATGCTAGAATATCCTTTGTTTCAAGAAGTTAAGCCTGGGGTTTGCGTAAGGAAAGGTGGGTCAAGAAAGGTAAGAGAACTGTGAGGTCATCGCTGTTGCTGTCTCTGTACATTTAGAAAACGTCCTGTTGAGAGTAGCTCGAGGCCAGGGAACGCCAACATGCCCCAGCTTTCTCCCGGGCGAGGAGCCCAGAGAAGTGTAGCCTTGAGGCTCACTTAAGCAAGCGGAATTTATTACAGTCAGCCTTTGGTCAAAAAATATTGCATGGCTATAAAAAAAAGTTATCTCCCTCTGCCCCTCCCTTTTTGTGTTTTTAAATATAGGGTCTCAAGCCAGCCCTCCTGGATTTCTAACCATCGCTTCACTCTCATGATGCTCCTGTATCTGCTATTGCTGATCGTTATAGGTGTCAGCAACTCTCCTTCTTTTTTGCACTACTGGAATCGAGCATTGGAGTCAAAAAGATAAACTTAACCTGGCTCAGTGAGGTAGCCTCTGCCACTTGCCTTAGTACTTCTTGATCTATTCATTCCTGCACCTCCACCTAGAGCTCTGGGCTAGAGGCTAAGGAGGGGCAGTGATTGGAACATTGCAATGATACCAGAGATTTTGACCACCTTCTGATGCTCCTAGAGAACTTTGGTTGCATTTTGGAGGATAAAGTCAGTTGGTCACATTCGCTTCACATTTCAGGATCGCCTTGGTGTTTTCTGTGTCCTTAGCAGTTCTGGGGAGATGACTTTTTAGAAAGGGCCAAAGGAAGAAACTTGCTGTATTGAAAAAGAAGGTGTCCAGGCTCTCGGCAATATGTTTACAATTGCCTCTGGCAGAAATCCTCCCAGTCTTAATGCCTTTGGAAGGTGGAAAAATATGTTGTGTAAGGTACAAATCATCAGGCAGTTGGCTTGTTTTGACTCGAAATGTTAGAGGAACAATAATGTTTCTCACGAAGTGGGGGGGATTGTTTTTGATTTATAAATTTTGGCTTTAGACTTCTGAATGTGACAGCAAAAACTTCAATAGTTTTAACCATTTTCTTGAATATCTAGAAAAGCTTCTGCAGCAATGGTGCACTCATTCATTTATAAAATTAAAGGATTCATAGCTAGAAGGAGCTTTAGAGGGTCCAGCCCTTTCATTTTAGATGAGGAAACTAAAGCTCCAAGTTGTCATGCTGTACAACTATGATCTAACAAGCGTAAGAGCTGGGTTTTGAACTATATCCTCTGACTTTAGATCCAGTGTTCCTTCCACCACATCCCACTGCCTCCCAGAATGCTTTCACTCATGTATTCATTCAGTAAACATTTCTGAAACACCTCTTCTCTAGAAGATATGAATGGATGAGAAGGAAACGTTTTTTGATGTTATTGGAGCCTCACAAGAGAAGATTACCTACTTATGTCCATCTGAATATTTCTTTTAAATCAAGGAACTGAATGTTTAAAAAAAAATGACAAATGGGTAACATCTTTGTGAGTACATTTCTACATAGTGATTCATTTGGCTGATGTCCACATAACACAGGCTTTTGACTGTTTTTAAGAAAAGAAACTGAGCTATGGACTTGCCCATCTCACGAGATGGATTTGACGAGATGGATGGGTCTGCAAATAAGACCCATGGAATTTGAACAAACATGTCTGAAATGGGAGGCTTTAACGATGTGTTTTGTTTTTAAATTTATCACACGTCCACATGTAGTCTTATTTGGAAGAGCATTTGGTTTTTGGTATGCCCCCTGTCAGTACCTGTATGTGCTGTTTTACATGGAGAAGAATCTCTTGGATGCCAGAATAGTAGTCTCATTTGTTGCTGTATGTATTATCACTACCTGCTTTCTATTAGGTCTCCAATTTGATTTAAATAAAACATAGCCCTATTTTTTCCAGTTGATGATTTAAAAAATATATATATTTATGTATACAAACATGTATAATGACACATATATGTATGTATACAGACATACACATTCAAGCAAATGTGATTTTCTGTAAAAATAAATTGGTTTTCTATTATTTGTTTGCTATCAACATTTTTACACTGAGAACTGGAACATTCAAAAATAATAAAGATACATTCTCAGATTATGTGACAAGCGGTGTGGTGCAGTAGAAGGAGAGCTAGCCTCAGAGCCAAGAATCTGTGGATAAGCGTTCTACCTGTTGACATGTCCTGCCTGTGTGATCCTGGGCAAATCTTAACCTAACCTACCTAGTATCTTAGCAGAGAGGTAGGGAATGACCGTGACATATGGAATCTGGAGAAGTACAATCCCAGGGATAGGATTTCTAGTCTTTCTTATTTCATCATATGACTATAGGCTAAATTACAGGACTGTTCCAGTTAACCAATATAAACTTGTTGAAAAAAAGAGGAGGTTGACTCACTTATGGGGTCCATGTGTGCTGGCCGCCTTGTGCCTGTATACTCTGGTAGGAAGAAATTTATGATTTGACCCTTGGATAGAAACTGAGGCCCCAGCTTGTCACAGGTGCATCAGTGCAAGGTGGGGAACTCCTAATGGCACTGGGCATATGCTTATGTGACTTAAGGGTTACTTGCATGTTACGCTTGGCAGGACACAAAAGGTATCACCTTGTCCCAAAATACTCCCATACTACCTTGATGTGTGTGTAATCCTCATCTGTAAAAAGTAATAAATTCCCATGAAGCACTTATTAAATTGGGGAAAGTGGTCTAAAGAGGAAATACCTTAAGCTTTTAGCATTTTAACAAGATAATTTGTTGCCTCTTTGGAAAGATGAACAGATCACTTAGGAACTGAGACACAGGATAGGTAAGTTTTGATGTGAGGGGGAGGGAAATGACTCTAGAGATAGTCGCTTTGGGTGGGGTAGAGGGACACCCCAGGGTAAAGTCAAACTTGACTGGCTTCACCATTTTGCCTATCATCGTATATTTTTTGGCTTACATATAGATGAGCCATCCCCTGGTTCAGCATTTTGTGGATGTATTTCTTGTGGGCTGTCAGAATCCTGGGGTTCTTCCACTCTAGCCAGATTGTGGGTGGCAGTTGTGAACTGATCATGATCTATTATCTCCTAAAAAGGGGAGGGTTTTTTTCCAGGTGTGTAATTGGAGAAGGAAGTATTCTACAATGGGTAGCTGATTATTCGTTTTCTTAACAATTGATCAAAAATACCTTTATTCTGCACAGATGATCATAAACTGGGGAGCAGGGAGAGTCTGGAGTTTGCAATTTCAGGAAAGCTAGAAGACCTTTTCATTTCAAAATATTGTCCCCTTCCTACTCCAACCCATCTGAGCCCATTCCCACTGCAAAGGACTGAGATTTGTGTTGGCCCTGACACTGGTTACACACACCCTCTCGGTTGCTATGGTGATCTTTTGGCCTCAGGGATGAGATTCCACTCAGTTCGTCCTATGAAAACATAATTCTCCCCGACGCACCGCCCCCCCCAGCACACAACACAATTCTGTTCTCCCCATCCCTCCGTTCTGTCCCCCCACCACCCCAATCCTCAAATTTTCCATCTGCCCTCCATTATTTGTTTTCTCCTTTGTCAATCTTCCTCTGGATGAATTTCTGTTTATTTCAAAACTAACTTGGACTCTGCACCAGGGAGACAATGTACTGTGCAGTCTGGTTAGAGTAATCCCCTTCCTTCACATGCATCTCAGATCTGACATTTGGCTCATCCAAACAAATCAGACCATCCCAAGATGGAATACAAACCCAAACTAGCATCATCACCCACCCTGGCTGGCGCTTTCATTCACCTTTTTTTAAGGTTTTAAGATAGATTTGAATTTCCCAACTTATGGGACCAAGGCCCAGTACAGGGTGTGTGAATGTGGAGAAAGGGAGGGAAGGAAGGAAAGACGAAGAAGGAGAGAAATCCCAGGAGTGACTGTTCTGTTAAAAGACAGAGTGGCAAAATAGATGGCCTACATTTCAACAGATCACATTGTAAGTAGACCATGGCAACATGGGAGATTTAGAAGTTTCAAGGGAGATTGTAGAATTTCTCATTGGGTTTTTGGGAGACTAAATAGACTACTTATCACCAACTCCCTCTTCGACTGATGCCCTGAATTTCTTTAAAGGGAGACAAAGTTTTCATTCCTCAATTAGAGGCAAAGTTTTAAATAGAAGTACCAACTTTGGAAGAGAAGACAAATAGAAAACTTTACCAAGGTGTAAATGACTCATATGGTCGATTCCCTTTCTGAGAGCAAACTGGTGGCAGAGAACACCAGGGCACTGGGGACAACAGGAAGGAGTACCATTGAATAGGTATGCTGGGACTTGATGGCAAACTTTGATTGAGAGTTTTTCTCACCATGGCACTGATCACAGCAGCTTTATCATGACGTGGCACTGTGGACAACAGAATAGGAAGGAGTACCATTGAATAGGTATGCTGGGACTTGATGGCAAACTTTGATTGAGAGTTTTGCTCACCATGGCACTGATCACAGCAGCTTTATCATGACGTGTTAAAACAGCAGTTATGGTGCACTGATTAATTCAGTCATGCCTCATTAATTCATACTAAGAGAAGGGAACAAGGAAGGTTCAAGTGAGGAGGTCAATCTTAATTAAGGAAAAAACTCCAGTGTCTAATCCTTAAATACCAGGGTGCTCAAAAAGATACATGGTTTGATGACTTTAGACTGGCTCTTATGAACAGGTAAGAGTGATTTGTAATTAGCATACCCCTTAAAGAGGGTGCATTTAAAGTACTTTGGGGCACTTTTAATTAGTTTTTAAAAATTATGAACTCAATATTTAAAGAAAAACAATTGTCTATGAAACTGAACTTAGGTTGTGTATGGTTTGGGTTTTTTAAGGTGTATATTAAATTTGACACTGGAGTAAGAAAACTACCCTATTTGTGTCCCTTTCTGAACTTCTCCCTGGTGTATTTTTTTAAATTTTTCATTGACAATTTTTTCTTTTTCTTTTCTTTTTAACCATTACCTGTCGACTCTCCTTCCCTCAAATGGAGTCCTTCTACCGTAACAAATAAGTAGTCATTCAAAAGAAACCAGTACACATTGTTGAAAATGTGCATCTCATTCTGCCCCAGTTGTCTTCCCTTTTCCAAGAAGTAGGAGGCATACTTCATTCTCCATCATCTGAAGTCATGTTGGACTTTGCATTGATCAGCGTCCTGAGGTTATTATACAAATTATTTTCCTGGTTCCCACTTCACTCTAGTGTAAGTTCATGCTAGTCTCCCCAAATTTCTCAGAATCATTTTTTTATCCACAGTAATATTTCATAACATTCATAGTCATAATTTTTTCAACCATTGCCAGAATGACAGATACCTATTTTTATTTTTTTGCTACAACAAAAAATGATGCTATAAACATTTTTGTAACACATGGGTCTTTCTAGAACACTTTGAGGGTACTTGCAAACATTTTATTCAAAAGGCCTTTGAATCTCTTGCTCTCCCTTTATTCCATTTGTGTCAAGTCCAAAACTTTTGGGCAAGTTCATGATCAACTATTTGCAGATTTTAAAAGAAAGAAATAGAGCCCACATTAAGAGAGCTACTTGCCTGTTTCTACTGCCAGGTCATCTTACTAGGCCCCAAATCTATGTAAGACACATACAGGATCTATAGCCTTGGGATGAAAGCGTAGGATAAGTGCTTTGGAAGAGAGGCTTCCATCTCAGGGAAGCAGTGGTTGCTGAGATCAGGTGTTGCTTTTTGTTGGGGAAAGGGTCACTATAAGTAGGGAGCGAGCAGGTAAGAAATAGGAAGCTGAACATAATCTTGTATCATTGTAAGACCCTTTCAACCAGGTGCCATGTATTTTTTTTTATAGCCCCTAGGACAATACGTTATATGTATTAGTCATTCAGAAAGCATTTATTAAGTGCCTACAGAAGTCTAAAAGTTAACAAACTGAGACAAATTGCTACCAGATTTAATACCATATAATATTCAGGGCTAATTCCTACTATCCCTTAGGAGCCCACATCTCGTGTGTTCACCACTGATGATCACTGATGCAGCGCATTTTTTTAATCCAAAAGACAAAATAGAAGAGATAGTTGGATGAAAAAATGTTTGCATCAGTTGACATGCATGTTACCTCTAGCCAGAGATTTTAGTGATGTTTATTAAGCAAGTATGGTATGATAGTTATAAAAATATCTCTCTAAAAGTCTGGAGCACACTCTAACATAAAAACACAAGGTCCATGGTAAAAATGGGCATGAACAAAATGTGGTGTTGGGGCTCACATTGAAAAAAACACGTGGGACAAAAGTGGCAATTTACTCCCTTTGTTGAGTCCTTAAGAGGTTCTTTGGAGGAATAGCTCTCTGTTAAGTCTCTGAGGATCAGGGACCTTCTAGAGGCCTGAACCTTCCCTTCTTCTGTGTGTCTGTGTGTAAGTGAGCAAAATATTTATTATAAAATATACTGCATTTGCTCATGTATTTCATTCGCTTATATATATATTCCCTAATATACATATACATATGTTTTTAATATATGTAGAGTGTCCCCAAGAAATCTTAATGAAGTTTTAAGCCACTGAAGTTTAAAACTGCACCAAGACTTTTGGAAAACCCTGTATATATGTGTATATGTATAAACATATGTATGTATGTGTGTATGTGTTTGGGAGGCTCTGAAGGAAAGTATGGGAGAGAATTAGACTGCCTACCAAACCGAAGGTCTACAGAACTGTTATGGTGACCTTGTTGTATGCCTGTGAAACCTGGACAGTCTACCAGCGCTGTGCCAGAAAACTGAACTGCTTTCATTTGAATTATCTTAGGAAGATTTTGAAAATCACCTGGCAGGATAAGGTACCAGACATTGAGGTTCTTATTTGAACTAAACTACCAAGCATCCAAACTATACTTCAGAGAGCACAACTCTGATGGACTGGCTACGTTTGAATGCAAAATGTATGCTTGCCAAAAAGACTGTTTTATGGAGAACTCAGGGCAAGTGATCACATGGTGGTCAGAAGAAACGATACAAGGACACTCTCAAGGTCTCAAGAACTTGTGTGACATGGGAGACACTGGCACAGGACTACTCATCATGGTGGGTCCACATCAGAGAAGGTGCTGTGCTCTATGAGCAAAGCAGAATTGAAAAAGCTCAAATGAAACGCAGGATGTATGGATTTAGAGTATCCACCTCAAATGTTTATGTGGATTATTTGTGCCTGATCTGTGGTAGAGCGTTCCGAGTTCTTATTGGTCTGATCAGCCACAGTCAGACACATTAAAACTTGATTTTATCATTTTGCTCCTCTTTGAGAACGGACAACCCCTGTGTGCGTATGTACTCTTATGGGCTTCATAAATGTTGAACTGGTGGACATAAACATAGGATATGCAAACATAGGAATGCAAACAATAAAGATTATAAGAACTTTTGTTAGAACTGGCTCCAGGTATACATGCATATACACACACATACACACAGTTTAGTCTGATACTTATGAGGCTCAAAATTAATGATTCCTTGGGTTACTATTTTTAAAGTTATATCTTTTTGTTTCATATCACATATATTTCCAAATATTTCCTTCCTTCACTCTTTAGAAAGTCCTTCACCTTTACAACAAAAATTAAGAGAAAAAAGAAAAAAAATCAGTTCAGAAAAACTAACCAGATCTGGCCATGTATGTGTTCCACACCCACAGTCCCTTGGGTTACTTTCAATTTCAGAAACCTACATGGTAATGAGCTGAGGCATTTCATGTTTCAAGGGTCTGTGATTTTTCTGGTCTGGCTATTCCCTCTGTCAACACAGAGCATAACTGCTGAGTAGACAGTCTTGAGGAGGTGCTGTGTCCCCAGTTGTCTACATTCATTATTAGGCTGGTTTTTGAGGAGACAGTCTCCTGAACCACACTCAAACTTGCTTAGGAGCCACTCGAGCTTTGCTTGTCTATTAGCCTTCAAGAGTCTAGGGTCCCCTTCACACCATGATGAGGCACCAGTGGAGAACTTTGGTGCATAGTAGGTGCTTCATAAATGTTGAACTGATTAATTCAGTTAATGATAAGCAGTTATAGGGCATGTAAACAAGAAAAGATATAAACAGTCACAGAACCTGACCACAGAACTGAATCCAGTCTCTGACCAGGAAGAAGCTCAAAGGTCTGTCTTCTAAGTGGAGTGGATCATAGGTTGAGTTTTCAAGATTAAAGAGGATTAATGAGGCTAGAAGGACCAGGTGGATATCAGAGGTCAGAGCAGGCGGAAGATAATTCCAGAGAAGTTGGGTGAGGCAGGCAGAGGCTCAGGCAGGTGCCATATGTCTCAGCATTCAGAGTCCAAAGGATCAGGGCACTGGAGAGAAGCAGAGTGAGCTTTGATCCCAGGGCAGAGGTTATTCTCTTTCCTGTTCCATACTCTGCTGGGTGTGGGGAGCAGTTGTGGATCATGACCAGAATGATATCAGAGAGTATATTGTGACCCTTTCTGCTGACTGGGCAAGCTACTCCCCTTCTCTAACCTGTTTCCTAGATAAATGCTTCCCTGAACTCTCTCACAGAGATAACTGTGTCAGTCATTTGTTCAGTCAGTAAGATTACTGTGCTAAGCACTGGAGATTCAAGTCCTATGCAAAATATAACCCCTAGACAATACATACAAAGAAGCTGAAAAACCTGGGGAAGGGAGAGAGTGCCCAGCAGGGTCATGATTGCTCCTGTAGATATTCTCTTTGATGGGAGCATATAGGAGGAACTCTTTGTTGTCCTCCTTCAATACTCTTCAATCAGAGGGAGGGAGGAGTTCCAGTGGTAAAGGGTCCGAGGATGTATGAGTTTCAGGGTTGACGTAATTTTGCAGGATGATGAGATACTGGAGAATGTGAATGAAGTTCAGAGGAGATGGCTGTCTTGGACACCCTCCTTAAATGTCACTTCATTATTATCTGAGACAATAACTTTGACTGGGTGTCAGGGAAGTGAATTTTCTTTAAAGAGGAGATAGCATAAAAATGTTGATAATTGTGTTAATGGCATTGGAAATTAGCCTAATTTTACATTTTCAAAAAATCCCCCAAGAAATCTATTTCCAAGATTCTGTAAATGACCGCAGAGAAGCCAAACTTCTTTTATATTTTCCAAAATAAAGTACTGTAAAAAACAAAATACTCATAGAAATTATCTTGCGTTCTGTTAAGAACACAAGAAGAAGTAAGATATTTTTTTAAAGATCTTTTTCACTACATATTAGGGCACTTAGTATAACTTCTTGCACCAAAGAGAGGTTGGGACCCTTTGGCATCATGGTAGCATGTATATAGGAGTAGGACCTGAAGACAATATAAGTATACTGGACTGTTGAGGCTAGTTTGGGTATTTTCTTCTATGCTCAGGTAGGTGGTGCAGTAGATAGAGTGCCAGGCCTGAAGTCAGGAAGGCTTGTCTTCCTGAGTTCCCATTTGACCTCAAACACTTACTAGTTATGAGGGACCCTGGGCAAGTCACCTAATGCCGTTTGCTTCCATTTCCTCATTTGTAAGAATGAGCTGGAGAAGGAAATGACAAAGCATTCCAGTATCTATGCCAAGAAAACCCCAAATGGGGTCACAAAGAGTTGGACACAACTGAGTAACAACCATGTATGGTAACAGCTGGCAATTTATGGTAGGCAGACTGTACCCCAGTATTTTTTCCTCTCTTCCCCCTCTACACTAATCCCATATGCCAGCCTCCAATTTCCCTCAAATATCTGGATGTTTGCTTGAAGTTTGTACAAACACTTTATTTATGGGTTACAAAAAAAGCCACATCAATTATCTCAGAGTCACAGGCTGTCAAAATTGGAAGGAATTTCATGGATCATGTTAGCCTAATGTGTACTCAAATAGGAATCCTTTTTATAGGATCACAGATCCAGAGCCAGGAGTGACTTCAGTGACCATCTGGTCCAATTCCCTTATTTTACAGATGTAGAGATTGAGGTCCATGGAGGTTAAGTGATTTGTCCAACATCACAGAAGTAATGTGTTAGAAGCTGGATTTGAACTCAGGGCCTTTGACTCCTGTGCTTTTTCCTGTGCACCACACTGCATTCCATCCATTCAGCTTTCCATTCAGGGATGAATCCCAGGCTCCTGTTTGGAGCCAGGTTGGGAAATCAACTTTCATGAACACAATCATCCTTCTGCCACTACCAGAGCTAGATATGTGACCAGAGTTCAGCTTTCCCCACAAATGGTCAATTAATCCATCAGTCAATAAGCATTTATTAAGCCTCTAGTATGTGCCAAGTAATGTGTTAAACATTGCCAGTCTGACCCTGAGGGTCCCAAGATGAAAGGGACTCACCATTATCACTATTAGTTACTACCTTTATTACTACTACCATATGACTTAACAAAAAGTCCTCACATCCTTCGCACTTTGTAGTCCTGAATTGTAGTCCTACGTTGTCTCATTTGATATTACAAAATCCCCTGTGAATCCTTTAGGGGTCCTTGATTTTTTTGTGTGTTATGGACCTCTGGTAGTCTGGTTGAAATGTTAGAATTATATTTTTAAATGCATAAAGTAGAATACATAAGGCTACAAAGGAAACTATATTAAAATAGTTATCAAAATTTTAAAAAAAACAAGTTCACAGACTCCAGGTTAAGAATCCAAACTTACAGTGATGTAGGAAAGGATCCACAAGGCTTGCTATTCTACCTCAATATCTCACTATTACACTTGAGTCTCCAGAAAGCCCCTGTTTAAATATAAGGATGTGGTCAGGGAGGAATGACACATTAACCCACTAAAGACTAGCGATCAAGTCATCAGAAATAAGAACCCTGAGTGGATGAGACACAGGAAAGGTAATTTTTAATGGGGAAAAAGAGAAAAATCAAGAGTGTTGGGATATGAGCCCTGGGTGGGGCAATTCAGTGGATTGTAGGTGTGTAGGGGAATAGTCACCAAATAGGCAGCAGGAGATGACTGGGTACTTAGAGCCACGAAAAGGGATAGATAGCTAGATGCCTTGAGACAATTAGGGTATAGTGAAAAGGACCCCAGACTTGGAGTTAGAAGACCTGGCTTTGAATCCTAGCTCTATGAATGTGAACTTGAATAAATCACTTCATTTTCTTGAGTTTCAACACCTACAAAATGAAAACAATAACACCTTCCCTGCCCATTCACAGGGTTGTTGAGAGCTGTGTTCAATTCTGATCACATTTTGAGAAGGACTTTGACCAAAAGTGTGTGACGGCAATAAGGAGGAGACTGGGAACCATGCTAACTGAGAATCGGCAAAATAACTCAGGTGGTTTACCCTGGAGGAGAGAAGACTTGGGGTGGGGACAATATGATAGTTTTCCTTAAGTATCTGAAGAGTGGTCATGTTACGAAGGACCATATTAAGAAGGACTTGTATATTAAGAAGAATGGGAAAAGTTTAAGAAGCCTGGAATAGAAATTGGACGAAACTTTTTACTCCAGCAGGGAGATTTGGGAATGTGGGTAGAAATTAAAGGGGCAGATTTCGGCTTGATATAAGAGGGTGAAAATCAATCTCCCAGTAATCAGGGCTATATGAAAGTGAAATGATGCAACTTAGGAGGTGGTAGGTTTCCCATCTCCAAGGGGAGGCTGGATGATTCCTTGCTACTGATCTTGTGGAAAAGATTTTTGTTTTAGACACGCATTAGATAAAGATAGTTGTTTGAGGCACTCTGCCTCGAACATACCCCCAAACTTGGAGATCCTGTGATCTTGAGATAATTGATGTAATATGCTTTGTAATTATTTAAGAATGATTATCATGTCATTACAAAAGCTATCATTACATGTTGCTCCATTCAGTTTCCTAGAACTAATTTGGAGCCAATACCTGTTAAAACCACTGCTCATAAACCCTAGTTTCTCTCTGAATTTTCCCTGTCCAGCCATGGGAAGGCAAAGGGACATTTTCTTAAAATATAATATAAAGTAAATAAGTAATTAAAAGAAACAGCAGGCACTTCATCACTGATTTCCCAGAGCTACTTTCTCCATCGCTCCAGTCCCTGGTAGGTCCAAGTCTGCTCACCTCCATTCCCCAAGCTGCCTCGTCAGTCCAGCATTGCAAGCTAGAAAGCCCAATAAGTATAATGGTTTTCCCATGAGATGAACATAGGAGCCTCAGGGTCCAACTGGATGTTGCAGCAGTGTCAGTGTCCAAAGGGGCTGCTGCTGCTTCAGTATCTGAAAGCATCAGTACCACATGACTGGGTAGGAGGTAGGGAAATGAACTGAAGTTCAGGGAAAGCCACCTGGCTCCTTGTTCATGTTTCCCTTAGTTGCCAAATCCAATGGCCTTTTTTCAGTCCTCATTCTCCTGAACCTCTCTTCTTCAACCTTTGACATTTGATCACTCTCCTCGACACTATCTCCTCTCTAGGCTTTCCAGATACTCGTCTCTCTTGGCTCTTCTCTTACCTATCTGACCACTCCAGATCACACCCTGTAATTATAAATGGCTTCTGTCCTGGGCCCTCTTCTCTTCTCCCCTATACTACTCCATTCGGTGATCTCATCAACTCCTATGGGTTTAACGACCACTTCTATGCTGATGATTTTCAAATCTCTCCATTCTATGAAACAGAAATGAGGAAGATTGTGTTTGTCAGGAAGGTGATGCCATGACTTGCAAGTCAATTGGATTTAAGTGAGGGAGGGCTGTGCAGAGTCACCAACCTCACTTTCTCCTCCGGAGTCATCTGGGTCCAGTGACTAGTTGTTGATCAGGACAGCTGGAGATGGCCCAGATGAGGAAGGAAAGCAATTCAGGAGGGGAGACAGCAAAGTGAATCAGCTAATCAGTCAAATGCTTACTTTGTGCCAGATACTGGGCTATAAATGTAAGTACAAAGAATGAAATAATTCCTACTCAAAAGAAGTTTACATTCTAATGGGGGAGAGAAGTGTCCACAAAATAGATATTGTATAAAAATAAAGTTAATAAATATATATATAGTAATAAATATATATATAGTAAATATATAAAATATATATTTTATATTTATATATATAAAATATATAAATATAGTATAAATATATATATAGTAAATATATAAAAAGTAGTTAGAGAACTAGGTATCAGTCAGAGCTCTAGGCCTGAATTTAAATCAGTCCAGATGTTTTCTATCAATGTGAGCCTGAGCAAGTCATTTAACCTCTGTCTGCCTCAGTTTTCTCAACTGAAAAATTAGATTAATAATAGCACCTCCCTTGCAGAGCTGTTGTAAGAATTGAATGAGGTAATATTTGTAAAAGTGCTTAGCATAGCATCTGGCACATAGCAGGTGCTGGGTAAAAGCTTGTTCCTTTCCCTTCCTTTCTCTAATTAAATGCAAAGGTACTGTGATGGGAGATAGTGGTGGGAAAGAGCACGTACTCCAGTATCACTAGATCAAAGACTGCGGAAAGGCAGAAGATTGGAAAGGCAGGGGCTGGTTTATGAAGGGCTGAAATGATAAGCAGAGGAAGGTAGATTTGATCCTAGAAATAGCTTTCACCCAACTTGGGACATATTCAGCTCTTAGCCAGCACAGTGGTGGGTGGGAAGACGGGTGTGAGCAGGAACAGACTTGTTTTTATGAGGGGGGTTGGGGTATCTGTTCTCCAGGGAAACTTACTGAGAAAGATGGTGTCTGCCCGGATTGGGAAGGATCAACCTTCCTCCCAGACCTGGACTTGATGTGTGAACAGCTCCCTCATCTTAGTCTCATTACTCTGCATTCTTTGAGGCCTTCAAACCAGGGGCCTTCAGCAGCCAAATCCCCCTCATTGTCTGAGACGTTCTAGTGTTGGATAATAAACAGGCTCCCCTAGTCCAGCCAGCTGTGCAGAGAGTAGTTTTCTTGTCTCCCCGACTGGCCCGTCTGGGTGGGGTCTCAGTCTACCCCTTGGGGAGGGATCTATCCATCCATCCACTTCTGGTTTGAATGAGCCATCCTACCGCCTACATCCCCCCACCCTCATCCCTGACTCAGGCTTTCAGGCCTTGTGAGTCTCCCCAGTGGAGGTCCTTGACAGAATGCCTTTCTCTAGGCATCTGGTCAAACCTCAGACAAGGCTCCCTAGCCCCTCTCCAGCTGCAGCGTATCCCTTCCCCCTTAGATCTCATACATACAGAGCCTCAGAGAATCACAGTTCTAGGCTTGGAGGAGATCTTAGGGATGCAGTTTAACATTTTAATAAATGAGGAAAATGAGTCCCAGAGAAGTTAAAGATACTGCTGGTAAGCACCCTAGATAGGATTTCAAGCTGGGTCTCTCCTGAGTTCAATTCCCACCCTCCTTCTGCTATACCCCACTGTCTCTAAATCAGCTTTTACAAATGTTATCTCATTTGACCTCACAACATCCCTGTGAGGTAGGTGCTGTTATTATTTTCATTTTACAATTAAGGAAACTGAGGCAGGCAGAGGTTAAATGACTCGCTCAGGCTCACATAGAGAGAATGGATTGGATTCAAATTCAGGTCTTCCTGACTCTAGGCCCAGAGTGCTATAGACTGTGATACCTAACTACTTTGTATTTAGCTACTTTATCTATTTTCATTTATTAACTGTATATTTATGCTATCATCTATTTTTATAGATGTTATCTTGTCATTTCTCCCATAAAGTCTCAAAATAAATCTTACACTTTTTTGGTATATCATAGCCCCCTCTGGGAATCTGGTGAAACTTATGGACCCGTTCTTAGAATAGCACATTTTTAATGCATAAAACAAAATACTTAGAATTACAAAGGAAGCAATTATATTGAAATATTGCTATAAAAAATAAGTTCATGCACAAAGGGCTATAAAACTGTGCTTACCCTTTGACCAATCAATAGTGCTTCTAGGTCTGTATCCCAAAGAGATCATAAAAATTGGAAAAGGATCCACATGTACAAAAATATGGCAACTCTTTTTATGGTGGCAAAAAATTGGAAATTGAAGGAATGCCCATCATTTGGAGAGTGGCTGAATATATTATAGTATACGCATGTGATGGAATTCTATCTTTCCATAAGAAATGTTGAGCAGGCAGATTTCAGAAAAACCTGATGTTGAGTGAAGGGAGCAGAAGTAGAACATTGTAACAGCAGTAACAGCAACATTGTTCGAAGGCCTACTTTGATAGGCTTAGCTCTTCTCAAGCAATTCAAAGACCTAAAACAACTCCAAAAGACTCATGATGGAAGATGCTACCCATATTCAGAGAAAGAACTGTGGAGTCTGAACACAGATTGAAGCATACTATTTTTCTTTCTTGTGGTTTTTCCCTTTTGTTCTGATTCTTCTTTACAACATTAATATGGAAATATGTTTAATATGATATTATGTGTATACCAATATTAGACAGCATGCCATCTTAGGAGGGGGACACAGATGGAAAAGAAATTTAGAATTCGAAATCTTATAAAAGTTTATGCTGAAAACTAAAAATTAATTCATTAATTAACAACAACCACAAACATAAGAATCCCCACTAACGTTGCCTGATGTTCCTCATTCCAGGATGGTCTCTCATTCCTTTGCCCTGCCCCTGCCATAGGGTAACCAACCCTGTTTCTCTTTCTCCTTCTGATGAGGAGAGAAGGCATTTTTCTGTCTGACCTCTGCTCAGGTTAACCTGATATAGAGACCCCAAGCCGAAGTCAATTACTGGACCTTTGCCCCAAATGAGCAAGCTCTTCTCCTCTGCCTTGCTTCTCAACCCCTCTGCTTCCTTTCATACTATATTAACATTTCGTTAGGAAGAGAACTGGAATGATCTGAGTCCCTGGGCACTCCTGAAGATGGGGGAGGATGGAGAGAGGAGGACTGTACCTTAAGGACTTCCCTTCCAGCATTTCCCAGCATTCACCTACAACAAAAAAAGGCAGACTCTTCTCCTTACTCTTTCCAAGCTTGGAATGGATCCTAAAACAGGCATCCCCCCCCATCATGGAATCAAAGGCCTTAGAACTGACAAGGCTTCAAATGATGATTTAGTCTGACCTCTTCATTTTACGGAATAATGACCCAGACAACAACAGGGACCTTCCCAAAGTCCCACGATAAGTATCCAAGCCTGGATGAGAACATAGGTCATCTGACTCTGAATGGAATCCTCTTTCTACCTTATTGGTAGAGACAGCTCACACTGTGACTCTAAAGTGTCCTATGTCTATGGAATCTCACAGCCCCATGAGGCAAGTGATTTTAAAGAACTATTACCTCCATTTTTTTACCTTGGAAATCTTAGAGATCTGGTAGTCTTACCTTCTATGGGCAGCTAAGTGGTATAGTGGATAGAGCACTGGAGTCAGGACATTGTTCGATGGTTTCTTACTCTTTATGATCTCCTTTGGGGTTTTCTTGGCAAAGATAGTTGGAGTGGTTTGCTATTTGGAGTCAGGAAGACCCAAGTTCAAATCCATCTTCATACTCATTATCTGTGTGACCCTAGGCCCACTTAACAGCTCTCTGCCTCAGTTTCCTTATCTGTAAAATGAGGTTGGACTTAATGACTTCCAAGGTCCCCTCCAGTCTGGAATCTATGATCCTATGCTATTTTGGGCCTTTAGAGATGTACTATATATTCTTGTTTTGGGATTCATTATCCAGGGTCACAGAGACAGTTAGCAGCCCAGTCAGGACTAGAGCCCAATTTCCTAACCCCGCCCCTCCACCAGCTACCTCCTGAGTACTCTGGCTGGTCCAAGGGTGGGAGGGGAATCTATGAGAGGAGGTAGAAGTCAGGCCTTGGTGCCCCAGTGTCTCCAGCTCACCACCAAGCAGGCCATGTTTTTGGTGAAGAACATATTTTGTTCCTTGGCCTGTTTTCCACATTAGTCTGGCGGCTAAGTCACTTCCTGACCCAGTAGAGGAAAGCCGTTCTCCTCATTGGAAAAGCTTGGTTCACCAGCTGCTCCTAAATCATCTTATCCTGTCATTAAGCAGCAAGAAGCCTTCAGGGGCTGAGCAGGACCCACCAGCCCCTGTCTAGGCTGCCAAGCCTTGGGAAGGGACCAGAGACAAAGTGCAGAGCATTCCCGCATCCTCCTCCTCCCACCATTCCACTCAAGAAGGACTTATTAAACACCCACTGTATGCCAGTCACCATGGATACAGACACAAATTGCATCCTCCCCCCCTCCCCCAATCTCCAGGGCTTACAGCTACATATTTCTTCATGTGGAACAAGAGGAATAGCCTTTATCATTGTTAGAGGGGGAAGCCTAGATCTGTGATTTCATTGGAGTAGGGAATTCTGACAACTGTTCTGCAATTTACAATCTCAAAAAGTTGCCTGGGACAATGAGGCTGGCCACTGTCATGCATCCACATATGTCAGTCAAGATTTGAACCCAGGTCATTGTAACTATATAGGTCAGCTCTATGATGAGTATATCTTTCTGGAATATTCCATTTACCAAGCTACCCTTTTAATTAATAGTCTCTAAATTCTAATTCCTAGAGCAGCTAGGTGGTGCAGTGGACAGAACTCTGGGCCCAGAGTTAATCTTCCTGAGCTCCAATCTGACCACAGGCATTTACTTACTAGCTGGGTGACCCTGGGCAAGTCACTTAACCCCATTTGCTTCAGTTTCCTCATCTATAAAATGAGCAGAAGGACATAGCAAACCATTCCAATATCTCTGCAAGAAAACCCCAAATGAGGATACAAGTGGAAAAATAACCAAATAATAACAAATTTTAATTCCACAAACAATTATTAAGCACCTAATGTGTACAGAACATTGTATTGGGCACTGGGAGAGATATTAAGTTTAGATAAAATACGGTTCTTGCTCTTAAAGAAGGCACAGACACAGGTAAATATAAGGTATCATAATATATGACAAGGTCATTAGGGAGTGGCAAACTAAGTACTATGTGCAGTTGAAAGCAGAATATTATTACCAAAAAGCCATCAGAGAAGGCTTCTCTTAGGAGGTGTATGTGTGTGGAAAGGGAATCAAGCATAGACTTATTAAAGAATATAAGAGATGGGAAGGATCCCAGAAATCATCTAGTCCAAACTCTTCTTTTTACAGATGCTGAGGGCTGAGAAGGGACCTTATGGGTCATGTAGCCCTAGACTGTGTAGAGCCACACTCCCAAGTACAGCACGAAGCAGATTAAAATGTAATTGGGAAATATTGAACAAGATAAACAAGTAAAATACACTAGAACATAGATAATCTGTGGTTTTCTAGGTCCTCGGTGGCCCTGTTTGAGATTGACACCACTGCTCTAATCCAACCCTTTCATTTTACAGATGGGGAAAATGAAGACAAGTTGGAGGTGGGGAGGAAGTGACTTGCTCAAGGGAACACAAATAACTGGCATTCTAACAAGCATCAGAAGGCCCATGGCTCCAGACTACGATGAAATCTCTCCTGTGTCTGCCATCTCTATTACATCTGGGCTCTTGACTAGGGTCAGTTCAATACCTGAATCTATCCCATTTTGTCTTGTCCTCTGATTGCTTTGTGTGGGAGTTTTGTCTCCTCAGCTACACCATAAGCTCTCCAAGGGAGGTCATGTCTTCACTTCTTCCTGAGGCCTTCCAGGGCTCAGATCACAGTAATAAAAACTCTTTGATTGATTGACCCGATTAAATTGAGTTAATTTAAATGAAAGGTTTAAAAGAAGTAGGGACCCCTCTGCAATAGATGAAAGGATGAGGGGAATTGGATCGTATCCTGGAACATCCTCCCACCTTCAGACCCTCCAGAGACACACCTCAGAGGCCCGCACCAATCTGCCGGCTCTGACCTTGCCGTAAGGCTGCAGCCGAGGAAGGGGGAGAGAAGCTGAGCTCAGCAGGGCTGGATCAGGGTAGGGTGATGTGGGCTAAGCTTTTCCTCCTGTCCTGTTCTGGACCTCCCCCCCTCCCTTAGATTCCCATCTCTCCAGTCATGTCTGGACCTGCCCAACCCACCCAAGTAGTGAAAATTTCTGGCCAGGCAGAGGACACACAAGGCTCCATCTGTCTCCCATGATTGATGTGCCCAAGGCACTCCCAGGATGGGCACTCTGTTCTCAATTGGGACTATTCTGAAGGGTCCAGGAATGCCTGGGTCTCTCCTTGTTGGTCAACAGAGGCCATCACAACTCCCTCACTTTTCCAGGGCTACCTCTGGTTCTCAGTTTAAATGGGAGGGGGCAAAGAAATACCCCCAAGTAGAGGGGCCTTGGGGAAGAGAGAAGAGGTAGAGAAGAAAGGAAGAAATGCCTTTTGGCCCCCCAAATTAGTGATCCTGCCAGGGATGAGTAGGGAATGTCACATGAGTTCCTGGGGAATCCCCCAGAAGCCTGGAGAGATTGACGGGGCCCCCTGCAACTTTCTAAAATATCCCTGTGCCCTAGTGGGTCGGTACAGAGGGTAAGGGTGAGGCAACCAAACCTGCTGAGCAAGGGGAATGCTTTAAGTGTCAAGTGTCAGCCCAGGAGAGTCCCTGGGAAGGGAGCGAGGAAAGAAATCGAAAGCATGGAGTCCCCACCCAACGGAGATGGGAGTGGTTGCCGCTGAGGCTACTGAGGTCATCTTCTCACCTCTGCAAGCAGATTTCTTCATACTTAGTCTGTACGTAACGTATATATGGTCTGGATGTTTTCTTCTGTTAGATCGTAAGCTCTTTGAAAGTAGGGATTGTTTCATTCTTTGGGCTGGTGTTCCCAGTGCCTGCCATAGAACCTGGCACAAATACATGCTGGTGGATTGATTGAGTGCAAGAACTTAGGGCAGGAAGGGACCTTCCTAGGTCACTTAGTTCAACTCCTTCATTTACTGGGAAGTAAACTTTGACTCAGAGACTAAGTGACTGGTCCAAGGTCTCGTTTGCTCATGCAACGGTCATCTTCATAGCATCTCAGACCATGCTTGAACCCCTGTTCTCTTCTGTTGTTTGGCCTTTGCTTTCAATAAGTATTTTATTTGTTTTCAGTGTTCTACATTCACTTCCATATATCTTAGTTTTTTTTCCCCTCTTTCTCCATTCCTTCCCCGAGAGGATGTGTAATCTTATATAGGTTCTACACATACATTCCTATTAAATACAATTTCACCTCAGTCATGTTGAATAGAAGAATTAAAATGAATGGGAGAAAGCATGTAAACAAAACAAAGCATAACATAAGAGAAAAGGGTCTGCTTCATTCTACAATCTAATTTCCTAGTTCTTTCTCTGGATGTGGAAGGCATTTTGCCTCAAAAGTCCATTGAGAATTTTTTAGGTCCTTGCATTGCTGTGAAGAGCTAAGTCTACCAGAAAAAATCCTCGCACATTGTGGTTGTTGCTGTGTACAAAGTTCTCCTGGTTCTGCTCCTTTCACTCAGCATCAGTTCATATAAGTCTTTCCAGGCATCTCTGAAGTCTTCCCGTTCATCATTTCTTATAACACAATAGTAATCCATTACATTCATATACTACAATTTTTTCATCCATTCCCCAATTGATGGACATCCCCTTGATTTCCAGTTCTTAGCCACCACAAAGAGAACTGCTGTAAATATTTTTGTACATGTGGGACCCTTTCCCATTTTTATGATCTCTTTGGGATTGGTCTTTGTTTTCAAAGAGGACCAGTGACATTATGGGGGTGATGTCTTGATACCAAAGTCACCCATTGCTTGAACACCACCAGTGATAGAGATCCAAGCTCACTCTACTGTCTGGGTAAGTGGTGAGCCAGGGCTCAAACCTGTCCTCCTGACTCCAAATCCAATGTTCTCTTCACTACAGATAAAAGACAGTCCCTTTATGGGCTATCTTCCTCCGAATGAAAACTCCTTCCATGCTGCTTAGTTCCATCTATATGCCCAGAGCTTAGCCTGTCATAGTTAGTGTTTAATAGATGCTTTCTCATTCATTGATTCATCCATTGATTGATTGGTGGATTCTTCTAGTTGAGATGATGACCCTGAACTTGGGGGTGCTACAAGCATCCTGGGGGTGTGTGGCAGGGAGAAAGGCAATTGTTTGCCCGAGGTCCTGGGGTACAGTAGAAAGAAGACTTGGATTTGGACTAAAAGGAAGTGGGTTTGAATTGGGATTCTGTCACTTACTTCTTTTGTGACCTTGGGCAGTCACTGGAGCTCTCTGGGCCTTAATTTCCTCATGTGTAAAATGAGGGATCAGGGCTAAATACATGATCTCAAAGGTCCCTTCCAACGCTAAATCTGTGATCCCCAGAGGTCATCCTCTCTCATTAGGAGATATACAATGCTACACACAAATAGACTCTCTACTCCTGCAGGACCTGGGCCATAGCAAAGTGACATGGACATTTTCCTTTCAAATTAAAAAAGTGGAGAGAGAGAATATGGGAGTTGGAGTTGGGTTGTCTCAAAAGTAATGTGTTTAAGGAAAGTTCTACCTCATGCTGGCTGGGACACAGAAAGTCTAGTCAGGAGCCATCTGATGACCGGTGTCTCCGTGAGTAAACACAATGCATTGCCCGCCCCCTGAGCTCATTTTCCTTGGCCAAGGAGGAGGGATGATGTCACCACTGGGCCTGACTGCTCCTACTGGCTGCAGAGTTTCTGAGTTAAAACTATGATTGAGTTATTAGAAACAGGCGCTCCTGGGCTCTGTTCCCAAACATCCGTCTCTGAACCCCTTTCTAAGTTCAGATGAGAAGAGTTGGAGTGAGAGAAGGGAGAGTGTCCTGTGGTTTCCTTTCAGGGATCCAAAAGAACTGAACGTCTGCCCCATAGCCACACTCTCTGGATGGTGTCGGTGTGGTGGGCCACCATCTAATCATGAGGGAGTCACCAAATGCCTAGGTGGAAAAGATGCCTGAGGTATCTTCCCTTTTCTATCCCATCTACCTCAATCAAAGAGATAAGCCACAATGGCCCATGCTAAACTTGTTCTTCGGGGAAGGCAGATGGAGCGAGCACAGAGCTCAAGGGTATGGACTGATCAGAGCTCACAGTTTGGGTCTGAGACTGAGCCTGGTCTCCAGAACAGCAGGGAGTAAAGGCAACCTGTGTTTCTATCCGTTTGGTGTTGAGGTCACTCCTATCTCTCCCAGGAGGATAGCATCTCATTCCAGAACTGGGAGACTTTTCCATAAGCCGAACCCAAGTCAAGGGTGGGAGTGAGAAACTGCCTACAATGCACCCTCTGTGTCTTCATTCTCCACTGACTAGGTTAGTGTACCTGGTCAGACAACTTGCCTTAATTCCTCCTAATCCTCAGTGGCACCTAGCTGCCATTTTTATAGGGTTTTGAAGCCATGGAATCGTTGCAGAAATTAAGGTCTGGATGAGTCAGTGGTACAAGTAACAGAGACTGGGGCTGATGCTGAGTTCTGGAGCTATTCTCAAGTCTGGTAGTGCCCCTAGTCCTAACTAGGAATTGTGGTGTCTTGGGTAATTAAGGTGGGGGAGAGAGGTCCCTCTACCTATGGAGGAAGGGAGCAGTGAAAGGCTGGACAAAGGGAATAGTTCATCTCAGCTATGAGAAGACCTCAGGATCCTACCTCCAGCATGGGGGGGCTTTTACTTTCTTCTTGCTCTAAGCAACTTTTCTACAAGTGGTTTGTAGAGTCCAGTGAAGTGGGGATGGGGGAGGGTGCCCTATCTCTCAAAGAGTTTGTGCTCCTACACTTCATCTGCCAACTGCCGACCTCACTCCTAACCCAAGGCTGGGATGGGACATGATGTTCATCTTTGACCCTCTGCCACCCCCAAAACTTACTGTAGATTCAGAAGTAGCCTATAGGAAGTGGGATATAACATAGAGAAAAGGCCAAGGGATGACCAAGGGAATGGAGGAAGCCATGCTGTGGCAGGGGAGAGTAAAGAAGGAGTGTAAAATGTAGAGACAATGGACAGAGAATCTTTCAGAAAGGAGACATGCCCCTGGGGGCAGTTAGGTGGTGCAGTGGATAGAGCTTTGGGTCTGGGGTTAGGAAGACCTGAGTTCAAAAATCTGGCCTTAGACACTACCTATATGACCCTGGGTAAGTCCCTTAACCCTCTTTAACTCAGTTTCTTCATCTCTAAAATGAGCTGGAGAAGGAAATAGCAAACCACTCCAGTATCTTTGCTTAAACTCAAATGGGGTCATGAAGAGTTAAACATGACTCAATAACAACATGCCCCTAGAAATTTTTACACCATGGACAAAGTCCTTGTTGCCCAATCCTAGTTATAGCTTTGGAATATTTCCTGCTCCTTTCAGTTCCCTGACTAAGGGGAGTGGGAGGAGCAAGGATTCCATGTCATTCCATGGAGTACCATGGTAGTCCAAGAAGGGAGTACAGACTCCATGTCATTCCATAGACTACACATGGAGTACACACCTGCAGGGGTCTCCCCTTTCTATGCTTTTCCCCACTACCCTAATTCTGAAGTTTTTAGCTACATACTACTGCTTACCACCCCGAGAAGTCTCTACCCTGAAGTAGAACCTCTAGGGATGTTGAAAGACTTCTTGAATCCATTCCTCAATGATAAACAAACTCCCATGACCTCCCTCCCATCCAGCTACCATTATTCGAATCCTATTCTCTATCATTGCCCACTCTTTCATTCCCATCCTCCTCAATCCAACTGCCCCATAGTATTCCTCTCTAAATCCTATTCACCTCTTACCTTGGGCTCCCTGGAAGGCTGCTCTATAAGTAACAAAGTTGCTTTCTTTTCCCATTCCTGCTTCCCACTGACACCCAGGTCCTTTCAGCTGACACAGCCTCCCTGGCTGTGCTTTATAGCACTGGCCACCTTTTCTCATACCCTGAGACTAATATCCCTTGATCTCCACTGTCACTTTCAGATTCTCCCCCTACCATTTTCACTTACTCCTCTGAGGTTCTTGCTATCTAAATCAATCATGAAATCCTGTCTGTCAACCTCTAGGACACTGGTTCTTCTCCAGATTTCTGATACATGATCTCAGTTGGACCCTCCCTGCATTGAGGCAATCCTTTTATATTTCCCTCATTGATTTACTATCCCACTCACCACAGCAGTTTTTCCAAATCTTTTTAGAGGCAGATGGTGGCAAAGTCATTGGGACACTGAACCTGCAGTCAGGAAGGCCTGAGTTTAAATCTAGCCTCAGATACTTATTAGCTCTGCAACTCTAGGCTACTTTGTCTCTGTTTACCTCAGTTTCCTCAACTAAAAAATCAGAACAATAATAGTACTCATCTTGGAGTGTTTTCATAAGGAGTAAATCAGTTAATAAACATTTACTAAACACCTACTATGCTGAGCACTTGGGATACAAAAAGTAAGCAAAAGATAGTCCCTGTCCTCAAGGAGCTCACAATCTAATAGGGGAGACAATTGGCAAACAAATATGTGCAGCATGTGGCTGCTCGGAGGATGGATTGGAGTGGGGAAAGACTTGAGGTAGGCAGATGGCCGCCAGTGGGTCCTTTGAATAGTCCGAGTGTGAGGTGTTGATTTGTGCACCAGCATGGTGGCAGTATCCAAGGAGAGAAGGGGATTGATGTTGCAAAGGTAAAATTGACAGGCTGTGATTGGATATAGGATGCAAGATGGATGACAACTAGGTTAGTCCTGTGGAATGGGAGGATGGTGTCACCCTCAAAAGTAATAGGGAAATTAGGTGGGGAGGAGTTAGAGAGAATGATAATGAATTCAGTTGGGAACCCATTATTTCAAATAAAGTAATATTTGTAAAAGTGCTTAGCACAGGGCCTGGAACATGGTAGGTGCTAGATGGAGACTCTAAGGGGAACTCACCAATGGGAGAAGGGGATCTGGTCCTGCCAATTAGGGTGATCCAGAGTGTCAAGAACAGTCAAGAAAGATGAGGACTGAGAGAAAACCACTAGATTTGTCAGTTGGTAACTTTAACTTTAGGCTCAGTGTTAAGAAGAGAGTGAGACCAGAGGAAGTCAACACACTAATTATAGACAGCCTTCTCAAGGAATTTCACCACAAAAAGCAGTGGAAATATTGGATAATATTTAGCAGGGATGGACAGATCAAGAGAGGGTTTTCTGAGGACGGAGGAAATACAGGTGTGTTTCTAAGCCATAGAGAAGCAGCCAGTAGACAGGGAAAGAGACAGAAGAGTAGTAAAGAAGTAGGGACATTAGAAGGGAAATCTGCTGGGGAAGATGAGATAGAATTGTGTCATGTGTTTGTGTGAAGGGGTTAATCTTGACAATAAGAAGGGCCACTTTGTGACATGAAACAGGAATAAAGGAGGGGATAGTGATAGAAGGCACTTGAATGGTATGAGGAGAGGAGAGACAAATGAATTCTAGGCTAATGGCCTCAATTTTTTTTTTCAGTGAAATATGAGGCAGAGATCTCATCTGGGAAGGTGAAAGGAGGGGTACACATGGTAGGTTTCAAGAGGGAAAGAAAGAGAATAAGCACTGTATCCATGATCCTATGATCAACAGAAATTCTCCTAGGGAAATGTTATAGGGTCAGATATTTAGGACTGGAAGGCATCTGGGAGGCCAGATAGGCTAGCTCATGATTTTAGTGATGAGGAAACCAAGGCTCAGAGATGATAAGTTATGTGCCTACGGTGGCATAGGTAGTGAGCAGCAGTCTGTTTTTGAATGAAGGTCCTCTGACCCCCAAATCTAATGTTCCCTCCAAGGTACCCCTATTACTTTCATTTGTTGGATCAATCAATCAATCAACAGTTATTAAGATCTTACTATTTGTCAGACAGTGCTGAGTGCTGAGGATACAGAAAGAAGTCAGACAGCTTGAAGGAGTTTACAGCTTTGTAAGACAACAAACAAACATATGTAAACAAGCTCTACACAGGAAAAATAGGAAATGATTAACAGAGAGAAGGCACTAGAACTGAAAGAGGGGTTGAGAAGGCTTCCTGTAAAAGATGGAATCATAACTGGAAATAAAGGAAGTCAGGGAGGTCAGTAGACAGTTGAAGAGGGAGAACATTCCAGGCATGAGGGACAGCCAGAGAAAACAACCAGAGCTGAGAGACAGAGTGTTTTGTTCCTGGAACAGCCAGGAGGCCAGTGTCACAGGATTAAAGAGAGTATGTTTTGGGGAGTAAGGTGTGAGAAGACCGGAAAGGTCGGAGGAGACTAGGTCATGAAAAACTGAACACCAAATAGAGGGCTTTATATTTGATTTTGGAGGTGACTGAAGGGAGGATGGATTGAAGTGGGGAGAGACTTGAGGCAGGCAGACCCATTAGCAGGCTATTGCAGTAATCCAGGTGTGAGGTAATGAGGACCCACACCAGGCAGTGTTAGAGGAGAAAAGGGAGCGTAGGCAAGAAGTGTTGGAAAGGTGAAATCAACAGACTTTGGCCCTCAAAGTAGCTTTAGTGGACAAGTGGAGATGGATATCCTAAAAATGTTGGCAAGGGTGGGGGGCAGAAGCTAGAAACAAGAACCCTTTTAGGCAACTAGGGCATGGGGTCTGAGAGTCACTCCCAGAGAAGGAAAATAATAGAGTTTCCAAGACAGGATAATTAGAATATTGAGAGACCACACCATGTGGAGATCCACTGAAGGAGCTCTGGATATTTACCTGAAGAAGAGAATATTTAAGGGGACATGACAGGTGTCTTCAAATCCAGATGCCTGTTTTGAAGGGCTCTCACAGACAACTCCCTGATGCTATAAGCTACTGAGCAAATGCCTCTCTGCTATATGGTCATATTATCATATAATTTTTTAAAACTGGATATGTGATTTCTTTGGTAGGGAATTTGCTTGCAGGAAGTTCCCTACACCAAAGAGATCTCAGGTTTAGTTTTTTTTAAAAAAATCACGTGGTAGTCAGAGACGATTTTTTCTCAAAGTTTTGGAGAGATAAGTTTAGGTTTGCTATAGGGACAAATTCTGAAAAAAGTGGAACAGGTGACCCAAGGAGGCAGTGGGCTCCTCCTCACCAGAAAGCTTCAAATGGAGATTGGATGATCACTAGTGAAGGATATGC
>CM053769.1:579232236-579282400 GCA_028658325.1 Potorous gilbertii | reverse complement strand
GGAGGAGGGGGGGGAGGAGGAGGGGGGGAGGAGGGGGAAAGGAGACAGAGAGAAGAGAAAAAAGAGAGAGAAGAGACGAGACATAGCTAGATGTGTGTGTTCATCCTCTGTTGCTGAAGAAGACCATGCCATGAGAGAAATGAAGACATGACTTGCACTTGACTTTGTTTTGAGTGAGGGAGGGCTGTGCAGGTCACCAGCCTCACTTCTCCTCCAGAGCCATCTGCATCCAGTGACCAGATATTCATCAGGATGACTGGAGATGAACCAGGATGAGGCAATTGGGGTTAAGTGACTTGCCCAAGGTCACACAGCTAGTGAGTGTCAAGTGTCTGAGGTGAGATTTGAACTCAGGTCCTCCTGACTCCTGCACTGGTGATCTATCCACTGCACTACCTAGCTGCTAGATAAAGAAGGATAGGTCAGTAGAAGCCTGACAGAGATAGATAGATAGATAGATAGATAGATAGATAGGCCACATAGTGCCTGGTACATAGGAGACACTTAATAAACTCTTGCTGATTGATTTAAATACCCAAAAGAAGAATTTAGACTTTCTCCTGGTGGTAACATGGACTCCTAGGGAGTCCATGAAGTTTAATGACCAGAGCAGTGACAGGGGTTAGCTCTGTGATCTGCTGGTAAGTGTTCAACAACCAGCCATCTAAAAAGCATGACACTTCTAATTTTAATCTTCATTATTGACATTTTCTCCATCATTTTCTTAAGTCTAGAGTGGACCATGAGTAGAACAATAAATCAACTTCATTTCAGCATTTGCTAATTTCCCAGATGTATATGCTCACACAAGTTGGCTCTGGAGCAAGTAGGAGCGGGATCCAGCACTCCTGGAGAGGCTCTTCATTCATACCCTTACTCCGGAAAACACATGCATAGGGTTAGAGGTAGTGGAGAAGGAGCTACAGAAAGATAAACATAGGATACCGGTCATTGCAAAAGGGACTACGAAGCCCTAATCAATCAAAATAAACATTTATTAAGTACCAACTATGTGCCAAACACTGTGCTAAGTGCTGGGGATATTAATACCAAAGACAATCTCCCAGCTTACAATCTAATGGGGGAGACAACATGAAAACAACTGTGTACAGACAAGTTATTTACAGAATAAGCAGAAGATAATCAACTGAAGGAAGGCACTAGAATTAAGAGGGTTTGGGAGAAGCTTCTTGGAAAAGATGGGATTTTAGTTTAGTCAGTGTCACTGAATCAAATGGTTTCAAAAATAAAAAACAAGTCAGTTATCATGTCTTCTCTAAATTGTCCATTGTCCAGGCCAAATATTAACAGTTTCCTCAATTATTACTCTGGTGAGCTCTCCCTAGTTTAATGCCTCTCTTAAAAGAAGGTACCTTGGATTGGATATAATGCCATATATGATCCAGTGATGAGCCCAAGATTGTGTTAGCTTTTTGAGTATCTACATCCTACTTACTATGTGAGCCTGGGTAAATGATTTAACCTTTCTGGATCTTGGTTTTTTAAACCGTTAAATGAGGGGAATGACTCAGATGATCTTGAAGGTTCTTTGCAGCTCTATGATTCTAAATGCCATAATGGAGGGACAAATCTTTTAAATACTTGAGGTTCAGAGAATGGGGGGAACATCACACTTGGTAGAGGGTGAGGATGGGATCAGAGAAGACCTTCCCTCTCTGGAAAGGGAAAGGAGTGGAGGTGGCATTTGATCTGAACCTTAAAGAACTGGTATGCATTATGTGCATTATATGCATTAAGTAGCTACTATGTGCCAGGCACTGTGCTAAATGCTAGGGATTAAAAAAAAAAAAAAAGATAGCTAAAGACAGTCCCTGCCCTCAAGGAGTTTATAATCTAATGGATGTATACAAGCCGAGTCAGCAGATATTCCAGGAAAGGATACAAATAAAGTCACCGTGATAAGGAAGCATAGCCTATTTTCTGTGGAGTATAGGGCATATAGAGGAACTGTAATGAAAATTGCCTTGAAATTGTCTTGGATCACTGTATTAATCAGAGCAGACAAGTGTTTCACAGTTGGTCATCATCATAACGTGCACAATAATCTCCAGTTCTCCTCATTTCACTTTGCATCAGTTCATATAGGTCTTGTCATGTTTTTCCCCCTGAAACTACCCCCCTCACCATTTCTTAAAGTACAATAGTGCTCCGTCACAATCATATGCCACAATTTGTTTAGCCATTCTCCAGTTGATGAACATCCCTTCAATTTCCAATTCTTTGCTGCCACAAAAAAGTTGCTATAAATAATTTTGTACATATAGGTCCTTTTCCTTTTTCCTTGATTTCTTTGGGGTATAGACATAGTAGCAGAATTGCTGGGTCAAACAGTATGTACAGTTTTATAGCTAGCCCTTTTGGACATAGTTTCGAATGGTTTGACCAGTTCACTATTCTGCCAATAGTTCATTTAATATACCTATTTTCTCTCAGACTCTCTGGTATTTGTCATTTCTGATGAGTGTGATGTGGTACCTTAAAGTTGTATTAATTTGCCTTTCTCTAATCAATACTGATTTAGATCATTTTTTCATGTGACTAGAGATAGCTTTGATTTCTTCTTTTGAAAATTGCTTGTTCATATCCTTTGACTATTTATCAATTGGGAAATGGTTATTATTTTTATAAAATTGACTCAGTTCCCTGTATATTTGAAAAATGAAGCCTTTATCAGGGAGACTTGCTGTAAAAAAATGCGTATAAACTAACTGTTTTATTACCATTTTCCCCATCACTTTTTAAATCTTTGATAATCAACAGAACAATAAATTAAGACCTGATTTGTAACCTTTGCTGAAAATTTAACAATCACTCCATCATATTATGTGACCTTGGACAAGTCAGGAGAGATTGAGAGGATTGGACTACACAATCTTTAAAAGCCTTTCTTTTTTTAAAAAAAAATTATTTTTTCCTCCCTCTCAAAAAAGAAAAAGAAAAAGAAAATTTTTGCAATAAATAGGGTCAAGGAAAACAAATTCCTATATTGGCCTTGTCCAAAATTGCGTGTCTTCTTCTGCACGTTGGGCCATCATCACCTCTCTGTAAGAAGGCTGGGAGCTCTCCCTTGTCAGTCCTCTGGAATTGCTGTTGGTCATGGTGTCAAACACAGTTAAAAGCCTTTCCAGTTCTAAATCTATGCTTCTACATCTGCCAAATGGTCATCCAGCTTTTCCTGGTTTACCCCAGGAGGATTACCAGTGCACTTTGGAGAGTTCTAAATGTTTGGGAGGTTCGTCCTTTTATTAAACCCAAATCTGTCTCTCTAGAACTTTTACTCAGGGCCCCTAGTTCTGTGACCAAGCAAAAAAAAAATCTAACCTCTCTTTCCCCTCCATGTTAAACACCCCCAGTTCCTCCTGTTGATGAAAAAGCCCTTCATCATTTTGGTTGCCCCACTCTGGATGCTTTTCAGCTTATCAATGTTCTTTCTAAAATGTGGTACCCACAACTCGATACAACTTCAATACTTCGAATGTAGTCAGACCAGGGTAAAACACAGTAGAACCATTTCTTTCTTCATTAAAGGAAGGAAGGAAAGGTCCTTTTATCAGAAAAGCATAATCAAGCAAAATAAAAAGGTTAAGATCTAGGTTATTGATTATAATACTAGATTAACTTTTTCCAAGCCTGAATTTATTACTGAGTTTTTTTTCCCTTTAACTCTCCCCCACTAAAAAACCTGATTTCTTACAAGGTCTAATTTGTTCACATAATATTCTCCTGGCAGAGACTGTCTGTGTCCAATAACGTGTTTCTTATTCTGCTTTATTAATCCATTGTCTCAACCACTTCTAATTCTACCAACTTGCACTATTGTCTAGCCTATGTCTCCATCTTGTCTGCAAGTACTGTTTGAGGGATTTTGTCACCTTGGGCAAGTCAATTAGCTTCGCTAAATCTCAGTTTCCTAATCTGTAAAATGGGGGTAGTCATAATTGCACTACCTAATTATAACATTACAAGAACATCGCTCTAGAGCTGGAAGGGACCTTAGACTATCTAGGTTCAACCCCCTTCTAGTCCATCCAGGCTAACCCCCTTCATTTTACAGGTCAGGAAACTGAGGCACCAAGAGATGGAGTGATGCCCAGAATCACACAAGTATTAAGTGAAAGAACAGGGGTTTAAACCTGGGTCCTTTAACTCTGCTTCCAACACTCCTTCATTATACTACACTGTATGTCATAGGGTAGTTGGCAGAATCAAGAAAAATTATGCATGTGAATCACCATCTCACCCAGGCTAGAAGGGCAACAGTCACTCATGGGCCTGATCCCAAGACTGATTGGCGCAAGAACTTTGACCAGCTCCATTTTTTTGGACCTGTGCCAACCTTACATGGTCTGGTGGCTCCCTGCTCCAAGGGGCTATAATCTTAGGGTGAGATTTGATTCAGATATCCCACTGGCTTTGGCTCTACTCCAGCTCAAAACCTCTGAGTTCAAGCGATGAATCCACCAGCCTCTGTTTCCCTAGCAACAGACAGACTACATCCATGCACCACTATGCCCTGCTAAACTATACATTTCTAACAGATGTTCACTATTCTTCAAGAAGCCAGGCTATATCAGTCTTCTGGATCCTCGTCCGTCCTGAAGGCAGCGTTTGGCCTTTGGACTATTTTCTTTCCTTTGTAATACAGAACTTTCTGCAAACCTTCTCCATGGGATGAGGAAACCAGATGTTAGCTTCTCCTCCCAGTCCCTTAACATAACTTCTCTATTCCCCAGTCTCTGGTCTGCCCTCAGCACAGGTCAAAATGCCTTCCCTGACATCTGATTCCTCATTCTTTTTCCATTCCAGCCCCCAGAGGAGTGAGAAAGAGCAGGGAACTGCTGACCTCCATAACCTTACTCTATGGACCTGGTGGTCAGTTTGCCCTGGGTCGGGGGTGAGGTCAGCTACATGGCTGGGGAGGAGATCTTGGGAAGAGACGAAGGTCCTGGCAGCAGGATTCCTGGTTTCCAGACAAAGACTTTGTTCACAAGCTTGGAGGAGTTGATTGTCTGGGTATGTGAGTAGGAGTTGCTCTCAACTAAATTGTTGTCTTCCAGATTTGTCTATCTTTCCCCTACTTTCTTATTTCGTGCCCTATTTTCCCTTTATAGCCCTCGAGGAAAGAGAGCTGATAAGTTTACTCATACTAAGGTGTTAGTGACTCTTCCCAGTGGGGTCTGCACTTCAAGAGTAGCTTGGGGAGGACAATACTTAACCCAAAAGAATAAAGTTCTACAGGTGGTGTTTTAGATATTAATGAGGATGTCATACTTTTAGAAAGGAAGGGAACCTGCTACTGCCCTTCAAACTATAGTAAGTACTTCCTACTCTGTCCATATTTAAAACAAGCCTAGTCTATGGAGTTATATAGGAGTCTATGAGCATCCATGAGCTACTGTGTCTGTGCCTTTCCCATCTTTCTCCCTGAATGGCCAGGAACATGACACCCTCATTCCCTGGGGTCCAGTATAGGCCACTGAGGTCTTGTGTGCTTGTTTTGTTGGAAAGATTTTTCTTTTGGCAAGGGGGAGAAAACATTTTTGAGGTGAGATGTTGTATAACAGCCTGGATTGGAAAATATGAAAACCATGTTGGCGCCAAAAGTCAAGGCCAAGAATTAGGAGGGAATTTCTGGGCCCTTCCTTTGATGTCCTGCTTTTTTACATTCATAGGACATTGTGAATATTTGGGACAACCAAGGAAAACACCCACCAGAAGCTTCCAAAGACGGTTTTATTAATCAAATCATCTTTAGATTTTTGATGAGGTTTTCCTATAACATGGAAGGGTCATGGAATAGTGACCCCTAAGTGGAGTAATGAGCTCCCTTCCCTGATGGGCATGATGTTTTTGCCTCATTTTCATGGTTTTCTTGCTTCTTCTTTGGGGATACATGAGTACAGGACAGTCACCCTCTGTGTCTATTTGTCTTTGTGACTCTTAGTACATCCAAGCAGCTATGACTATATGTGTATAAAAATGTGCATGACCATAAATGTGTGGATGAAGAGTCTGTGCTTGGGTCTATCTCTACCTGTGTGTCTCTATATTTTTCAGTATGAAAAAGCATCACAACCTTTTCTAAAACCACACAACATATACATACACACACACACACGAACACAGAGGCACACACCGGCAACAACATATACTACAGATATGTACAATTACATATATGTATATATTGCCACAACACATACACACATGCACACATGTATACAGAGTGATGGATAGAGAATCCTATGTTGAATCATAGAACATTGGAGCTAAGTTCCCTTGGGATCTCTTCCAATTTTCTCATTTTGCGGATAAGGAAACTGAGGCCCAGTGAAAGAAAGGGACTTGCTGAGTAGAGTATAACTTGTTTTTGTGTGTTGCCTTCCTCTAATAAATTATAAAATCCTTGAAGGCAGGGACTGTCTTTTTCATATTTGTATCCCCAACACTTAGCACAACGCCTGACACATAATAAATGTTTGCAGTCTGATTCTGTGTGTATATATACATCAGTACGTTAACTGGGTCATTGTGGATACTCCTTCTGTCAGAAGACCGCAGGATCAGAGCAGTAGAACTGGAAGGGACCTCAAAAGCTAGGTAACTCAACCCCCTCATTTCACAGATTAGGAAATTGAGGTCCAAGGAAGACAAATGACTTGTAGAAGGTCTTGAACTCTGGTCATTTCGCTCCACACTCCACACTTTTTTGTGTCTTGTTTCAACATGGCTTCCATAAAGATCACAACCCTTCCGTGATGTCAAAAGATAAACTACTTGCAAGTAAGGATTATTTCATTCTTTGAAAGAGCCAAGTTCTTCCTTCATAGTTGACCCTTTTCTCAACTCAATTCTGACTCTCCTATTTACCTGTATAGTTTATTTCTCCTGTATGTATATATGCATGTGTGCATATGTGTGTATATATATATATATATATATGTGTGTGTGTGTGTGTGTGTGTGTGTGTGTGTATACACACACATCTTATTTTTAAATAGTTGTTTGGAGCATTAGACTGAACTTCTTGAAGGCAGGGACTGTCTTCTGCCTTTCTTTATGTCCTTAGGACTTAGTACAGTGCTTGGCATGTAGTCCATGATTGTTTGATAATTGCTTATTGGCTTAACTTAAGCAGAGAAAAGGCATACATGCAAAGGAGGTGATTGGGGAGTCTATCATTGGAGCTCAGCTGCATTCTTAACCATTTCACACACAAACATGGTCACTAATTGTCTGGAAGAGGTACTTCCTTTTGTCTCAGAATCTCCGTTGTGTGATCCTTATATCTGGCAAATGGGGGCTACTCCAAGTCTGAAAATACTATAATTTCATCAAATGAATTGTGGGACTTCATTGATCAGACTCCCTTGATCACCTTACAACAGATTTACGGGGGCAGGAGGATGTGAGTTATGTCAGTGGAAGGAGACCTGTCACTGATACAAGCGCAGATCTTTAAAGTAGCATTGAAATATGGTTGAGAGAAATGTGAGAGTCTTTTTATCGAAAGAAACACATTACCTTCCAATAAAGTCCTCTTCTGATGCCTCATAATAGTATGGAGATGATCCTAGGTTCTCCAAGGCTGTGGAAGTGTGAAGGAAATTCTGGTGCTCTTTATTGCTCCAAGTTAGGAAGACTTCAACTGTGGGTCTAGTGAGACACTATACATTCATCGTCCTAGCTTACTTGGAGAGACTCAAGAAGAATATTGCAGGGAGCCGTTTCAAAACAAGTAATTCAGTTTTTTTCAGTTGTGTCCACCTCTTTGTGACTTCATTTGGGGTTTTCTTGGGAAAGATACTGGAGTGGTTTGCCATTTCCTTCTCTAACTCATTTTACAGATGAGGAAACTGAGGCAAACAGGGTTAAGTGACTTTCCCAGGGTCGCACAGGTAGTAAGTGTTTGAGGGCAGATTTGAACTCAGGAAGATGAGTCTTCCTGAGTCCACTTCACTTTCTAGCTGCTCTGAGTTCAAATCGGGTCTCAAACACTACCTGGGTGACCCTGGGCAAATCCCTTAACTTCTGTCATGCTCAGTTTCCTCAATTGTAAAATGGGCATAATGATAGTACCCACTTCCTAGGATTGTGAGGGTCACAGGAGGTAATCATTGTAAAGTATTTAGCACAGTGCCTGGCACGTAGCTGGAAATTAATCATGCTTGTTCCCTTCATTTCCCCATTAGGACAGTATCTGGAAGTGTCTAGCAAAGCAGTGATCAGAGGAACCTGTGAGAACAAGGCCAGTGGGAGCAGCACAGACATCAGTGACTCTGAAGCACTATGGTCCTGGAGACAGGAGATGCCTTGACCACCCATTTTCTCTACACATCTGCCTCCCTACTCATGACCTCTAAGGGTGTCCACCCAACACACTGACATTGGGTATGACTGTGGGAGAATGTGGCCCAGGTTTATGAGAGAACTGCTTTGTTGTTACTTTCCTTACAATGCTGTTTCAGTAAATGCTGTTGCTAATTGTGTTCTCCGGTTGACTACTGAGAGGTAAAGACATTGATGAACACTTGGGAACTATCACTTTAGGAGAAGAGATCCACAATGTCTCCAGTGGGTACTGCACAAGAGTCATGTGTACCATCCTCTGCCATCTTCAAGAAATGGGACACAAAGTACAAGAACTTGAAGGTGTGTCTTGGAAAATATAGGAAAATATCAAACTATTATAATCCATCGATTACCTCCCAATTCATTATACTTTCCTGAATGGTAAAGATAACTTTACTGTTATCTAAGATAACTGCAAAGGAGGTGATTGGGGAGTCTATCATCGGTGCTCAGCTGCATTCTTAACCATTTCACACACAAACATGATCACTTAATGTTATCCTTAAAGATAACTGACTATTTCAGACGTTGTCCATTCACTTTATTCTTGTACTGTATGATCCACTCACTCACAAGGTTCAAATCTCTTGGCTAGCCAAAACATAACTTGGACTTTCTTGATCCTAATGCTATCTTTCTGAGGTCGTGGGTCTAACCCTCAGAGAAGCAGTAATGTTTCTCTACACCCCGACCCCCACACATGGCAGTCAACCTCAAGATCTTTCTATCTCTCAAGCACATAAAGTTGCCACCAGTGAAGGATTGCTAATCACTGGCCTATGCTTAGGGTAGAAAATAAATAGTAAAGGAAGGTGTCCAAAGACTCAGGCAAGCACATTTTCTCACTATCATGCACATGTGTAGCCCTCATTGCCAGTAGAGTAGAGGAGGAAGAGAAATTCCCTTCTCATCCTCTGGAAGTCCAGACATAGAGCTCTAGAAAAGTCTCAAATAAGAGAGACAAGGAGAGTCTTCTTCTTTCTCCTCCTTCTTCTCCTCCTCTTCCTTTTTCTTCTCCTTCTCCTTTTTCTTCTTCTCCTTCTTCTTCTTTCTACTCCTCCTCCTTATTCTTCTTGTCCTTCTCCTTTTTCTTCTTCTTCTTCTCTTCCTCCTTATCTTTCTTCTTCTTCTTCAGATGCATTCAGGATTAAGTGACTTACCCAGGGTCACACAGCTAGTTAAGTGTCTGAGGCTAGGTTTGACACCATAGCTGTGAGGCATCAAGAATAAGTCCAAGATTGTGAACCTAGGAGATTGGAAGGTAGTGGTACTCTCTACAGAAATAGGGGCAGGTTTTGGAGGAAACGTATGAGTTCTGTTTTAGACATATTGAACATGAGATGCCTATAAGACATTTTTAATGTTTAATAGGGAGTTGGTGATGTGGGATTGAAGCTCAGGGGAGAGGCTAGGACTGGCTATGTCGATCTAGGAGTCATCCATGTGAAGATGATAATTAAACTCATGGAAGTCTATTAAGTCACCAAAGTGAGAGTGCAAGAAGAGAAGGATGCCCAAGTTAGAGGTTGAGGGACACCCAAAGATATGGTGATGAATCAGCAAAAGAGATCCTGAAGGAAAAGTGACTGGAGAATGAAGACCAAGAGAAAAGAGAGTATCTAGGAGAGAGGGAGGTTAACCGTGTGAGGACTGAGAAAAAGCTATCAAATCTGGTAAACGAAAGATCATGGAAATAGAAGTTTCAATTGAAAGATGAGATGGGAAACCAGTTTACATAAAGGGTAGATGATGAGCGAGTGGGAGACACAGATTAAAGACAATGTTTTTAGGGGTTTGGCTATGAGAGTGAAGGTAGATATAGGGCAATCGCTGAGAAAGTGGCAGGGTCTAGTGAGGTTTTTTTTTTTTAAGGGTGGGGGAGTTTTCAGGCAACAAGAAAGGAACCATTATATAGGAAGATGTTGTTGATTGGAGTGTGGTGCAGATGATTGTTGAGACAATCTGCTCAAGGAGACAGGAGAGTATGAAACCAAGAGTCCGTGTAGAAGGGAAGAGTCTCTTCTTCATCAGAGACTGGATGAGAATAGGAAATGATGTCAGAGTTGGAAGATGTAAAGAAAGAATTTGCCTGAGAATAGTCTCTGTTCTTCCAGTAAAGTATCATCAGCTAGGGGATATCATCAGCTAAGATGATAAGAGGAGACTTAAGAAGAAAAGAGATGATTTGGAAGAGTCTTTTTGGGAAGTGGGTTAGAGCATTAATTAGGGAAGAGTAAAAGGCTGCCACATCATTCTGTCCCATATCGGCTGTATCACCATCCAGAAGATGATGAATATTTTGTGCCATGAGTATGATAACCAACATTTACATAAGGTTCCCAAAGCATCTTTGATCCTCAAAATGACATGGTGAGAAAAGTGCTAAGTGTTATCAATCCCATTTTACAGATGAGGAAACTGAAGCTCAGAGAATCTAAATGACTCTTCTGGAGTCACACAGCTAAGATGTGTCTGAGGCAGAATTCGAACCCAAGTCCTTTTAGCTCCAAATGCAGCACTCTATGCTCTGGGCCACCTAGATGAATAGATAAGTGTGCTAGAGTGATCACTCTAATTAATTTGTACTTAACCTTGCAGTTGACCCAAACCCCTGCAGCTTTTTCAAACTTCTCTCTAATTTGTGAAGATTCCCTGAATCCAAGTGTAAGAGTTTATATTCATTCCTATTAAATTCCACTTTCCTGAATTCAAGCCAATGTACTAGCCTGTCAAGAAATTTCTGCGTGATTGATAAGCATACTATATATGTTTTTATCCAAGTCACTAATAAAAATGTTAAGTAGCAATGGGTCAAGTCCAGATCCCTGAGACACTTCCATGGAGCCCTCCTTCCAAGCTGACATTGAACCATTAATACCTTTCTTTGAATACGGTTATTCAACCAGTTCCAAGTCCATTGAACCATGTTTTAGTGCACAGTTTCTCATCTTTTTCATAAGAATAGCATGAAAGATTATTAAGTCCTCTGATAAAACTTGGTAAACAAAGTCTACAACATTCCCCTGATGTACCAACATGATGTAGGGGAAGAGGCATTAAAGTCATCTGAAGTCAGAAGACCTGGATTTGAAATCACTTCATGAGAACTACTAGTTGTGTGGTTAGTTGGAGGAGACAGCAGCAACTTGGCCTACTGAGGCCCAAGAAGAATCCCCATAGGGATTCTGCAGGCTACATGTAGCCTTCTAGGTCCTTGAGTGTGGCCTTTTGATGAGTCCAAGTTTTATAAAACAAATGCTTTTATTTAGGAGATTTGTTCTGTGAAGTTTAGATTCGACCAAAGAGCCACACTTGCGGACCTAGAGGACCACATGTGGCCTCAAGGCTTCAGGTTCCCCACCCCTGCCATGGAACCTGAAGTTACAATGGAACCTCCCTGGAATTGGCCTTCAAGACTCCCGCCTCTGATCCGGTGAAGGGATTGCTGGGCACTGTGATCAATCCCAGTCCTTCAGTCTGGTTATTGGATGGATAGAAGCCTCCCCTGGAACAAGGGCAGCTTCTTACACTCACATCATGCCACAGCTCTGGCCCATAAAATGCCCACACATCTTTGAGAGCAGGGATGTTATGGAGGGCAGTTGCTCTGGGCACCACCCCAGGCCCCACCTCACCAGAAATTCTGCCCCAGCAAAAACAGTCTCACACCCTGAGCCACCTTGGGCTCCCCATGCCTGCAAAAAAGGACATGGAACTTGGATGTGAAAAGCAAAGTCACCCAGAAAGATGGTGAATATTCTGTGTCATGAATATGATAACCAACATTTACATAAAATTCTATGGTGGGTGAAGTGCTACTGTTTTATAGATGGGAAAACTGAAACTCCAAGAGTTTAGGTGACTTGCCCAAAGTCACAGAGAAAGGATGTGTCTGGGGCAGGATTTTAACCCAAGTCTTCCTGACTCCAAATGAAGTACTCTATCTTCTGGGCCGCCTAGATGAATAGATAAGCATACTGTGGTGAATACACTAGTAATCATACTACAAAAGGTCTGCCATTTCATTGGGGGGAGGACTCCCTCCACTAACACAGATCGCAATCCCTTCATGTTTTAGTGGGTGGTTTTTGTGAGTTGCTGTGGTCAAAAACTTTCATCACTTGCTGGCCAAGTGGTAAGATAACCCACATTTTCTTTATGGTTTACAAAGCACTTTCTTCAAAACAACCTTGTGAGAGGGAGGTAGTGCAAGTGTGATTATGCCCAGTATACAGATAAGAAAACTGAGACTGAAAGGTTTTAAGTAACTTGCCCACAATCACAAAACTAGTAAGTACCAGAGCCAGAATTCAAACCTGCATCTACTGGATCCAGTATGAACATGGGAAGTCTGGATATAACAATAAATATACAACAGTGAGTGTAATAAACACTGTAGAGAAGAGAGTACATGTTTGTATAGCATCCACTTTGTGGAAGGCACCGGACCAGGTGCTTTAACCCCATTTGGTCTTCAAAACAACCCTGGAACGTAGGGGTTCTTATTATCTCCTGCTTACAACTGAGGACGTAGGCAGAGGCATGTGGTTATTCAATTGATTTTTAGTCATGCCTGACTCATTTTGACCCTACTTGAGACTTTCTTAGCAAAGGCACTGGAGTGGTTTGCCATTTCCTTCTCCAGATCATTTTACAGATGAGGGAACTGAGGCAAACAGGGTTAAGTAGCTTGCCTATAGTCATGCAGCCAGGAAGTGTCTGAGGCTGGTTTTGAACTCAAGAAGATGAATCTTCCTGATTTCCAGCTCAGAGCTCTGTCCATTTCACCACCTAGCTGTCACATAGGTGAAGCTAATGTGTCCAAGGCCGTATTTGAACTCAGGTGTTCTTGACTGCAGCCCAGCACTGGGATCCACCGCTGGATCACCACAGTAGCGAGATTATTATAGTGACCACATTGTGATTAATTAGTTTATAATGACAGAAACAATGAACCTAGAACCCTAGTGGCTGACATGGTACCCATATGGTGAATCCAACTCTGACTTTTAAGACTTAAGGATTTACATGAGCTCCTCAGTGGAAATGATCCAGATGACCTTTGCCCTCAGGTCTTTCAGCCTTCCTTACTTTCTATAGATCCCCAGATCTCAAGAACGAACCTGATGACTTCCTAGATTCCTGAGTTGGTTGGGCTTCCTAGGTTAATAATATTTACACAGCACCAGGCACTGTGCTTAACACTTTACAAATACTATTTCATTGGATCCTCACAACAATCTAATGAAGCAGATGTCTTAATTACCCCCATTTTATAGTTGAATAAAGTGAGGTCAAGGACATGTCCAGGATCACACAGCAAGTAATTATCTGAGACTGGATTTGAACTCAGGTCTTCTAGTCTGTAGGCCTAGCACTCTATCTACTGAACCACCTAGCTATGCTCTTCTCTTTTTCTGCCATTGAGAACTTTCCTCTAACTTTGCATTTATTGCCTCTTTCCCTTCTGCCTTCCCATGTTTACCACACAATTAATATCCCCAGAATGGGTTGTCTAGGGCAGAACAGTCGAAACTCAAGTAGAAATGGACTTTGGAGGTTATATATTGACTTAGAAAACCACAACTTAACATTATCTATGCTGTATTGTATTCACAAGGGAAGGGGCAGAGTGGATAAAGTTTTTGACCTGGAGTCAGAAGACTCATCTTCCTGAGTTCAAATCTGGCCTCAGATATTCACTAACTGTGTGATCCTGGGTAAGTCACTTAACCCTGTTTACATCAGTTTCCTCACTTGTAAAGTAAGTTAGAGAAGAAAATGACAAACCACTCTAGCATCTTTGCCAAGAAAACCCCAAATAGAGTCATAAAGAGTTGGATAGGACTGAACAACACTGTATTTTTCTTTAATTTTTTAAACATTTTCCAATTACATTGTAACCTGGCAATACTCAGAAGATATGCTGGCACCCATGAGTTTGACACGTTTGGTCCAGAATTTCTTTTCTAAAGCAAAGAGAATATACAAAATACTAGACTAAAGTAAACAGAAGTATATGTAAAAGATAACTCTTCCAACTCTACAAAATCTTTATGTGGCTCATCTATATGTGAATAGAGAACACCTTTTATAAAGGTATTAGTAGGGAACAAGTAGGCTTTCAAAAAATATACTCAATGATGGACCATATCACTATCATCTTACAATTCACTGAGAGATAGAGAGAATGTGTTATGAATTATTAAAAATCATTCCATTCAGTAAAACAAAATGCAAAACTCAGTCTTATAACCTTTTTTAAAGCATGGTGTCTTCCATCCATAAATCAAGATCATTTAAGATTCCTTTGCAGATGCAGTGGCAGAAATGACCCTCTCCAATGACTGTATAATAATAAATATTTAGTGAAGGATAAAGTAGGGTAATGTATGGCACAGGGGACAGAGCAGTAGAGAATAATGAAGACCCAAATTCAAAATCTGCCCCAGACACTTATTAACTGCATGATCCTGACCAAGGCACATAGCAATCTCTCAGTCTCAAGTTTCCAAATCTGTAAAATGGGTTAACAATTGTACCTATATCACAGAATTATTGATGATCAAATAAGATAAACTATATAAAGTGCTGTGCAAATTGTAAATGATTATAGCTATATTATAACTCAAAGCGTTCACCACTATGATGGAGGAAATCTAACATTGAGTATAGGTTAAAGAAGGATTTTGATGATGACCTACTCCAGATGCTCCTGTTTTTCTATGACATTGTGTTGATTATAAATCAAGCTCCAACACATTTCAAAGTCTCCTGGAAGAGACTTGTATTCCCTCAAAGGAGTTTGACTTGTCTACCCACACAGGAAAAGATGAAAAGGACAAAGTATGGCTATTGCCCAGATTTCAACATGCATATTAAAGAACGCTTGTCCAAGTGTGTGTATATATGAAACAGATAGTACAGATAGCTGAGCTCAGAGGAATAGGAGGAAGAGAAGAGCAGGCTGGATTGCTCTGGGGAAATTGCAAAGCATTTGTACTGACCTCAAGCTTTTCCTAAAAGCAAAGAACCATCTTTTCAGTATAAACATTTTACCGGTATTGCTGTTTGGCAGTGAGAACTGGAACTTCACTGGTTCCAAAGAACTAAAGAGGAGCATCCCACAGAGGATGATGGAAAGATGCATGATGGGAGTGCACAGGCTGCATGATATAACCGAGGAGGAACTCTAAAGAAGAGAAGGAGTAAAGGATGTCTCCGAAGAATGGTGGGCTACTTGTAGGAAGAGAGCAAGGGATGACAGGTGGACATTGAGAATCCTCTGCTGGTATCTTCACGAGGTCAGTAAGAAGGGAGGAAGGCCTCTGAAACACTGATAGTGCTCAAGATGGGCAAGTAGGAATGAATCCCAATTTATATTTTTGAAGAGATGTCTTGAATCAATGGAATTATAGATCCATTTGAATATTTGAGTGCTCTGGTACTCTGAAGGTTGGTTGTTGTCCTTCGTTTTCAAAGGACATCAACAAGATAAAGTGAAGTTTCAGTGTGTCCAACTGTGGCTGATCCAGACCAATACAAGCTTGGAATGCTCTGCCACAGGTTGAGCACATATAGTCCGTGTGAATATTTGGGGAGGATACTCCAAACATGCACATCCTACATTTACTTTGTGCTCTCTCAATTCTGCTTTGCTCATAGACCACAGCACCCTTCTGATGTGGGCACACCATGCTGCACAATACTGTGCCAGTGTCTCCCATATTACACAGTCAAACCCAAAGTTCTTGAGAGAGACCTTGAGAGTATCCTTGTATCGCTTCTTCTGACTACCATGTGATCGCCTGCCCCATGTGAGTTCTCCATAAAATAGTCGTTTTGGCAAGTGTATATTTTGCATTCGAACAAGGTAGCCAGCCCATCAGAGTTACATTTCCTATATAGCTCAATAATATATAGCTATATTCCTATATAGCTCAACAATAGCTCACAAGCCCCCACTGATGGGTATATCTTTTATGGATAGCCTGAAGAAACAATAAACTCAAAGAAAAGATGTTTAATATAATTGCATTAGGAAATCAGCAACAAAGTATTTCTCCTACAAATATAGGATACACTCTCCCATAAATACATGCAACACATTAACGATGTGAACACATATAGGGACTATGTATACAGGATCACATACAAAAGGAACATATATATGGATGGAGAGTCCCACATTCAGGAAACACACTTGGATAGGACACATACGTGAAAGGACAACCCTTCTTGGATGGATGCTGAGTCACAAGACACTACTCCATTATGTCAGACTCAGTCTCCTTTCTACTCTGCTGGATGCTGCTTAGATATGTGATTCTAAGCCATACATGTCCTCTCCACAGGACACTGCTTAGCTAGACATAGTTCAGTTGGACATCATTTGCCATCTCCATCTTCTGGTTCATCTGAAATCTTTTACTATGTCTTTCTCGAGAGAAGAATGGAAGCTGAGATACTTTTGTATCATGAAGTTCATAAGGCAGTTTTGGTTTTTTAATTTTGTATGTTTTTTTAAGCTATAATCCTTTCAGAAAAAGACAGAAACTCTTGGTAGGGACCAGAAAAAAACTTTCCTTTAGAGTTCTCCCATTATGTTCCTTCAGTCCCGGTTGAGTGTCAGTAGCTGGTATAATGGTTATTTGCCCAATAACTACTAAACAGTTCTAAGGGTTGGGCTTCCCCAGTTTTTGAACCCTAGGCCTTTTCTATTCTCCCATAGAGGTGAAGAAATAGGGAAAAGGCTCAGAGACAGTGCCAATAGAACCCCTACCCCCTCCTTCTTCAAACTCGTTGTGTCTCTTCCACATTCCTGACACTTTCCTATGTATTTATAGCCATTCTGAAAGCCTCAAAGGAGCTTTGTACACTTCTGCACTATTTCCTTTATTTAAAAAAATTAAGTATTTTCTTGATGGATTCTGGTTTATTTATTACAATCATTCCCTAATTCTCCTCCCCCCACTTCGAAAACCTTCCTTTTGTTAGAAAGAGAAACAGTTAAATCAAACCAACCAGTACATCAACTATGGCTTATTCCACACCCATCCAGTTTTGCCTCACTACTGGTCCTTGCTGAGATCAGCTGCCTTTGAGCATTGCCTTCGGTGAAACTACAGTAGTTTTTGTATATATCAGTCTCTTGAAACCTTCCCCCAGCAGTCTGTGTTCTCAGGTTTATTGTACACGGGGGAGCTATTCATTTGCTTTTGGGTCTGGTTTATGTAGTCCGTTTCTCAGGTACGCATTTCCATTTTTTTTCCCCACCTAGGCACTCTGACCTGAGCTCATCGGTCCCTGCCTCAATTTCAGAATCAGCCTATCAAGAAACTTTTAGATTACATAAGTCTAATGGATGCCCTGACCTTGTTCTGACTAACCACCTAACCATCTCTCCTCAGACCAAGAGAAAAACAAAGAGGCAAAGATGGGATTTTCCATCGTCTCCAAATAGAATACAACATCCCTTAGAAAACAGAGGAGCATTTTGTCACACAAACATGGTGAATTTATTTTGCCAAATTTAAGACAAGAAAGTACTATGATGAGTGTGGTGGACAGATGATTTTCCAGTACTGTGTTTCCCGAACCTCATCTGCCTAGGAGAGGGATGCTGAATGCAAAGGAAGAGCCATAAGTAGGGCAGCAGATTTGGGCATTGCCTCAGGGTACCAAACTGAAACTGACATTTACATCACCTGTTAAATGATGAGCTTCAGAAGCTTAGAATTTATAGAATTTAGTGCCTAATTAGCAATAACAATTAATTAACATAAGAAGCTAACAGATGGAGGATGGGGTGAGCTGAGCTCTTCCCCAGGTGCACCTCACTATTCTTTTGCCTATAAACATCTCCATGAATGGTGGCCCACTGGGGTCCTAGTGTCTCTGTCTCCCCAGTGTGGCCACCTCTCACATATGAGGACATTATTTGTGATACTTATCACCCACACAAAAATTCTTAGTTATGGCTCTCTATGGAGGTTAGACTTGTAATTCTCCCTTAAAATCTTTATGAAGAAGAAATCCTGTGTGTCTGGAGCCTGGAATAGGAAGGGGCTCTCTTGCCTGGAAGCAAGGGAGGGACCAGATGACTTCTGGAAGACTTTGTCCACATGGTGAATATTTAGCTTAATATTAAAAATATTCATTAATCTCCTTCAATATACAAAATGCTGTCCTAGGAAACAGCAAGCCTGCAAGCAATGAACCTGGAGTCACAAGGCTCTGGGTTCACCATCTTTGCAGGCTGTGTGACTCCAAGTAAATCATATTTCCTTTCTGTGACTCAGTTTCTCCATCTGTAAAATGAAGGGAGTGAATTTGATGGCCTCTTCTGGGGGGGGGGCCCTGATGAGGGTACCCGGGACAAAATGAAACACTCCTGACTCAGGTAGCTACTAGGTCACTTAACCTCAGCCTCAGTTTTTCATCTGTAAAAATAGGCTAATGGCATCACTTACATCTCAGAGTAACTGTGAGGATAAAATAAAACAATATTTGTAAGGTGTTTTGAACATTTTAAAGCATGATATAAATGTCAGCTGACATATCATTGTTGTGCTTAACCTTGGGAGACCAGCTTCCCCCATCTTGTGATGGAGATACATCTAGTCACATGTAGTCTTGGACCAACTCTAGAAAGCCAGCACTGCACGTGAAAGAGACTTTTTATGCCCTTAGGTGACCAGGAAGTTGCATCAGTAGTAGGTAGAAACCAATCAAGTCCTAGTGACAGCCTAGTTGCCTTTTAGGGAAAAGTAATTCCTGTTGGGAGTTAAAATAGGGTGAGGTGACCTTAATCCATGTTATAGGGAGGAAGGAGGAGTAGGATTGGTTCAGGGAAATATTAATACTGGTAAATATTAATACTATCATAGCCTCTAACAACCCTTCCTTCTCTAGATCCTGTGCTCCTATGTGGAAGGGTATGGATGTGGCTCCCGGTTCCAAACAAATGCTTGTCATCATTCCTAATTGACCAGTGGTGTGGTTAGGATTTTTAAATAATAGATCAATAGGCTGAAGTTCAGGCAACATAAACTTGGGTAGAGTCAAAGCCAGTATGGAAGGTGCTGGGGAAAGAGATATCAATTATCAGTTATCTCCTCAATATAATTTAACCAAATTAGCATTAATCACCTTTTACTGAAGGATATTTAACTGAGAAGGTATAACAAGAACTGAGGCAGCTAGGTAGTATAGTGGATAGAATGACAGCCAGGAAGTCAGTAAGACTCACCTTCCTGAGTTAAAATCTGGCCTCAGACACTTACTAGCTGTGTGACTGGGCAAGTCATTTAACTTTGCATCAGTTTCCTCATCTGCCAAATGAGCTGGAAAAGGATACTCCAGTATCTTTGCTAAGAAAACCCCAAATGGGGCCATGTGATTGAAAAAAAAACTGGATAATGACAAAATAACAAGAACTGAAGAACAGCTGAGAGCATTCTTTCCTCTACCTCCCCTTCTCTGGAAAGAGGAGACTCAAACTGAAAGTGGTGGTTACGAAACATTCCTGCCACTAGGTTCATTTTTGAGGGTGGTATAGCCTACAGAGAAGTTGCTCCCTCACTTGCAAGACATAGACTCAGTGGCTAGGTTACTTCATCTCTAGAGAGGATTAAGCAAAATTCTCCTTAGAGAACTCACTTCTCCTCACCCAGCTCATTTGCTGCCATTACCACTGCCAGTTACTGAGGGGATCTTTGAAAGGTCTTCTCATCATTTAAAGCTCACAAACTGGTCTATTTCATCTCCAATATTTATTCACTTAAGATCAGGAAAGAATAACTCCAAGAGAGAAACAAAGTAGGACATGAGTTTGTGGACACATGGTGACTGCATGGGGAGATAAGGCAGCCTGATGGTTCCACTGTCATTTCTATCACTGATACTTCTTCCTCCAACAAGAGGTTTATAGCCGTTCTTGTCTGTTTCAGCACCAGGGAAGAAAGAGAGTTTGTCCATTCAAGCCTTTGCCAGCCACACACAGTTCTGACTCAACAGTCAATTAAAAGGCTTTTTGTCACCATATAATAATCCTATAGAAAATAGATAATATCTGCTATACCTTGTGGGGGGAAAGGGCCTTTCCATCATGCATTTCCAGATGCAGGCTCACCAAACCTCCACAATAGTTGGTAGTAGGCAAAGGATATTATCCATGCTCTAAGCAGTGGGCCTTCAGTGGTCTCTCCTAATTATATCAAAAAGCCCTTATAGAACTCCTTTGGACTTCAGCATGTGATCCATAAGCATCTGAATGTTGGTACTAGTTTTGGGGGTACAGGACTGGTGATCTGAATACAAGACAGAAAATGGGTTTCAGATGAATTCTTAGATTGTTATAACGGGAAGAGATCTTTTAATCCAACCACCTAATTTTACATATTAGGAAGTTTAGTCATCAACTGAGTAAATAACCTGCCCAAGGTCACATGGCTACTTATTGGCAGAGCTACAACTCAAACCCAATTCAGAGTTCTTTCTATTTAAATCAGTACAGGAAATATAACTCTGGGAAGAGCCTCCCATTGGGATGAATTTAGTGGTGATTTGGGGAACTGCGACTTTTGATAAAGCTCTGGACCATCCCTCACACACTGATTTCTTTGCCTCATCATTACAGAAGTGATAGCATGGACTTTTCAGAGATACATGAAAGGGATCTCAGAGTTCAGACACTCCGGCCCCATCTGGACCTGAGGAGTCTGGGGAAACAAGTGAAATGGGAAGATAACAATATCAGTGGTAACTCACATTTGAATAGTCTTAAAGTTCACAAAGTACCTTTCTAACAATCTCTCTTTGAGGTGGAAAATGTGCACCATGATCCCATTTTGCATATGGGGAAACTAAAGCTCACAGATGAGAGCTGCCCCCAGGTTGCCACCTTCCCTATTAACTTGCTCTCTCTTTTTTGCCCATGGCAATATGACTTTCCCAGATCCAGTCAAGCTCATTTTTGGAATAGCACACCAAGGGTAGAGACTCTTGGGGTTTAGTTCATTGTCGCTTCCTCCTGTCTTGGGTTCAATCAATCCATAAATACGTAGGGATTGCCTAAGAGAAGGACTGATCCAAAAGAAGAAATCATCTCCCTTCTGGAGTTTGGTTTCTTCTGAGAGACAAGACACAAGATGTTAAACATAATGAAGGGCAGCAGGTATTTGGTGGCAAGTCAGGGTCAGAAGCACTAAGTATTTATCCGTTATTGATCTGAGAGTCAGGAGATCTGGGCTAGGAACAAGGAGAGAGCCCTGTTGGCTGGGGTGCTTAGGGAGGGCTTCCGGAAGACAGTGGAATCTGAGAGTAGCCTTTAAGGAAATGAATTGTCAGAGAGAAGGGAAGGTAGGTGGAAACAGGGAAAGCAAAGGTTTGGAGACAGAAATGTGTGATTCCTCTGTAGGGTCCCAAGCCACATTCTCTTTATCCTTTTATCCCTTGCTTAAGGCCCCTGGCATGTCTCTTCTTTGGCTCCCGGGCCTTGGCCAGTGACCCTAAACATTACATAAAGATGTGACAGCCAAGACTTCTAACCATCCAACTCTCAGCCAGCAGTGACAATCAGCTGCCTCAGTCTCAGGGAATCTGTGCTTCTCATCAACATTGCCTAATCCTCTCTACCTCAGTACAAGAATCTTTCTGAGTGCTGGAGAATGTATCCCTGAAATGTATCTCTAACGGTCCCCTCTCCTCCCTTGCCAAACCAAAGCAACAGGGCAAGGCTTTTTAAAGCCAGAGAAATGAATGGTGGAGATGGGAGCGAGGGCAGGATGGATGGTCAAGGGCCCAGCTGAAAGAAGCACCATACCCAAGACCAATGCCTGCCAATCTGTAACACTTTGTCCTTGTTCAGGCTGGACTTTTCTTTTCCTGAGGCCTTAGTCTTTTCTGGGGAGAAAGAAAAGAAACTGTTTAGCAAGGAGATAGGGGTAGGGCAAGGGATGGTGGGTGTTATGCTAGGTTCAGAGGCACACCCATTAAAGTCAGGATGGTACAATGGAAACAGCATGGATGTGGTTCACAAAACTATAAATTTAGAGTTTGAAAGGATAAGGGCTTGATGCCAAGAAGACTTGGGTTCAAATCCTGACTTGTACTTATAAACTATGTGACCCTGGACAACTTGCTTAACATCTCTGTGCCTCAGTTTTCTCATCTACAAAATGAAAAGGATTAGATTAGATGCTTTCTACAGCTCTTTCCAGTTCTAATCCTGAAAGCGTCCCATCCCATCTCTAAACAGACCAAGACCAAATGCCCTCTGGAGTTTCCAAACTCCTCCATCTCTGTGGCACAGAGAGAGTTAACTGGAAGTGGGCTTTAGGTCACAGGTGGCTGAGCTGAAAATCCCACATGTCCTGTAAGAAGGCCTCACCCAAGGAAAGGAGAGGAGGCTAGGTCAGTCAAGTGGAGAGTGATTGATGGTGACTGAGATTTCCAGGCAGCAGTTGGAAGCTGGACAAGCACTATGTGCATCTGGATGGTGGTTGGATGGTCACTGGTAGTTCCCAATACTCAAAGATGATCATTGGCTAAGTCCTCTCTCAGATAGCTAGGGTCCACAGTGTCCTTAGTTATTGCTGGCCCAGCCCTGTAGCTCACCTTGGACAGACTATACAATAAATGCATATGGGTACAGAAAAGGGAAGCTATATGTCAGCAGGAGGAAGAAACAGCAGCCACCTCATCTTTCAAGGGAAATAATCAGACTCCATGAAAGTGGTCACATAATTCCCCATGGGTCTGGGGGTGTTTAGCACCCTGGCCCAAAAGAATCAATAATACTGTGATGACAATTCCTCTGTGGCAGAGGTTGCAGGAGAGAGGAGGGTTTCAAAAAGAAGGGAAACTGAGGCATGGGAAGGGGCAAAGACTCTTGAAGGCATCAACAAGGCTGAGATAGTTCATCTCCATGCTCCCTCCCTCCTCCGTCTGTCCAAACCATGAAAACATCCATTACCCGCTTCCCCATCCCTCCACCCTCCTGACCTCTCCAACAGCCAGGGAGGAGTTGACAATGTGTGGAAGAGGAAAGGGTCATTGACTCCTGATCTTGGCTCAGTCCCTGGTCCCATCCCATCTCTGAGCCCATCTCTTGGTCTTGGATTCCAATGTCAATTAAACATTACTGCCTCTGGCCTCTCTTTTGGACACCAAGCTCTTTGGAACCCTCTGTCCCTCCCCTCTGTGCTGCTGGCAGTTTCTCTGAGAGACACAGAGCCACAGTATCCTAGAATGTCAGAGCTGGAAGGGCTGTTTGGAGATCCAGCCCTCTCATTTCATCAGTAAGGGTTGGGTGACTGGTCCAAAGTCATACAGCTAATCCAGGACAGAGCCAAGAGCCAGATTCACTGGCTGTTCTGTCTCAGAGCTCAGGATTCTTTGTCCCATTCCATTCTGTCTGTCTCCTAGCTCCATTCTCCTCAGGCCACTTGATGTGATTTCCTCCATCAGGGACGTAGAACTCAGGTCAGATGTTTGACAAGATCCACAGCCACGGCTTTCGGCCTGGTGCAGGTTTTGATGCAAACCTGATGCTGGGTTGGGCCTGCTATGGGGCTGCCAGAGTCTGGAGTTAGCAGATTATGGCCAGGGTTGGAATTGGACACAGGAGGGGACTGGTTTCAGGTGGGGGACAGAATTCTGTAGACAAGACCTCAGCCTCTCCCAGTGGCTGCGTTTGATCAAGATGGGGAGTTCACTCACAGCCCAAATTCAGGACAATCTCATCCTACCTCTAACACACAATATGTTGAGAGAGAGAGAGAGAGAGAGAGAGAGAGAGAGAGAGAGAGAGAGAGAGTTCAAAACACTATGGTGTCTGTTGCCATGTAGCTATAAATTTCTTCCCACCTCACCATCACCTCATAGTCCCTCACCTCTCCCTGAGAGGGAGCATGTGTGGAGTCTCCCCTAGGATTAATCATAGTATCACAGGCTTAGAGGTTAGAGTCATCAAGTCTAATTCTTCCATTTTAGAGATGAGAAAACTGAGGCTTAAGGGGTTAAGTCACTTATCCAGGGTCACACACCTAGAAAGTGTCCGAGAATATTCAGATGTTCTTGACTACAGGTCTGGTGCTATCCACTATACCATCTAGAAGGAAGAGTTTGTCATTTGGAGATTCTTCCCAGGCACTTGGTGGAGAGGGACACTTCATAGAGATTCAATAGATATTTATCAAGCACTGACTATGTGCCTGGTAAGCACTGGGCTAACAAAAAGAGGAAAAAACAGTCCCTGCCTTCAAGGAGCTTACAATCTAATCCAGTAAGAGATTCCTAAGGCCAGGGTGTAAACTGAACTCTCCTCTGTCTGTCCCTCAGCCTGACTGTCTTGAAACTTGGCTCAGAATTTGAGGATGTAGAGCTCAGCACTCCAGACACTTAGAGATGGGCAGTTGTAACTGGTCCCTTGCAAATTCCTTTGCTTCCAGCTGGTTGCCCACACGTATCAAGCTCTCTTGGTTCATGTATAGAACAGGAGTTCCCCGACTATGATGCAAGCCAGACCCTCAGGTCAGAATGTAGTCACAGATACTGGAAATCGGTTCAGCCCCTCCCTCCCAGAGGAGCCCCAGCTTTGCCAAGACAAGGGCAGAGAGAGGAGGAAATCAGGCAACATGGCCACAATGAATCTAACAGGAAGGGATCCTTATCATGGTCAAAGCTGGATAGGAGGAAGATTCTGGGAGATCTACCACTTCACACTAAGGGGGATGGCAGAAAGGAGAATCAATCAACTAGAATGTATTAAGCACCTACTATATTTCAGGCATTATGTTAGGAATTGGGAAAACAAACATAGAAATGAAACAGTTCTTGCCCTCAGGGAGCTTATATTTTAGCAGAGGGATACAACATGTAAACAGATATGTACAAAACACACAGTGATTTGGTGAGGCACTAACGGCTGGAGGAAATCAGGAAGGGCCTCTTGAAGGAGGTTACTGCTGAGCTGAAGGTCAGTGGGGGTTTCAAAAAACAGAAGGGAGAAGGGAGAGCATTCTAGGCATGGCAGACTGGCCTGGTGCCCAGGCAAAGAATCAGGAGATGAAATGCAGTGTGCACAGAAGAGTAAGTGGACAAATTTATCTGGAATATGAAGTGCACAAAGGGGAATATCTTGTCAGTCTGGAAAGACAGGGTGGAGGCAGAATGTGAAGTGGTTTAAATGTCAAACAGAGGAATTTGGATTTTATTTTAGTGGTAATAAGAAACCAATGAAACTTCTTGGATAGGGGAATGGCATAGTCAGATCTGGAATATTCCAATGAATGGGGCCATGCCCCATAGCTCCCTCCAGTGCTGAGGCAGAACCATCCCCAGCAAAAGCAAAAATAGCTAGTTAAGTTCTGGACCTGGATATGGTGATCATATATCTCCGACTTTCCAGAACAGTCAAAATATCTTTCATGTTTATTTTTCGGTTAGATTATTCAGTTAGATTTCTGAGAGGGGAGAGTTGTGGTCCCTCACTAGTATAGTTTTATTGTCTGTTTCCTCTTGTAACTTATTCAGCTTCTCCTTAAAAAATTTAGATGCTATACCATTTGGTGCATATATGAAGAACAGCCAAAATTTCAAGAGAAGAAAGTGTATTTTTAAGAAAGCTTTACAAAAGGAATATTCTTAGTTGGGTTTGGAAAATATGGTCCCCATCCACATCCAGAGAAAGAACTATGGAGTCTGAATGCAGAGCGAAGCAGACTATTTTCTTTTTTTTTCTTTCTTTCTCACAGCTCCTCTCATTCGTTCTAATTCTTCTATGCAACATGACTAATGTGAAAATATGTTTAATAGGAATGTATATGTAGAGCCTATATCAGATTGCATACCATCTTGGGATAGGGGAAATACAGGGAGGGGTAAAAAATTTAAAACTTATGGAAATGAATGTTGAAAATTAAAAATAAATGAATTTTTTTTAAAAAAGAAAAGAAAATGTGGTCCCCTTAGATCAAGGGTCAATAAACTATAGCTCTTGGGGCAAATCCAGGTTTATTAGGGTTAAGAGCCCCAAGACTAATATCATCTATGGAGGGGTGGGCAAACTATAACTCAGGGGCAAAATTTACTCTGCTGCCTACTTTTGTATAGTCTACAAACTAAGAATGATTTTTACATTTTAAAATGTTTTTTTAAAATGTAAAAAAGCGTTCTTAGCTTCCCAGCTATAAAAAACAAACTAACAAATAACAGCCACAAAAACCCTAGCAGTGGATCTGATTTGGCCCCTGGCCATAGTTTGCTGATCCCTGCCATAGACCATGATGGTAGCGAGGCTCTTAAGAACACTGATCAAAAATATTTCTCATGTGCCACCATATTCTTGGGTTCCTCTTTACAGAGCTTTAATCAGATGTCACTTCTAGTATGTTACAGGTGAGAAGAAATTGGGAGACCATCTAATCCAACCCTCTCATTTCACAGATAAGGAAACTAACACCCAGAGGAGTGAAGTGACTTAGCCAAAGAAATAAAACATGAATAAATGGCAGAACTGGAACCTGGTCTCCTAATTCCAAATCTAGTTATGTATCCATATCCATATCCATCCATATCCTTTGCCTTTCAGGCAAAAATTTCTCATGTAAACATATATACTGTCAGGTTGCAAGCATGTCCATACACTCTCTCATGTGGACACATATGTTATACCCTATCAGGAGAGGAAAATCAGGTGATGGTATCCAGGAACCTCTGGTATCCAGGGATAAGGAAGGAGCATGTCGCTCCTGTAAAAGACCATTGGTGGAGTTGATTTGCTAACCATCATGCTGATATCTACTACTTCATTGCTTGGGGTCTTCTCTCTATATTGACTTCTATGGTTTAGGCCAGTTACCAACACTGACTTTACTGCTCCTTGCCTAGTATTTGGTTAACTTCTGAACTCTGTCTTGGGCTCCAATTGCTTTGGAGTCAGAGGACCTGGATTTAAATCACTGTGTGAACTTGGGCAAGTCCCTTAACTTCATCTGTGAGTCCTCATATATAAAATAGTTTGGGGGAGGGAGGTAGTTTGAATAGATGGTTCAAAATCTATGACCTTATAATCCCGTCAATTACATCTTGTACTGGGGAGCCCTGCCTCTTCTCTAGGAAGAAAGCCTCCTCTTATTTTGCCCCTTTTCTGTCTCTGTCATCATTAAAAGTTTTCAAAATCTGTATCTAACATTAGGTGCTTTATTGTACAAGATATAGTACTTCTCCGTATTCTCTACTTTGGATCCATCCCATCTCTGCCCCATGCTTCACTACCATCAGTCTCTGAGATCTTATGATTGGTCTCTCCATTAATCTGCATTCTGCAGTCTTTGCATATTGTTTTTCCTTTATATTTTTGTTGTCATCATGCAAATTGTTCCCCCAGGTTCTGTCTGTATCAGTTCATACAAATCTTCCCAAGTTTTTCTGAATTTTTCATCTTTATCATTTCTAATAGCTCAATAATATTCCATTACATTCACATGCCACCATTTTTTTGAACCACGTAAGCAACTGCTTACTCCAACTCCTGGAAAATCTGGCTGCACATGTGTATACGTGCACACACACATGCACACACACACACGCACGCACGCACGCTCAGAAACACGTGCACTGGGTAGATTTACTAAAGGGCTCGGAAGAAGCTGGGGCAAGTGCCCAGTTGTGCCGTGTGATGAGAATTGGGACTGAACTCTCAAAGGCTACAGAGCGGGTTAGAGTAGGCTTCCAAATGGTACAGGGTAGTATGTGCTGAGGGAAGCAAGGGTGCAATTTCAAGCAAAAATAAGAAGGTAAAACTTCTCTATGACTTCCACCTTACATCTTCCTACCCCCGAGCACAAGTTGTGGTTCCCTCTTTTCCTAATAGACTTTCTCTGAAGGCAGGGGATAAGCTCAGGGGTCCCTGGGCTTGTTCAGGTCTGGGAAGGAGAATTCAGAGTATGCTGAGCTCAGCTTTAAACAAATTACTTCTCCATTTCTGGGAGAGAGGACAAGAGGGTGACAATCACAGCTTGACAGGAAAAAAAATGCCCTGACCCACTTTGAAAATAGCAGAAAATGTCCAATTCTTTACATCCCATTCCTCTGTACTGTTCATGTTCCACAGAGCCCTAGTCAGCTCCCAGGGTGCTTCCAAATTCTAGGAGCCCAGAAACTCTTTATCCCCCCTTTTGCAAAGTGTTTCCTGAGGGAGGGTCTGGATGTCAAATCATTGTCTCCGTGGGCTGCTGTGGGGAGGGGAGTGGGTGCTGAGGTTTCCTCAGGCTCAGATCTTGTTTCGGCCGCTGCTTCCCATGGCTCTGTGCCATGAGCTGAGCCACCAGCTGCGCTATATAAGCCGAGCGGTCCGGCTGGCCTGTGTGGAGAAGACAGTCCCCTGGCTGAGGAGCTGAGCTCAGGACTCCGGTAAGCAATGGCTTTCTCCATCCCCATCCCCATCCCCATCCTCATCCTCTGAGCACTGAACCTGCTCCACACCCTCACTCTCAACCACTTTTCCTTTCATGGAACTCAGGACTAAGTACGCTCTCCCCTGTCCTCAATCAAACTTGAGCAAGTTCCTTTTCAGCTTGTTTGGAATTTGTGCATCGTGAGACCAGAGTCTCTATTTCTTGTAGGGAACGTAATGTCCTACCTTTATCCATCCTTTTATCTCCTTGTTTCTTTCTCCCTTTTCCTCCGTTCCCCAAACCAAGCAGTCTCCTTTATTCTCGGTCCTACTCAGAGCCTTGGTACCTCTGGAAGAATCTCATGTTCTCTTTGCGATGCTTCCTGGAGCTGCTTTGTCCACTGGCTTCGGTTACACGTGGAGGCAGGAAAGGATTTAAGTCAGGGGATGTGGTTAGGAAAGCTCACAGAGCTGCCAGAAGGGAAATGTTTTTTCCACAAGGTACCTGAGGCTGCCCTGTCTCTACAGAGAGTAGGCTCAGATTTAAGTCTGACAGATATTTGGGCCTCTTTGTTTCCTTCTGTCACATCTCTACCTAGTCTTTAGGCAAAACATTCAATCATGCTTCGACTTTAGGCAAAAATACCACCTCATTGCTCTGGGTCCCAGTGACCTTATTTCTAAGTTGTAAAGGTGACATTAGAGGTGACATTTCTAAGTCCTCTACCAGGACAAAATTTCTATGAAATAGGTTTCTAGAACCAAGGGTGTGGTTTGATTCTTCCTCATGGGTGGCTGTCACTCCACCCTTCCCATCCGGCCTTCTCTTCCCCATCTGGAAGATGTCTCCCACCCCAACCCCTCCCCCCTAGCTGTTTCTCCACCCTTTAAGTTGAGCTGGACTTCAGAGGTTGAAGTTAAGGATTTTTGAATCTCCCTCTGCCCCAGTTTTCCAGGAACCAGCTAAGATTCAAGTCTGGTCAAATCCCTGGGGGAGAGATAAAAATGTCCTGATGGTTGATGATCCATAACTCCTTTTACAACAAATCTGATTTACATTTTGTTGCAGTAGTCTTTATAAAAACAAAAGCCAAACCCAAAAAAACCGAATGCTAAACCCAAGAGTTCCCCCAATGGGACTGAGGCCTCCACACATGGCTTGGCTAGGCCTAGGGCATTTGGGAAGCAAGTCTACTTTCACACTCAGTCCTCTCAGCTCCCTATTATCTCACTCTCATTTCTTGCCCCTCGGCTTGGCCTCCAGCTCGGGGCTTCCCAAACAAAACGAATGAAATTTGTTCCAGCTGCAACCCATGGACATCTGGAAATAAATTTGCTGAGGGGTCTGTTTCTGATTCATTTGCCTTTTCCACTGATTGTCCTTCGTCTCCCAGCTCTCCCAGTTGGTCCCCGCCCCCCCAACAGTGGTTGGGGGCAAAGATTGAAAGGACAAGATCTTGATTAGAAACTGTGTTGTGGCTGCAGATTCCACAGCCTCCTCGTTTTTGTGGAAGGGGTTGGGGTCCAGGAGAATATTCTGAAGACCTTGAAACACTAGGGACTGAAGATGTGAGCTTCAAGGGGAGTAGGGTGGAGGATCTGAGCAGGGAGAAGGGAGATGACCAAGAGTACACTGGAGTCTTGCTGGAAGGGGGCAAGAGAGGAGAGTGTAGCTCATAAATAATGCAAGACAGTCTGCCTTTGGAGAGCAGCACTGGCTCTTTTGTTGGATGTTAGTGGCACAAGTAGTGAGAATAAGCCTACCTGATCCATTTGTTTCCACATGCTGGTGTGTGGAGGACTGAGCTGAGAAGCAAAGGGGCTTCAAGGGAGAAATTAGGGGGTGTGTGTATGGGGAGGGGAGGGATGTCTGCCTGGTTTGACCTGGGGGAGAGGAGTAGAACAGTGGTCCCAATGTGGTCTAGACCCAATGAGGAAGGCATATGCCTCCAGCTGCAATGTTTCCACCCTCCCAACATGAGAAGCTTTTCTCCCTTAAACCATAAATGCTGAGAGTTAAAGAATCTAATAAAACCAACCTTATTTACAGGTCACTGAATCTGGAGAAACTTGTGGGAAAGTTATCTTTAGAGGAAAGACTGACCAGTCCAGAACCACCCTTTCTCAATTTGCCACCCTCCCCATCCAGGGGCCAGAGGGAGCTATGGCAATAGTGAAGGCATGGGTGGCCTCCCTCCTGATCCTGAAGATTAGCTTGGCACTGGGTAAAGGCTAAGTATCCATTATTTCCTCAATATCCCACAATGAACAAAAATCTGTCTTCTCTCTCTCCCCCACCCCCATCAGTGAAGGAAAAAGAAAAGAAAATGAAAACCCTAGTAACCAATATGTACAATCAAACAAAAAAAAAAAATCTGCACTGACCATATCCAAAAAATATGTTGAATTCTGTATCCTGAGTCTCTCAGCCTTCTGTCAGGAGGTGGGTAGCATGTCTCATCATGAGATCTCTGGATTCCTTTTTGATTATTGTATATTGTATTTTTGTATTGTGTATTATATATATACAATATATTGTATTGTATATTGTATGTATATGTATTGTATATTTTGATTATTGTATAAGTCTCCCACCTATGGTATCAAAGGCTAGAATAAACTATGTTTGATCCAGACTCCAACTGTAGGTCCACTTTAATTTCCACTTTCAGCCCTTCTCCCCAGCCAAGAAGTGGTAAAAGACTCAAAAAGTTTGGGTCTTAGCCCACTTTTCATTTTCCTTTAAATTTGTTCAGTTTAAATCCATTCAGTTTAATTCTGATGCCTGATTTCAAGTAGGCAACATGTGCCCATCTTTATACAAATAAGTCTGATGAAATACCTGGGTCCTAGGGCCGGTCCATACCTAGTGGCTGACTTAAAGCTGTGGCACAACCTTCCGAAATCGGGATTGGTCTGATCAGCCACAGTCTGACCCACTGCAACTTGACTGTAGATGCCATTTGGGTCTTCTTTGAGAAGGAAGGACAACCAAGAGCCAGGTCATCAACTAGAAAGTTCCTTTCAGCCCCGTCTGCTCCCAAAATGGGGAAAGGAAAGGGAAAGATCTCCTCTAGCCAGGCTCTTAGACTACCTTGGTACTGCCAGGGACTCTGGAATCTCCTTTTCCAAATTGTACTATTCAAGTGGGCGACAAGAGTAAGTGGTTTTAAATGCCCCCTCCCATATTGCCATTCCCCTGCAGCTTTCAGCACACAGGTGTTTGAACAAATGTTGTCTCAGCACCCTTTCCCCAACCCCCTCAGTTTCTTCCTCGATATTTTCCATCCTGACATCTGGCAGCTTGAAAAAATGATTAAACATTCAGCAATCTGGGAGAAAATCAAATTAGTTTGATTAAAAAGAACTCCTATGCCTCAATTAAGCAACGGGAAAAAAATTCTAATTTGGGTTCTGAACATGAGAGTTAATTGGTTTTCAAAGCTGCTTTTGCTACACTGCTGAGGCTGCCTTCTCGTCTTTCCTGCTCTCACCCCCCTCTCCCACCCCTATTCTGAACTGGGAAGTTGATCAGGGCTGCTGGATTTACAAGAAAGAGGACCTGGCTTTAAATCCCAGCTCTGTGATGTATGTATGACCTGTGTGACCTGGGCAAGTCACTTGGCCCCTGCCTCAGCTTTCACACCTGTGAAATAAGGTGTTTAGACTAGAAGGTTCATTTCAATTCAAAAATCAACTTCAGTTCTAAATCTATGGTTATAAACACATTGACTTGGATCGCGGAAGGTAAGGATAAGGTCTAGCAGTGAGGCAAGAGGAGATGGCCTTCAATGCTCCTTTGGAACTCCCATTGAAAGAAAGCAGGCCCTACTAAAAAGTAGCCCCTAGGGATGGGCGGGCAGGGTGGAATATTTTTAATCTCCAGTGGTTTGGGCTTTATATGAAACCAGGCTTTCAAGAAAAGGCTCAAGCTGAAGAGTCAGAGACAACTGAGGTCAAAGCGGGGCAGGATAATGCTGTTCAGGGACATGCTCCCCAATCTCTTTCTCATACTACTAGTGACTTTGATCCCTGACTTTTGGGGTCCTCTTCTGTAAAATTGGGGCAATAATAATCCTCTTCTCACAGACTTATTGTAAGGATCAAATGAGATAATGCATAAAAAGCACTTTGCAAAATTTAAAATACTACATAAATATCTACTGTCATCAGAGTCATTTATTTATCTATTATCATAATCTAACTATTCCCCAGGGAGGTTACAGAGAAGTAAGAACTTTCAATGGCCAGAGAAAGTCTAGCCTGAGTGTTGGTCCTGTTGTGGTTCACATGGTAGTGTATGACTAATCCCTCCTTGCTCGTTATAGTATCATAGATTTTCAGAGGTGGGAGAGGACTTAGAGACCATTTAATCTGCCTCACCTCCACTCATTCTACATATGGGGAAAGTGTCTCTAGAATGATAAAATAACTTGCCCAAAGTCACACAGCTAAGGCTAAAATCCAAGTGCCCTGACCCAGGTCAGCATTATAATGTCCCTGTCTCCCTGTGTTACTGTGTATTGTGAAGGGGCCTTATGGCAGTGTGGAAAGATGAGGAGTCATAGACATGCTGCTGTAGGGGCAGGAGCCTTTTCCTGAGCTGGTAAAATTCCCATCTCTATACCCTGGGCTCCTGGGCCCTTGTGCTGATGCTAAAGCAAAGCCTGACCATATCCCTAGAGGCCCACATAGGATGTCTCAGAGGCAATGCCATGTATAGATGGGGTTTGAGGCTCCCTAAAATCCTGCCATCAGTTTTTTCAACGGGATAGTAAAAAGAGCATTGGATGGGGACAAGGTCAGGAAATCTGAGTTCCAATCTCAGTTCTACTTCTAACTTGCTACATAACTATAGGCAGGACCTTTATAGTGTCTTCATTTCCAAAAAAAATGGATGAGTTAGATGATCTCAGAGGTCCCTGTCAGGTCTAAAGAATCTCAAGATCAAACTTATTTTAAAGTGAAAATCCCTCTAGGAGGTGGAACATATGAAGTCACATCAGTCACTAATACTTTAGCATAAAGGAGTTTAATTACTTTCCCCCATACAAGAGGGTAGCATGCAGGTACTGGGTGTTTAATGGTGGTCAGTGAACTAAGAGAGGGAGAGGATACAGAAAAGAAGGGATGGCACTACCAAAGAATTTTAACTTTATAGACTTCATAGTTTTGCTCAGGGTGACATGTTGGGTTCCCCAGAGTAAATGGCCAGGGCATCTGAGAAGGAGAACCTGTCTGGCTCCTTACAGTCATCCAGATGCCAAGGGTAGTGGTCAGGTTCTCTACCTACAGAAGCTGCATCTTTACACCCCTAACCCCAAATCTAGTGTCCGCTGCAGGTCCTGGAATGAGGCAGACAGTGCTTTCCCAATCTGTTCGAAGAGTGCAGCCAGGGAAGAGGAATCTCAACGGTTTGACCAAGCCTGCTGACCCTGAAGACAGTGAGTCACTGACCTCTCTGGGCCCTTAGTCCCTGGGTAGTGGGAGTCTGGAATAAGAATGATGAAAGTAGGCGGGACCGGGGAAAAGACTGTTTCATAAGCTATGAAGAGCCCTGATCATATCTTACAAGTAGAAAGGTAGAGATGACCAGAAAATCAGAAAAGCCAAGACATGCCTACGCTGGAGAGAATTTAGTCCACGGGAAAAAAAAATAAGGGCACTATATATTATTACTGCATTTTTGCACTTTTCAAAACACTTTCTCTACAAAACCAAAAAAGTATTTATGAGGCACTTCTTCCCAGCCCTATAGTAGATCTTGTGGGCTGACAAAAAGTGGTATGACACATTCCTTGCCTTCATGAGTCTTACAGCCTAGTATAAAAAATGAGATATGTACAAGGTAGAACAAGGATATGCCATAAATGAACTACAAAGTGCTGTGGGAGTTGAGAGAAAGGAGGGATTACTTTTAGATGGAGGGAATCATGGAAGGCTTGAGGAAAGAGTTGGCTTCGAGTTGACTTTGAGTTGGGATTTTTAGAAATTGGGCAGAGCTAAGCAGGAGAGGAGGGAGGCAAAGGTGCCCTAGATAGAAGGCATAGCATAAGCAAAGATGTGAGAATGGAACACTTCATTGATATTTAGGGTGTATGGAATAGGAGGTAAGGCTAAAAACGTAAGATTGGGATGGATCATGGAGTGGCTTGGATGTTGGGGAATTTGGATTTTATTCAGGTATCAGAGAACTATTAAAAGTTTTTGTGCAGAGAGTTGACTTGATAAGAACTGTGGTTTAGAAAGATTAATTGAGCAGCAAAAGCAGCCAGTCCTAATATTTCCTTTTGGCAAGATTGAGTGATCTCCCCAAATCAGGAAAGGAGAATTCTTAGGACACCAGGCCACCAAGTGTTTTCTATGGGCTTGGGCCATGTTGTTTCATCTTCCTTCTCCTGCCCATCCCACTCCCCATCCTTACCCCTAATAGGACAGGATGCTCCCAAAGGCTCCATGACCCCTAGTTGTAACCCCACTCTGTCTCTTGGTTACTCAGGTCCTGGGGAATGGACAACATGGTTCAATATTGACCACCCGGGTGGACAAGGTGACTATGAGCGACTGGATGCCATCCGCTTTTACTATGGGGACCGAGTGTGCTCAAGACCTCTGCGGCTTGAGGCACGGACTACCGACTGGATACCTGTGACTGGAACTGGCCAGAGGGTTCACAGCAGCCCTCATGAGGGCTTCTGGTGCATAAACAAGGAGCAGCTGCCTGGCAAAAACTGCTCCAACTACACAGTCAGATTCTTCTGCCCCCCAGGTGAGTAAAGGATATACACCTTCCATTGCCCTCAAGCACATAGATCTGTTATGGAACAGATAATTTTGTTGAAACAATGGTAGTAAAAAGATGTGGCTCTGGATAGTAGAAAGGGACAGCAATACCCCATGCTCCTCCCTGACCCTCTAATAATAGTCAGCGATCCGGAGGCAGCCTGGCAGAGTGGAAAGAACCTTGGATCTGTAGTCAGAAGACTGGCCCTTGAATACTAACTCTACTTACTTGCTTCCTGTGTGATCTTGGACAAGCCACTGTACCTCTGTATGCCTCAGTTCTCTCTTCTGTCAAATGAGGGTGTTGGACTAGGTAATCTTTTCAGCTTTACAGACATGATCCTATGACCCTGTCAGCCCTAAATCCTATGATCCAAAAGCCTTGCTCTGGAGTGCAGATTTGCCTTCATCATGCTTTGAGTGTACACCAAGTGCTGCTGGAGAATGCTGGGGGGTTGGAGAAGCCAGCTTGTGAATAACTGAGAGTGGCTACAAATCAGTGGACCTCTAGAGTTCTTCCAAGCCTTTGTCCTGCTTGAACTAGCAAATTGTACATTTTCAAGACAGGCACTTATACCTCAGAAATCTGTAAATATTAACAATTAGGGTTTGGTTTATTTTTTTGTTGATTATCTAGATTTAAGAAAGGGGTGGAGAAAATAATGCATTTTAAATTTAAAAGTGTGTCCTGCAAGGTTTGGTTTTTGGTTTTGCCTGTAAAGCTGGTTCTGCTCTGCAGTCTCTCATTTACCTATATACCATTCCCATAATGGAGCACAAGAATTAAGACTCATTCTCTCAGTTCTACAGATGGGAGAACCCAGTAGAGATCTGGTACCAAGGTGTCAACCACCGTAACCTCTAGTTCATATGATCATTTTATTTCAGGATAATTTTTGTTCAGTTTCTTCCCAGCTTGAACTCTTGGTCAGCAGATCACTGGGACCTTTCTCCCAAGGATCCCAATATTTTACATTCATTGTGTGAATGCCTCACTCCCTGCCTCAATGCCCAGCATTGCTCCTCTTGTAGACCTTCCTCTCTCTGGTCATTTTATGCCAATTCTCATTTCAGAAATCCCTAATCCAGACTGTCAGCTAGGGACAGCTAGGTGGTGCAGTGGATAGAGCACTAGCGTAGGAGTCAGGAGGACCTGAGTTCAAATCTCACCTCAGAAACTTGGCACTCACTAGCTGTGTGACCTTGGGCAAGTCACTTAACCCCAATGGCCTCATCCTGGGCCATCACCAGTCATCCTGATGAATAAATATTCATCACTGGATTCAGATGACTCTGGAGGAGAAGTGAGGCTGGTGACCTATACAGCCCTCCCTCACTCAAAACAAAGTCAAGTGCAAGTCATGTCATCATTTCTTTGATGGCATGACCTTCTTCAGCAATGAAGGGATGAACACAATCCAGGCTGCCCACTCTACACAGTGTAAAGTTGGGTTGGGGAGAATAGATTTTTAGCCTTCATGTGGTCTTTTGCTGAAGGCCAGTGATCTTCACTCACCAAGACTTTGGTGGAATGGGGGAATACATGGGATTTAAATTCCAAGTCCCACCGTAATTGATGATTATTTCTGTGCCCCAGCTCTCTGGTTTAGGAGACCCATTTAGGAGGCCCAGGGCCTGCCAACCTCTGTGAAGACACTCAGGTTATGTCTATACAGGCAGGAGAGAACAAGTTAGTTTTTTGTTTATTTTTTGTTGCCTGCTATACTGCTGGATTTATTTTATTTTTTTCAATTAAGAAAAATCAATTTTCCCTCCTTCCTAACTCTTCCCCCATTAATAGGAAAAAATAACAACAAAAGCCTTGTAACAAATATGCATAGTCAAGCAGAAGTAATGCCTGCATTGCCAGTGTCCCAAAATGATATGGTTCATTATGCAACTTTGGTGCATCATCTTCTGTACAGGGGCGGGAGTATGTTTCATGATCTAACCCCTGGAATCACTGTTCATCATTTAGTTATTCAGAGTTCTCAAGCCTTTCAAAGTTGTTTGTCTTTAGGGTGCTATTAATGTATGAACTGTACTCCTGGTTCTGCTTATTTCACACATCATTCCAATATTCTCTGAGACTTTCCCTTTCATTATCTCTTATGGCCCCAATAATATTCCTTTACATTCACATACAATAATTTGCTTAGCTGTTCCCTAATTGATGGGCACTCCTTTAGCTTTTTGTTGCCCCTGCAAAAAAGTTGCCTTAAGTATTTTTGTACATGTGAATACCTTCCCTCTTTCATTTCTTTGGGGCACAGGCCTAGGAGTGGTATTTCTGGGTCAATGGGCATGCAGTTTAGGGACTTTTGGGGACATAGTTCCAAATTGCTTTCCAGAATGGCTAGACTAATTCACAGCTCCACCAATGATGCTTAGTGTGCCTGTTTTTCTAATGTGCTATTTTTAAAAGTGATGTGTTCAGCAAATAATCCCTTACTCTTTGCCAGTGTAGAAATTATCTATATGGATAGGTCTGTGGATTCATAGGACCTCAGAGTTAGAAGGAATCTTGGTGATCACCTAGTCTAACTTGTATCTGAGCAAGAATTTCTTCTATTATATCATGCAGTCTATGCAAATCACTGCAGACTTCCCGCTACCTTCCAAGGTTAACCCTTGGGTCTTTTGCCTTCCTGCTAGTAGATCTCCTGGACAATTTCCCTGGAGAACTGTATTTCTTGGCAGAGAGGTGCACAGTGAAAAGTGGCTGTCAGCCAATATGGGGTCTTTGGCAGATGTCCTTTGAAAGGCTTTGGGGGACCTTGGGCAGATAACCTTTGGAGATGAGAGAGGGAAATGGGACATAGGGAGTCTGAACAGAGACCCCTGGTGATTCTCCTGGGCCATTTTATAGGATCTTTACGGCGAGAGACTGAGAAGATGTGGAGTCTTTGGTCTCAGTGGAGTGACTGCTCAGCCTCCTGTGGTCACACTGGCGTACAAACCCGCACTCGGAGTTGTATGGTAGAGACACCCTGGCTCTGCAGCGAAGCCACAGAGGAGGGCCGGCTTTGTGTGAGCCCGGCTTGTGCAGGTACCGGCAGGCTGTCTGTTCTTTCCCCTGCCCATCCCATCTCTCTATCCCAGGTGGAGACACTCTTACTGAGCTCTATCAGTCACGTCCCTTAGGTGTGAAAATCAACACAAGATTGAGAAACAAGCTATCCAAGCATCTCTCATCTTCCTTAGCCTCTTCCCCTAACAGAGAGAGATGAGAAGCAATGGATGAGAATGGGTGGGAAGTTCAGAGGGAGAGAGGGCCCACAGAAAGGCCTGGGGAGATGTGGGTTAAGAAGGGAAATCCTCCAGCTTCTCTCCAGAGAAATCGAAGGCAACGTGAGATTGCTTCCTTCAAGACTCTTCTCAGATCCCCACTTCTGTAAGTGCTTTCCTTGTCCCGCCTTTGCTAGTTGCCTTCCCTCTGAGCTTTCCTTTCATATATATCTTGTATGTACAGAGTTGTTTCCATGTTGTCCTCACCATTAGAACATAAGCTTCTTGATGGCAGAATTTTTTTTTGTTGTTTTTTTGCCTTTCTCTGCATTCCCACTGCTTAGCACGTGCCTGGAACCTAGTAAAGGTCTAATAAATTCTTGCTGACTGATATAAATATCCCAGTCTGATAGGTAGCTCAGTGGATAAATCACTGCACTTACCGTCAGGAGGACCCAAGTGCAAATCCTGTCTCAGACACTTACTAGCTGCATGACCCCTGGACAAGTTACTCAAGCCCCAGCCTCAGTTTCCTCATATGTAAAATGGAGATACTAATGGCACTTACCTCACAATACTGTTGTAAGGCTCAAATCAGGTAACAAATATGAAGAGCTTTGCATACCTTAATGCTCTGTATAAATATTAGTTACTGTGAATGGATAAATAATAACTTTATTTAGCACTCTCTAAGTACAAAACTCTGTATTAAGTACAGAAGATGTACACAGAAAAGGAAGATGCTTCATTTATTTTTTAAAAATTTAAAAAATAAATAAAATAAGATAAAAAAGAAAAAAAAGACAGTCCCTGCTCTCAAGGCACTCACATTCTACTTAATGTACGAGACAACACATGGAGAAGATTTCAGTTCTAAGTCAGATGGAAAGGTCCCATGATTCTTAGGGTACAATGACAAAGCAGATGGTCATGCCTCTCCTTTACTACCATTTCCACCAAGAAAATCACATCGATTTCTTATGTTGAACCCTTTGACAATGCAAAAAAGAGATCTTTTCATTAAAGGGGGTGAGGGAGTGAGATGAAATCAGAGCAACTCTCACAGAGGGGCAGCTTAAGGTAAGAAAAGGACCACAAGGTCAGAAAACCTGAGTTCTAGACCTCGTTTTACCATTATTTGTTTGACTACTTTTTGGGCCTTAGTTTCCTCCTCTGTAAAATATCAGATGATTTCTAAGGTCCTCCCAAGTTCCACCAAAGCCCTGAAGGAGGGGAAGAGCACTGACTGATGGAAAGAAACAAAGGTGTTCCAGTTACCGTATTCCATCTCCCTTGTTCACTTACCTTTTCCCATCCCCACCTCACTTCTTCCCCTCCAACTGGAAGGAAAAGTCAATCAATCAACATTAAGTGCTGGCTATGTACTAGGCACTGTGCTAAGTAAGCACTGGAGATAAAATTAATGAAAAAAAAGAGTCCCTGCTCTCAAGGAGCTTACAATATAATGTAAACAAATATATACAAATCAAGCTATATACAAGATAAGTGGAAAGAATGAATAGCGGGAAGGCATTGGGATTAAGAGAGGTTGCAGAAAGCTTCCTGCAGAAGGTGAGATTTTGGTTGGGACTTAAAGGAAGTCAGGGAGGTCAGTAGCTAGAGTGGAGGAGGGAGAGGATTCCACGCAGGGGAGGACAGCCAGAGAGAATACCCCAACTGAAACAGTTAGCTTTGTTCATGGGACTGCAAGAGGTGTCACAGGATCTAAGAGTAGAGTGCCAGAAGACTGGAAAGGTAGGAAGAGACTATGTTATGAAGGACTTAGAATGCCAAACACAGGATTTTGTATATTTGCCCCCAGAGGCAATAGGAAGTCATCTGCGTTTATGGGGTACATACTGTCACCTCCTGGGATGGGGTACAGTGACATGATCAGCCTGAGTTTTAGGAAATCACTTTAGTGGCTAGAGGATGGATTAGAGTGGGGAGATCCTTGAGGCAGGCAGATTCCATAATTGCCATCATCCTGTAGGGACATTGACAAGAGCCATAGTCCACCTGTCCATGTTACTGTTTTTTCCTTTTCCAGTTTGTGACATGTCATGCACCATGGGCCAGGTGAATGCTGACTGTGATGCCTGCATGTGTGAGGATTTCACACTGCATGGGGCCATTTCTCTGCCTGGGGGTGGCCCTGCCACAGGAGCCACTGTCCATTTGCTGACCAAGACAGCTAAGCCGCTGACCCGGACTGATAGTAATGGGAGATTTCGAATCCCTGGCTTGTGTCCTGATGGTAAAACTGCTCTGAAAATCACCAAAGCAAAGTTCGTACCTATTGTTCTGACAACGCCCAAGACCAACAAGAGGATGGCTACTGTTAGTGCTGAGTTTGCAAGAGCAGGTACCCATTTGACCCCTCTTGGGTTAGGAGATAGTCTAAAACAAGAGTTCTTAGCCTAGGATCTGTGAAATTGTTTTTAAATATATTTTTTGATGTCTATATTTTAATAGAATTGGTTTTCTATGCTTTTAAAAACATGATTCTGAGGTTGAGAGGTCTTTATAAGCCTCATCAGATTACACCAAAAAAAGTCAATCTCTAAACTAGAAGAAAGTCTCTGGGAAGGAGCTTAGGCTCCTCTAAACCACAAAGTAATGATGTAATGAGGTCATAGAGGCTGTCCTAAGATAGACCAGTCCGGGAAGTTGGGATGGGCCAAAAGTATGTGTAGAGATCCCGGAAAGTTCCCAAGAGGCTCTCGTCCTCACAGGATTCCCTTCTTCCTCACTTCCCTTCTTCAAGTGCCAGAAGAGAAAGATACAAGCCCATCCCTGCCCAAGATAGTTATACTAGCCCCTCTAGGACAAGAGTTCTTAACCTGGGATTCATGAACTTGGCTTAAAATAATATCTTTTGATAACTGTGTTTCAATAAAATTATACTCATATATTTTATTTTATGCATGTAAAGACATCCTAGGCCTCACCTGGCTGCCAAAGGGGCCCAGGACTCACAAAAACAATTAGGAGGAGCCTCTGGTTTTGTACCAAGTCAGAGTATATAGGACCTAGGATGGGAGGGGGGTGTGGCAAACATGGATTCTGCCCCAGGCAAGGGGATTAATGGTTTAAGTAGGAGCTGGGGTGGGAGTTACAGGACTCAATCTTTGGGCCTAGAAGATCCTGGTAACTCAGACATAGCCTAGAAGAATTTCACTGAGTATTCTTATATTCAGCTGAGTGTGAGTCAGAGCGAAAACACACTCATTTTACAACTGTAAAGGTTAATTTCTCCTCCCAGAGCTACCTTACATTGTGAAGAATCCAGTGACTAAGGCAAGGAAAACTGGACAGAGTGTGTCTTTTTGCTGCAAAGCCACAGGGAAGCCCAGCCCAGACAAGTATTTCTGGTAAGAAGCATCACTCCACTCCCCAGGCTCCCCTTCCAGTTCCCCCTTGTTCTGTTCCCCAAGAAAACCAGCACTTCTCTTCAGGTGGTTCAAGAATGGTCTTAATATTGACTATAGGGACCTAGGGACTTATTTTTTGCCCTTTTTCCAGGGCTGTCTATTTAATAGCTGCCTGCTCGTTTGTCCTTTTCCAAAATTTCCAGGAGTATGGTGGCTGCCACATGGTCAAGCTATCTGCTCCGGGAAAGACAGATGGATGGGTTGGAATAGGAAGACAAGACTAATTCAGTATCTGTACCCTCTGTAGGTACCACAACAATACCCTGCTGGACCCTTCATTATATAAGTACGAGAGCAACCTGATATTGAAAAATCTGCAGAAGAAGCAGGCTGGGGAATATTTCTGCAAGGCCCAAAGTGATGCGGGAGCTGTAAAGTCACAGATTGCTCGACTGTCTATCATAGGTAAGGCCAAGAACAATTCTCAACTTCCTGAGCACACGCACAGCAGCGGATCTCCCTTGGCATTTTTTTTTTTAATTATATGTATAAAAAAATATTTTGTTTTTAAAATTTTTGAGTTCCAAATTCTTTCTTTTTCTCTGTCAGTCTGTCTCTCTTTTCCCCTCCCTCTCTCCCTCCCTTCTCTCCCCTTCTCCTTGAGAAGGCAAGCAATTTAATGTAGGTTATGCATGTGAAGTCATTCAGATCCATTTTACACCAAGCTTTGATGTCTAAGATGATGCTCTGGTTTCCTTCACATTGAAATGTCAAGCTGAGAGGATATGCTTCATTATGCTCATAGGAGGGGAAGTCTGTTAGTGGATGGGGGGAGAGGAGCCAGACAAGCTAGAGTGAGGGCATATGTCAGCTAATACACCTAGAAGGAAACAGTTCATGCTACGTCTTAAAAAGACAGGCTCTACACAATGAGTCTTGATCCTGCAGGGGCTAATTCCTTTACTAAATCATGGGATACCAGAACTAGGCAAAGCTTACTAACTCTCAAAAGAAGTATCTAGAAGGAGATCAGGGATGCTAGATCATACTGAGGTTATTTTTATTAGGACCAGTTTTCTAATTTCATCGGTGTAATGAATTCTCAGTGAGGAATTTCGTCTGTCAGTGCTGATGTACACCTTTCCCTGTAACTCCCAATCTCAAAGAGTTCCCTAACACACTGAGAGTGTAAGTAATTAGCTCTGTGTCTCTGAGTCAACATGGGCCAGAGACGGGATATGACACTGAAGCTAGACCACTATCTGCTATACTACTCTGCTTCTCAATGAACTTGGGAATTAAAAAAAAGAATAGTAGAAGGGCATATTTGCAAAACAATTATCTATATAATTTGATCCTTGAAACAGACATGGAGTAGGCTGTGCAATTCATATTATCTGAATTTTTATAGTTGGAGAAACTGAGGCTGAGAGGTTAAGTGACTTGTCTAAGTTACACAGCTAATGAGAAGCAGAGCTGAACCTTGAGCCCAGGTCTAATGATGCTGAATCCAGTATTCCAGCTAGAGAAAAGTTGGGGGTATATCCCTGGTTTCTTGAAGTCAGCAAAATGCAGGGCAACCATGTTCTCTCACAAGGCATTATGCAGTGACACTATAAGGGACAGAACATGGAGAGTGGGTGGAATACCAGTTATAACCCAGTAAAGCAGTTTTTATAGTAATAGAACAAATACTACCAACGGTGGCACATTCTGAGATAAAGGATGGGAATATAGATGAATATAATGTAATATAAATACGTATAGACACATACATTCACAAAGGGAAATACAATGCATATAATAAATTCCAAGGATATTCTATAGGGATTGTTTCTGACAAAGAACCCATGCTTTGACAGAACAAATGCTTTGATAGATATTAAAGTCAGAGAATAGTAGAATATCAATTTGTTGCTAACTTGGATTTTCTTTTTGGGAGTGCAGCTGGCTTTCAGTGGTTTGAAGGAAGGCATTTATTTACCAAAGAAGTCTGAGGTCACTGAAAGAATCAAGACTATCTCCAAATCATGGGGTCCCTTCTCCTAATCTGTGTGTTGGGAGAAGGGCAGAGAGGAAACAGCAGCCACTTACAGCATCTAAAACACTACTGAGTCCTTCCTGACATGGGGAATGTAGAAAAGTAGAAAAACTCCCCAAAGCAGAAAAATTTCCCTCTTGTCAGATCAGCAGGTAGGGGATTCCAGGGTTTCTGGTCATTATCAGTCCTTTATACCTTGGAAAGTGACAAACAGTATGGTTTACCCCCCCCCCCACCCCTCAATAATCCTGTCATATATCCTTTGCAGGGGGGAGGGCTTTAAATATGGGTCACTCACCCAAGCTCTCCATTGTCAAGATCATAAAAACAAAACAGTCTTGTTTTGATAATTGATATCAATCTCCTTACGCTCAGGTGCCAAGACTAACAATGCCTGGCTAATATAGGTAAATTAAAGTTGTCTATGGTGCTTTTTAAACTTAAGTCCTAGTTCCTTTAACTATGGGCATCAGAGGGAAACTTTCCTGAGACACTATTGAGACACCTTCCCCTTAAACCTGTAAAATACAATTCTATCTGCAGAGAGAAGGAATAGGTCCTGGGCCCCCCAGTTAATGTTTAGTCTGGGTACTGTCTCTGTCCCAGGTGCTGGGATATGGGAAATGGAAATTTCCACCCCAGCACTATATATACGTGAATATGAAATAACTTTTTATGATATTTACATCATTTACCTTAACAGAGCCAAATGAACCTCCTTGCAACCCAACACCTGAGAGTTACTTCATCCAGCTGCCTCATGATTGCTTCCAGAATGCCACCAACTCCTTCTACTATGATGTGGGGAGATGCCCAGTTAAGACATGTGCCGGGCAGCATGACAATGGTCTCAGATGCAAAGATGCTACAGAAAGTTGTTGTGGAACGTCCAAGATGGAAGAGAGGGAGATCAAGTGCAATGGGTACACACTCCCTACCAAAGTGGCCACAGAGTGCAGCTGCCAAAAGTGTACAGAGACTAGGAGCATAGTCAGGGGCCGAGTCAGTGCTGCAGATAATGGGGAGCCCATGAGGTTTGGTCACATTTACATGGGGAACCACAGAGTTAGCATGACGGGCTACAAGGGAACCTTTACCCTCCATGTGCCCCAGGACACTGAGAGGCTGGTACTCACTTTTGTGGATCGGCTACAGAAGTTTGTGAACACTACCAAAGTGCTTCCATTCAATAAGAAGGGCAGTGCAGTATTTCATGAGATTAAGATGCTCAGGAAGAAAGCACCAATTACCTTGGAGTCTACAGAGACCAACATCATCCCCTTGGGAGAGGTGGATGGAGAAGATCCCATGGCAGAGCTAGAAATCCCTTCCAACAGTTTCTACAGGCAGAATGGAGATCTCTACAGAGGCAAAGTCAAGGCCAGTGTGACTTTCCTGGACCCACGGAACATTTCCACAGCCACAGCCACCCAAAGTGACTTAAATTTCATCAACAATGAAGGAGACACATTCCCACTCCGGACATATGGCATGTTTTCTTTAGATTTCACAGATGAAGCTGCCACCGAATCACTTAATGCAGGCAAAGTGAAGGTACATCTTGATTCTGCTCAGGTCAAGATGCCCAAGCACTTGCGTATGATGAAGCTATGGTCACTGAACCCTGATACAGGGCTGTGGGAGGAGGAAGGAGATTTCAAGTTTGAGAACAAGAGGAGAAACAAAAGGGAGGAGAGAACCTTCCTGGTGGGAAACATGGAAATCCGTGAGAGGAGACTCTTCAATCTTGATGTTCCTGAGAGCAGGAGGTGCTACATCAAGGTGAGGGCTTACCGGAGTGAGAGGTTCCTTCCCAGTGAGCAGGTCCAAGGGGTTGTGGTCTCTGTAATCAATCTGGAGCCAAAAAGTGGCTTCTCTTCCAATCCCAGAGCCTGGGGACGCTTTGATAGTGTCATCACAGGTCCCAATGGTGCCTGTTTACCTGCATTCTGTGATGATCAGTCCCCAGATGCCTATTCTGCCTATGTTTTGGCAAGCTTGAGTGGAGAAGAGCTGGAAGCTGTGGAGTCTTCACCCAAATTCAACCCCAATGCCATTGGAGTCCCCCAGCCCTACCTCAACAAGCTCAAGTATAGGAGGACAGACCATGATGACCCCAAAGTCAAAAAAACTGCCTTCCAGATCAACATGGCCAAACCAAGACCAAATACAGCTGAGGAGAGCAATGGTCCTATCTATGCCTTTGAGAACCTCCGGGAGTGTGAAGAGGCCCCATACAGTGCACCCCACTTTAGGTTCTATAGGGTAGAGGGAGATAGGTATGACTATAACACTGTCCCCTTCAATGAAGATGACCCTATGAGTTGGACAGAGGATTACCTGGCATGGTGGCCCAAGCCCATGGAGTTCCGGGCATGCTACATCAAAGTCAAGATCGTGGGGCCTCTGGAGATAAATGTGAGGTCTCGAAACATGGGTGGCACACATCGGCAGACAGTGGGGAAACTCTATGGCATCCGGGATGTGAGGAGCACTCGAGACAGGGATCAGCCCAATGTGTCATCTGCCTGTCTAGAATTCAAATGTAGTGGTATGCTTTACGACCAGGACCGGGTAGATCGCACACTGGTCAAGATTATTCCCCAGGGCAGCTGTCACCGGGCAAGTGTGAACAGCATGCTGCATGAATACCTGGTCAACCATCTACCCTTAGCAGTTAACAATGATACTAGTGAGTACACCATGCTGGCACCATTAGACCCACTTGGGCACAACTATGGCATCTATACTGTCACAGATCAGGACCCTCGGACAGCTAAGGAGATAGCTTTAGGCAGGTGTTTTGATGGCACATCTGATGGCTCCTCCCGAGTCATGAAGAGCAATGTTGGGGTCGCTCTCACATTTAACTGTGCCGAGAGGCAGGTAGGGAGGCAGAGTGCCTTTCAATATCTCCAAAGCCCCTCAGCTCGGGCCACCCCAGGGTCCCTCAGAGGAAGAATGGTTGGGCAGAGGCAGGAGAGGGAGAGTCAGTCTGGACGGCAGCGTCGAGGAGGGGCAGTCTCTCCGAGGTTTCCTGGAAGGGCTCAACAACAGCAACCACTCAACAACTAGACCCTCTGGTGTTTCTTTTATCATGGAATATCTTGTGAAAGTGTGGTACAAACTGCTACCAAGGTAATTTAAGTATATATGTCCTGGTACAATTTGCTGTGTGTTCCAGATGATGTTGCTGTATCTGCCCCATGCTAGCTGCAATTTATTCTGAAAGGCGATTTCTAGCAAATTCCCTTTGTAGGCCCCTCTAAACTCACACACACACACACACACACACAAAACTCTGGGGCCAGGAAGAAAGAACTTGAAGCCTCCTTCATCAAGCATGATTGACATGAATCCCCTATTGTACAGCCATCTCTAAGATAATGGTGGATTATATGACCAACGTAAGATATGTGAATGTGCCCTCGATAAGTGGGACTGAGTGAATCAAGCAAAGTTCATACAAATGGTAATAAGGGTAATAAGGTAGAAGAATAAACCACAAGATTTTGTACTTGAAGTGTAAATAACTTATTTATTTCTTTGCTAGATTTAGAATGATTTGTACGTACTCGAGGTGAGCTATTGAGTGGTGAGCTATAATCACAGGTCCTTTACTGCAGTTGTGGGAGATGACTCTCTTGATTCCATAAATGTATTTTTGTTAAGCAGGATAACTTCAGTTGCTACTCCGCTTTTATTCAAGCTGAAATGCCAGTGTAGTTGAGGGCAAATTTAAATAAAAAGGTATTTTTCACTTTGATTTGGCTCCATCTTCTGCGTTTGACCATAAAAGCATTCACATGAAGAACCATGTAAGCCAGATAGTCAGAGAGGCTTGATTGATTTCTTTCCAGAGTATGTGAGAGACCCAGTGCTCTTATAGAGTTTACTTGGAAGAGTGTCCTCTGCTGTCTAACAAAGCATAAAGTACAACCACCAATGTTGTTATTGTGGATCACATTTTCCATTAGCAAGTATAAGCTGAGATCTATGGGTCACCGAGCACATTCTAGGTCCTTTAAGTAATGTTAAGAACAAGAATCAAATGTTTTCTCCCAGTATTAAGGGACTTATACAATGGGTTGGCCTGGGAATCTGCTGATCAGTGCCAAGTGGCCCTTTGGCTTCCTCAACCCCGGCTCTCCCTCCAGCTGGACTGGTTGACTTCACTGAGCAATGGTTTTTTGTTTGTTTGTTTTTTGCCTTTTGCTTTTTCTAGGATATTCTAAAGATGGACAACTTTTGTAGACACCTAATCACTGTTATGTATAACCTATGTCCCGTCCAGCCAAACAATCAGTCTAAGTGTTTTTTTTTCTTTTGGAAAGGGCTTAGTTTAAAATAGTACATCAGAGGCTAGTGCAGGCTGCCAGAGGCATACTGCATCCTGAAACTCATTCTCTACCTACAGTCCAGGATAAGCTACAGCTTTCCCTGACCTTCTCCCATGACTGCTAAGGAAAAGAGCCAAGGGAGGGGGAGATATTTTGATTAGGAGAACTATTCCATGAGAAATGGAGCAAAAGAACATCCACTCTCTTCCTGGACACAACGTGATAGCTCTTTTTAGCCACTGCCATCCTGATCTGGGTTTGAGCCCCTGGCTTGTGTTCATTTGGGCTCCCTAAGGTTTCTTGACCATTTACAAATTTCTCAAGTTATTTAACCATATCTTTGAAGTCACAGAGTATTAGCTGATGCTGAAGCCTGGTGTGGCTGTGATTGCTCCTTGACCCATTTCCAGGGTGTGCTTCTGTCCACGAGTCCCCAGAAGGGCCATTTGCAGCCCAGCCTCTTAGTCCCGCCAGGTCAGTTTGGCCAAGGAACCAATGCTGGCTTCTTTGCAGCCATCTGGAGCACGCTGAAAACAAAGGGAGGCAGCCACATTCTTTTTACTAGCTTCCTGAGCCAGAATTCCCTGCTGCTGGGTCCAAAATGCCCTGTGTTTCCTTTTGAAAGGAATACTTAACATAAAGGGTACTGACAAATTGAGAAGACTGTCTTCCCTACAATTTCCTTTCTCTACCAGTTCACACTTCTTACTGACCTGGCTCCCTTGAATGAATTAACACCCCATCAGAAGTGCTAGAAGCTGGCAAACCATTCTTAAGTTAATTCACAATGATTCTTCATTCCCAAGTTGTATGCCTTTTCACTGAACCAAAGCCCTACAGGATGAAGACTGAGATTCTCAAGTTCTCTGAAAACTCTCATTTTACCAAACTTCTGATTATTCACTGTACACACTGAGACAGTACCATAAAGGCAAAAGGTTTTTTTTTATCCTATTTCATAAAAAGCTCTGAAATATAAACAGAACATGAAGGTATGTTGAATTGTCATCATCAATATTTTTTTTAGTCAGTAGAAATGAAGTGGTTTATTTTTCAGAGAAATATTGCATTATTTTATTGTATTTTTAAAGATTTGATTAATTTGTTTTCAGTTTTCAACAATCACTTCCATAAGTTTTAAATTTTCTCCCCCTCCCTCCCCAAGATAGCACACAGTCTTATATGGGTTCTACCCATATATTCTTAAGTCCCTTATGATTTCTCTTTGCTGTTTACCTTTTCATGATTTTCTTAATTCTTGTGTTTGAAAGTCAAATTTTCTTTTCAGCTCTGGTCTTTTCATCAAGAATGCTTGAAAGTCCTCCATTTCATTGAAAGACCATTTTTCCCTCTGAAGTATTATACTCAGTTTTGCTGGGTAGGTGATTCTTGGTTTTAGTCCTAGTTCCTTTGACTTCTGGAATATCATATTCCAAGCCCTTCGATCCCTTAATGTAGAGGCTACTAGATCTTGTGTTATCTTGATTGTATTTGCACAATACTTGAATTATTTCTTTTTTAGCTGCTTGCAATATTTTCTCCTTGATCAAGGAACTCTGGAATTTGGCCACAATGTTCCTAGGAGTTTCTCTTTTTGGATCTCTTTCAGGAGGTGATTGGTGGATTC
>CM053769.1:579164257-579231736 GCA_028658325.1 Potorous gilbertii | reverse complement strand
ACTGAACTGATTGTGTACGTTCTACCTCTCCAACTCCTACCACAGTAGAATGTAAATAAGTTCTGTGGGGACAGGAACCTATTAATTTTTGTCTTTGTATCTCTCCAGTGCTTTCCAAACAGAAACTGCTTAAAAATGCTTGTGGAATGAGTAGTGCAGATAGCAACCAATCCATGCCTCCTCATCCTATGCAACTCTAATCCATAAACTACCACTAAGCTCTCCACAGGGGTTCCTAATGTGCCAAAGGCTTTCCTTTGGATCTCTCTACCTATGAAGAATGTAGATTATCCTTTGCTCTATCTCCATAGTATTGCTGTATCAGATTCAAGAATCAGAAACAACCTTAAAGAGTACCTTGTCCAACCCTTTTATTTTAAATAGAAGAAACTGAGGCTCAGAGATGTCCTCTGAACCCAATCCAGCATTTGTTTAGCTCTACCACTCTGCCCAGCCAGCCTATCTCCTTTCCTGATCTGATTTTTGAAGCTGCTTCTTGGCAACATGCTGCACCTACTCACACTCATCAGGCACCTTCTCTATCACTCTTTGGGTGAACAACTTTAATTTTTTGGAGACTTGTATTCCATGATTTATAGCAATCTGATATCCCAAGAAAAATACTGAAAAAGAAAAGCTTTGATACAGGAAGAAGTTAATCGTATTAATTAACAGTATTGCTCAAATTCCCAAATGCAATCTACATTCTCTTTTCCTCCTATTCACTCCTGGGCTTATCATCTGTCATGTGTTCAATAGACACAGACACATTCCTTCTCTCTCTCTCTGTTGGTGTTGGACCAGCTCTGCGGGCTGTCCATTCAACTGTGTATCTTAAATAGAAACTCTGACTACAGACTTCATTAGAAGGCTATGCAATGTTTACTTCATCATAACGCAATCCATAAAGAGGAGCATCTAGAGGACTTTATTAACTACAGAGAATCCTCTTCCATTTGAAAACTACACTAGACATTCTTCAAGACAATAGCCAATACTTCAGGGTATGCGCTTGTTTTCCTCTTGTATGTCCCACTTGATATTAATCAGAAATTGTTAAAGTGTCTCTATTGTTGTGAGCTTCAAAAAATCTTGCACGATTTTAATATGTATATGGGAGACTCCTTGTTAGGGCAGAACCCTACCAAACCAGGACATCCTTTTTAATAGTCAAAGAACAATAAACACAGTTAAGATCTTTTGTTCTCTGTACCATGCAATCGACTGTATTACTCTATCATTTGTGAATACTTACTTGTTTTCCCATCTCTGTAAGACTAATGTTTATCTGTGTTAGGGGCCCTCTTGATGAAGGTATGAAAAGGGAAAGCAGGCATACAATTCAACAATTATTGGTATATCAACTGACTTTCTGGGATAGTATTAATTGTTGCAATTTCCCCCCAAATGTATGATACAGCTCTCTCAAATATATTTTGAGAATCAAACCCTCAACACCCTCAAAAAAGTGCATTACCCACAGTATGGCCTGTGTACGTGTCTTATCTGTTTGCATGCTGTCTCTCCCATTAGAATAGATGTTCCTTGAGAGGAGGGAGTATTTTAGGGGAGCATTTCTTTGTATCCCCAACACTTTAGCACAATGCCTGCACCTAATAAGTGCTTAATAAAAGCTTGCTGACTGTGTACTTGGCCCAGTCTAGCTGGTTTTTCCCACACTGTTTTCTTTAATGATTTTTCTATTCTCAGATCTTTTCTTCATTTCTGCCTGTTGTCTTCCTTCCATTTCATTTTTAAATGCTCTCCCTAAAATGTTCACCTTTAAGTTGGGTCTCTTGCCATCCTTTCTGTAAACCTGTTTTTACCTCCAACATTGGTCAATGTCTTATAAGCTGAAACTGGTCATAATTATTTCATACTCATAAATTTTACTAATAAGTTTATTCTAAAGCTGCGTTGTTATCCTTAGTTATACCTCTTCCCTGCTAAGGAGTTCAAGTGTGTGTCTGGCTAAGACAGTTTCTAGGTTCTTTTAGTTCTCTCCCTGTAGCAATTTATTTTTAAACTTCATTAGGATATGAGTTGTATCGACAGATCTGTTTCTTTATTCATCTTTCATATTTAGATGTCAAAAGCTAGTTTAAATAGGGCAAGTTGGGTTTGTTTTAACTCTACATCTCATTTTAATTCTAATTTAGTACTAACAAGTTCATGGTCTGACTACAGAGCTGATTTTTCAATCAGTTCCTGTATCAGTAACTAGTTGTTTCCCAAGTGCTAGGATATAAACAATTTAACTTTTTCTCATACTTATTTGGTATTTGCCACATCAAGTGCCTGCATATCTTTTTCTCAAAGAGAATATTCACAATCTGTATGCATTTTTTAAATGTCTATAAAAGACTTTGGTCTTTTTGTTTTTTTATCTGATCCATTTTTTGCAATTTTTTTTTAGCTATAAACCTCTATGTTCATCTTTAGATAAAAACATATACTGTATTAACTTGGAGGGTTTTAGAGGGTTCTTTGTAAAATTTTCCTACTCGCCACCTTCCACAATATATTCTGGCACAAGTATAAAATTATTTTCACAGTTGGTTTTTAAAAAACAAGTAAATCAAATATGGTTAAAAGCAGTCAATTCTTTCTAATTAAAGAAAATAGACGAATGTAAAATTCCTTAAGATTCAAACTGAAACAAATACTTTGGTCAGTTTTACTTTTCCTTGGTAGGTATTCATTAAATAGCTGAAAAAATTATTTATATATCTTGTGTGTATACATTTACATACATAGAAGTATATGTGCAAAACCCTGTAGTGTGGAAGATTAATAAGGTAAGGCCTCTTGCTTGAAGGAGTTACAATTTAGAAAAGGATATAAGACATAAAATTATCCCTTCCAAATCCTGATTTTCCCCATCACAGTTTTGATAGATCACAGGTCAGCATAAGAAATGGGAATTTGGGGGGAGTTTTGCAGAAGCCGCAGAGGACATACCAAGGTCAGCAGAAGACAAAGAAAAAGTTTAGAAAGTCAGAAATACATAAAACATATGTATAGTATTGTATAATATCAGGAAAAATTTTATAATAAGGTACACAGAAGAAAAAGAAAAAAAATTCAGACTTCTTGTCTGGTATGAAGGAAAGGCCAAAAAAATTTTACATGGATTTTCCTGATGTGCTATGTGATGAAAGGAATAAATGTGATTATGAAGTAGATGTGAAGATGGAATAAAAGAGGCATAATGCACTCCTAGGCAAAGATTTCATGGCAAAACTTGAAAAGAGGAGAGGCAAATGGTTAACTAGAGGGATGGGAGTATGAGAATACAATGTTTGAGAAATGTTCTCTTATTGAGACAAAGCTGGAAAAAGTAGTTTGGGAGGGATTTTAATGCTTTGGAATTGATGTGGTAGACAACAAAATCACTGAAGGTTTCTGGAAAGTGAGAATGGAGATTTCACATGATTAGACTTTTCTGAGAAAGATCTGACAATCAGTGTTAAGACAAGTGAAGAAGGGAGTGACTACCAGAATATCCAGTAGATTAGTATAGCAATTCAAATGTTCAGTACATGAATTAGGATAGCTATTGTAAGATGAGAGAAAAGGGAATTTATGTGAAGAATATCAAAGAAGCAGAACTAAGAGGACTGACGACTAATCAGATATTGGTTACAAGGAAGAAAGGATAAAAAAAAATGCAGTCTGAAACCTGGGTGACTGTGAGGATAGTGGCATCATTTAATAGATATAACAAATCCAGGAGAAGAAAAACAAGTTGAGGGCGCATACGAGGACAACGTATTTAACTGCAGATCCTATGGAACATGCAAGTGGCAAATATATCCAGTAAGCTACTGGAAATATGGGTTTGTATCTCAGAAGAGACATATATACTTGGGAGTGTTAGCACAGAGATATCAATATAAAGTGCGGGAATGGATATGAATGCCACTGAGGGGGGACAGAGAGAGAGGGGGAGAAACATGAGGAAAAGCAACATTTAAGGGATAAAAGGAGAAAGAGGAGACTAAAGAGCAGCAGAAGTCAAAAAAGGATTAAAAAGTAAATCAAAAAACCAAAAAAGATTAGAAAGCAAAAGAAGGAAGGAATATGTGACAACTGATTATTGTAAAGAAAAGAAAGATGAGAGCTGGAACTAGCAATCAGAAATTTCTGATAAGTTGTGAGACAACATTCTCAGCTGAGGTCCTGGGGTAACAGGAATCATATTGGGGGAACTAAGGAGTGAATGAGTGGTAACAAAGTAAAGTCAGCAAGCAGAGTCCATTCTTTCAAGAAGTCTGATGGTAAAGAGGAGAGAAATGACAGCTAGTTCAAGGAAGTTTCCCCTAACCCCCAAAATAGGGAAGATGTAATTTTTTTGCAGGAAGAAGGTAGGTAAGATGCCAGAGGAAAGGAGAAAAAGTGAAGATCCAAGAAAAAGAGGAAATAATTGAAGGAGTAAGGGCTCAGAGAAAGTAGGGTATAAAACATAGGATACAAGCAGAAGAGTTCCTCTAAGATAAGGGAAAGACTGTGTTGTCAATTCACATACACTACATACACATTTCACCTACTTATTCACAAATCCAAACCACATGTTATCTTTATATTGTTTTTGTGTTTTTTCTTTAAGAAAGAATCAAGTTTTAGTTTTTTTTAAAAAAAGGCTCATAAATACTGCATTTTATAAGCCCATGAAATAAATTATATTTGAGAAATTCCTTAAACTTTAAGTCATGTATTAATCATATAACAAGTTTTATACTATTTTATGTACATAATAAATGTGTACTTCAAATTATGAATTTGTTTTGGCATAACAATTCACATTACCTAATGTATCCTGGTTCCTTCTTTCCTTCTACAACTTCTTTGTCAACTTCCACACACACAATGTCAGAATTTGGTACTTCAAACATTGGTTCCAGTAACAGCTTTTCCTAAGGGAGTAAGAAAAAGATTACATAGAAAACTGAAGTTCAACCCTAAATTTTTGCATTCTGGGTATAGCCACTGAATGATAAAAATATCCCATGTTATATAATGTTTTACATTCAGCATACCAAAAAATAACTCAGTTCAGAAAGAGGTCATTTGGCTACACTTAGATTAACTACTATAGTTTCCTCTCCTTAAGTATCCCTCTTTCATATTTACAACTGAAGGCTTCCTCTCTCCCTCTGAACGACCTCTTTCTGAACTGAACTACTGTTTGGTGTACTGAATATTTATATGTGTGTGGGTGTGTACAGAAACCTACACACAATTTTTTCTTTTGAAACTCAAAGCAAAAACAATATAGCTCATGTAAGGCAATGCAAACTTACCATGATAGAGCGAAGGCCCCTTGCACCAGTCTTCCTATCTAGTGCCAATCTGGCTATAGCCTTCAAAGCATCTTCAGTAACATTAAGCTCACACTACATATTAAAAAAGAAAGAGATTTGTTAGATGTTTGATGAAGATTTCTTACGTGGCCATAGAGTTTTTTACCCTTTAACCAACACTGCCACCGCCCTAGTCCAGGCCTTTATTACCTTATGCCTGGACTACTGCAATAGCCTAAAACTGGTTTCTTTGCCTCCAGTCTCTCCTCCCTGCAATCCATCCTGCACACCATTTTGATCATGTCACTCCCCTCCTGAAAAATCTTCAATGGGTCCCCAATGCCTAGGAAATAAAGTACATACTCCTCAGCTGGCAGTCAAGGCTTTCCATGATCTGGCCCCAAAGCTACCTTTCTAGTCTTATCTCACTACTCTTCTACAGTCTCTAAGCCTTAACTAAACCTTTTTATTCTCTCAACATACTTTACCCTCTCCTGCTTTGCTCATGTGATTTTCCCTTATGTGAAAAGCCCTCTCCCCAACTATCTTTCTATCCATCCTTTAGTACCCTTTTTGCATGCTATTCCTTCCAGTGAGAATCATCCTCCCCAGAAGTAATTTTTCCTTTCTCTGAAATGGAATAGCATATTGGCTGTGTCACTCGTAAAACACTTATCATATATTCCCACACAGCAGAGTGCCTGACACATACAACAGTAATGCTTTTTGTTTTTCTTAAGCATGTACATATCCTAGGACTATGTCTTTAATATGTGTATCCAACATACTACCTAAAACAAAGGGCCTTACACAAAGCAGGTATTCATAGACTTGCTGAATGAAATAACAACTAACATTTATATCAAGGTTTTTTGAGTGACTTTACAAATATCTCATTTTATCCTCACATAAACTCTGGGAGGTAGCTGACATCAGTACGATGAGGGGACTGAGGTTGTATAGGGTAAGTGATTTGCCCAGGGTCCCGCACTTACTAAACATCTGAGGTTGGATTTAAATTGGGTCTTCCCAACTCCAGGTCCAGCAATCTAGTCACTGTGTCATTTATTTACAACATAAAATATTTTAATGCAGACATTATAAACACTTAAATACTGACTTCGGATATCTTATTAATCATGGTATATACTACATCATTTAGAATCACTCATTAAGAATGTATGAGGTTAAACATGTACCCTAGAAAACAAGATCTAATGTGGTCTGACAAAAGCTTCTCTTCTCCAGGAACCTTATTATCTCACATAAAGCGAGATAAACGACTAACAAAACTAACTATATTTCTATTACTATATGAAAAGAACTAACTTGCAGGTTTTTTGTTTTATTTTGTTTTTTTACCAACTTTACACCTTGAATGAAGCCAGGACCATGAGTACGAAAGTGAACAAGGAGGGAGAGATCCTCTTCAACATCACTTTTTATAAATAACTTGCACACGTTTTTCCTACCAGGAAATTTTGCTCCTGTGTGGTATTTCTGAGTCACGGATGTGATGGTGAGGGTCTGATGTCTCTGTGTAGAAAAACAGGAGCAAGGCCATCATGCCTCACTAAGAGCCCACAAAGGTCTCTGCCCAGCACATGTGTACACAGGCATGAGAATGTCAGAAAGCAGAAACGTGGGTTTTTTTACAAACATGTACGAAAGATGAAAATTCTACATCATATCGCTCTAAGTGGTGAAATATGGAATATATTGAAATCAGTTACAGGAAACCAATTCAGCCAAAGAAAAAGTGGCTAACTGCACAAAATCTCATTTCATTAAGTCAAAGAAATAAGTATTTCAAATAGAAGACCAATGATCCATCTTTGCAGCTTTTAGGAATTTAATTACAAATTTAATTACAACTATGATTAGAAACTAAATGCAAAGTGTCACTTTATGCACCTTGGAAAAGGACTGAATTTTAGTAAGTTACATGTAACTATGAGAGCTTAACTAAAGGGCTTCCCTAACAAATACTCATAAAAGCCAGAAGCAGCTGGTGCACAGTGGAAAGGGCACTGGGTCTGGGATTTAGGAAGTTGAAATTTAGTCCCAACACTCACTAGCTGTGCAACCTTGGGCAAATCATGTAACTTCTGTTTGCCTCAGTTTCCTCAAATATAAAATGAGGATAACAATACCTACCTCAAAAGGCTGTTCTGAGGATCAAGTAAGATAATTTTGTAAAAAATGCTTGGCATAGGACCTAGAATATAGTAAGCACTATATAAATATTTATCTCCTTTTCCTTTCCTCTGACCCATTGAGCAAATAATCATCCTCCCCTCTGTTTCTCAAATCTGTATTTGACTTAAGCAGAGCACGTAAGTCTATTTTTAAAATGCAGAATATCCTGAAATGCTGTTATTACAATCTGTGCAAATATCCTGTTAGCATATGATTTCTGAGACACTGTCCAATATCCTCTTGAAAGTCTGAAGAAGTTGCAGAATTCAAAACAGGTTGAAGCTTTAACACAAAATTCATTTTGCCTCTGCATTAATTAGCTGCATTAATAAGAACATTATGTCCATGAAGCCAAGGATTCAGGTTTTACCAATATTGGCCACAAAATGCTTCCCAATTTTAGTTACCTTTTCAAATCTGCACAAATGGTCCACACAAGAAAGCATAGGTGAACCAATACAAAAACATTAACACTACTGGCAAAAATTCATAAAACCACATGCCTGATTGTGGATCAGTTACATCAAGAGGTTTTTCAAAGATGAAAAAATCTGCCCTTGGTTCTGTTAAACATTCTATCTATAATTTGAAAGAAGGTATAGATTGTCAAGTTTGTCAAAATTTGTAGCCAACCCCAAGCTGATAATGGCTAAAATAATGCATGACAAGATCTAATGGTAACATGGAACTTAAAAAGAGTAAGTATAAAGTCCTATACTAGAGTACAAAAAGTTAATTAACTTCACCAGGTTTGAGATAAGCATAGCATAAGTAAGAGTTACCATGAAAATGATTAGACAACAGGCTCAATTAGCTTACAGAGTATGACATCACAGCCAAAAAGGTTAGTATGGATTGAAAAGAAAAGCAAGACTTTTCTATGCCATTAATTATGTGCTAGGCATTCTCTTAAATGCTGGGGGAAAGATATAGGACAACAAAACAGTCCCTGACCTTTTCTTGGTTAGGACCTTTTTCTCTGAACAATGTCCTATTTTGGAGGTCATGTTTTAAGGCAGAGCATTAACAAAAAGTGGTTGTGGAAGATGCATTAGACTGGCTGTATCCTGAAGGTCAGAACAAAAAGGAAAGAGTGGAAGTTACATAGGCAGCTTTAGGGGCAATGTAAGGAAAACTTTCGCAAGCGAAACAGGCAGTTAACCAGAGGCTGGATATTTTAGAGGAAAATCTTATTCAGCTATGGGTTGGATTGGAAAACCTTTGAAATCTCTCCCAACTCTTGTGATTCTGTAGAGTTCCAATGAAAATAGTTTTCTGTGTTATGCATTTTAAAGATTCAGTAACTCAATAAATGAAAAAGTGTCATGTTAGAAAAAAAGGAAAATTAGAAAAAATTGTTACAGTTTTATTAACCCTTCTGTTACAATGACTGATTTTTAGAAGTATGGTTTTGTTTGGGCTATATCAGCCAAAGAATTACTGGTTGAATTTATTCCCTGGTTTGAAATGCAAAATTTATGAAAATTCAAATTGACTTTTATTTATTAATGGTTAGAGAACAAATGATATCTTTGAAAACACTTATGTAAACGGAAATGCAATTAATGAGTGAGACAACTATTTTGTCCTGATGAAGACGCTATTGTCAGGACTGCTAGGTGGCGAATGACTACAGCACCAGGTCTGAAGTCAGGCAAACTCCTTTGTGAGTTCAAATCCAGCTTCAGATACTTACTAGCTCTGTGACCCTGAGTAAGTCATTTAACTGTTTGCCTCAGTTCCTCAACTTGTAAAATGAGCTAGAGAAGGAAAGGGCAAACCACACCAATATCTTTGCCAGGAAGAGCCCAAACAAGGTCAGACATGACTCAACAACAGAAACATCATTGAGCTTAGTCTTTAATGAGCACTATCAACTCCTTTGGCTTGGGCTTTACATGTAAAACAAAAAATTAGGTCTTTTGCAATATTCTTAAATTATAGTGAAAACATTACTTCAGAATGACTGGAGGACTGTCTAAACTGTCAAAAATGGAATTGTGAAATGCTTTTCAGGAAATGTACTTAAAAAATTTGAAAGCAGATGTACAATAACCAACTAACTTTACAAAGAAAAATTTTCCCCAAGGGTATTTATTTTAATGAACAGCTAGCTATAAATGATTTGTAACAAGCTTTCTCAATTTTTAGTGTAAACAAATCTATCTAACACAATGAAAAATTTCTCTGAATTATATAAGTATAGACTACTAGAAATGCAAAAATCTTCCAATTAAGTCCAAGTAATATAAAAAAGGGCACAGGTTGACACTAAAACTTCTATCCCATAACCTATTTCTTCCTTTTTTTTTTAATCACAGGATACTGGAGAATAAAACTGTAGTACCAGTCCCTCTGAGACACTGAATTTGGAGACCTCTTGCTAAAAGCTACTATTATATTTGAAGGAACTACTTACCTGGTGATTCTCCGTCAAAGCACTATGAGATAAAACAATAATGCCCCAGTGTCCTTTAATTTATGCCCAGTTTCTCACTGCTAGGACCCTGATCAGGTCTAGAGTTTCAGAAACCAGGGCTAATGAGGAACAAAGTGCATACTCCAAATGTAGAATATTTTCCAAATATTGTTTCACCAAATGTTGCCATCTTGAGATGAGGCAAAAGAACTGCTTGGACTAAGGTTATCTGCCAATCCAAACATTTAACCCAACTGCTCATTCAACACCTCCCTCCACAATATTTGAAAGTCTTATCTTTTGTGTCCCTAGGAGGTGGGAAACAACAATTGATGGTTGCCCCAATCTATGGCCAGCAAACTCCTACAACAAATTCTCCCTAGTTCCTTTAATTCAACTGCTACCTGGTGAGATGAAAACTCCCTTCTCCTAAAATTACATGAGTCTTTCTCATTCTTGCCTATGTTAGCCTTATGAGTCTAGTCTTTCCATTGTGTCCTCTGCAATTTCTATCTTTGTAACTTCCTTTCATCCCAGATCTCTTGTACTTTTTCCAATTTTTTGCAGTCAGAGAACTCATATGCCTCTGGAAAATATTGTCTTCATGACCACCTTTGCACTTTCTTGTGTTTCTTGACACACTGATGAAGATTAGGGACACTCTCTGGCCTTTTACTGCAGCTTCAGTTCAAGCTCATATGTCTGATCCCCATCACAGAACAACCTTCCTTCTTCTTTTTCTATCTCCCAGACCAGATCCCCGATTCAGTCATTTCTTTGTCTCAAGATCATTTTTCTTTTTTCAGTTCTTGGTTTCCAGTTTTTCATTTCCACCTTTTACTTGCCCTTACTCAACAACTTCAAAATGTACACTGACGTCGCCTTAAACATGCTGGCCCCCTCGTTTGTTTCACCTTACCTTTCATCACTGCACCTTTATTCTACTTTGGGCTCACAAAGGGATGGTCATATGCTCGATCTCACCATAACTCAAAGCTACTCTACTACCATGACCCAGAACTCTTGAAATTACTCTATATATCCTTAGTTCCACAGTCACTCCCATCCCTCCCTGATCTTCCTAATTAATCCACAGCCTCTGTTCTGGCTTCAGTGTTTCCCTTCAGCCTCAATCCTGCTGTTGACTTATTATCCCTACCACTGGATCTCCCACCTCTGTTACCACTGCCCAGGTTACACACCAAACGCCAACCTTGTATCACCCCACAGGCCTTTGTTTACTTAATGTTCCAAGGAGATCCACGATGACTGGGTCTTCTAAATATATGTTATTTAATCTCAACTTAGTTCTACATGGCAAGCTTATCCTTCTTCTACAACTGATTACCATATTCTCCACAGCAGTTGTTCCAAAGATTCTTTTTCTCTCAGCAAAATACCTTACCTACCATTTTATTAGGAAAACAGAACTCATCTGCTGTGAGTTCCCTCTATTTTCCTCCTCTATAGCTCAAAATACCTTTATATCATCCCTCTTTTGCACCAGTTTCTGAAAGAAGTAACTTCTTGCCAAGACCCCCTACTTGTGTTCTTGGTTCATCCCCTAGCATCTCCTCTGGGAGACTTTTCTCAATTATTCCCTTATCTTCAGTCTTTTTTCTTGTTGCCCATAAACATGCCCAGGTTTTCTCCATTCTAAAAATACCTTCATTTGACCATGCCATCCCCTCTGCTGCCCTATCTTTCTTCTTCCTCCCACAAACTAGAAAAAGTCATCTACATTTATTCCTTCTACATTTTAACATTCCATTCAACCTCTATTCACTGCCAAACCTGATGGCTTTTCCTCAGTATCCAGCCTACTTGAGCTCACTTTAGTTTTTGACAGATAACCAAACCCCTTCCTGATACTTCTCCTCCCCCTTTACATGACATTCCTATATCCTGGTTGTCCCACTTGTCTGATGAATCTTGCTGGATTATCCATATCTTACCCATCTGTAATGAGTACCTTCTCTCCTATCTCTACACTCTTTCTCTTGAAGATCCCATCAGCTCCCATGGATTCAATTATCTTTTCACAGATAACTACTAAATCTATATAACCTAACCTCTCTCCTGAGCTCCAGGCTCACTTTATCAACTTCCTGGTGAACATCCTTACCTGAACATTATTTCAAACTTGTGCTTAAAATGTAATTCATCTTCTCCCCTAAACCCACACCTTTTCCAAATTTCCCAATTTCTTTTGATGCTACCAACACTTTACCAGTCACCTAGGTTTGCAACCTTCTCTTTCACTCTTTGCATCCAATCAATTGTCATGACTTATCAATTCTACCTCCAGAACATCTTACATCTCTCCTCTTCTCTCCCCTCACATGTGAAATCTAGTTAAGCAACTCATTTTCTCACATCTAGATTACTGTAACAGCCTGATCAGCATCCCTGCTTCTAATTTCTCTCCTCACCAATCTCTTCTCCACAGAACTGTGAAAATCATCTTCCTAAGCAGCAATTCTGATTGCATTACCCTCTGCTCTAAAACCTTCACAGGCTCTCTATTGCTTCCAGGATCAAATGTAATTTTCTAACCCTAGCATTTAAAGCATCATCTCCCACTTACCTTTCCAGATTTATTTCATATTACTTCTACCTTTGCGCACACTATGCTTCAATTAAACTTGCCTATAAAAGATGTTCTCTGAAATCAACACTTTACGTTCTCAGCCTTTGCACAGGCTTATTATACCCTGTACTTAAATTAATTCCTTCTCCAGCTCCATCTTTTACATTCCCTGGTTTCCTTCAGATCTCAGCTCTTTCAAATAGGAGCTAAAGTCACCATTCTGCCTAGGGAGAAATAAGAGTTACAGATTTTGGGATGTTATTCTTCCTTGAATAAGGAGTCTACAGTTCACTACCTACCATCTTCCCTCTACAACTATTATTTTTTAAAGTAATATGATATATGATAATCCCACGATGAGAAGCTGACATGCTAAAATGAAGCTGTGATGTGACTTTCCTCTCCATGTTTCTGAGTTCTGTGGTGTTGTTTTCTCCTTTATCGCTGTTATCACTCTATAACAAGGAAAAAACAAACCACCACCACCACAGCTCTGACTGTGCCTTCCCCTCAGCTTTTTTAATCTCACTGTCTTCTATCTTTGGTAAGCTATCAGTGGGTATTCACAGTAGTGGAAGTAGCTTTTTTATTTGCAGGGCTAGTTTAGAGAATTCCACAAGAGAAATTTTAAAATAATCTGACTGAATAAGAGGAAAATGATCAAACCTTGTCCATGCTGAATAATGCCTGGTACTGGGGAACAACTGCATTACGTGGTTCAGTAAGAATCTGTACAAGTGTTTTTTCATCTAGGCTATGCAAGGGAACCACAACGGGTAACCGTCCCACAAACTCTGGAATCATGCCAAACTCAATGAGATCTCTGGCTTCCACATGGCGCAATAAACGATCTTTTTCTTCAATGTCTTGGTGAGTGTTTGATTCCCCACTTCGGTTGGCAAGATCTGCTGCTGCTGCAGCCCTTCTGCCTTTTCCCAAATTAGCTGGTGTTCCAAATCCAAGATACTGCCAAAGAAAAAAATAGACAGCTATGAGAAGTGCGAAGATTAAAAGCAGATACAATATATTCAGTAGGGTTACAGAACAAATATCAGCTTTTAAAGTAACAAAGAAAATAAACTCATCACAACTGTTCTTGAAAAATGAAACAAATATCGATATAAAGAAATGTGCCCATTCCTTTTTTACTCTTCTTACAGACCTTTCTGAAAAAATCTTATTTTTTAAAAAACTTTTCTTACAGATAAAATATACAAGAAAATTGAAAGAGTACTCCTATTTTATATGCACTAGTAAAAAGAAAAATGGAAAAAATTAGTAATCAGTTCAAATGTAGAAAAGTCATAATATGTGTACACACACACTATTTCAGTTAAGCTGATTAGAAATGGGGAAAGAATTTTTGATTGGTAGAAATAATATAAGATGGTTGAATGCAGAAAGATAATTTGTATGCATGAATTAAACCACAAGGAGGTAAGGAGATGTAATTTTATATTTACATTTATACAGTTCTTGCCTTTGAACTGTCAATTTATTAAGAGAAGGTATACACATCTAAAAATCAAGTCTGATCAAAAGACGGTAGCAGCAAAAAGTATTTTTGCATATTGTTCCAGTAATGAGACCTTCAGTTTTATTTCTGATATTAAGTTATTTTTAAAAAATATGTAGTTAAGAAAAAGGTAATTTTTTTTTACACTAAATAGCTATAGAAGGAACATACCATGCCTTTTACTATAAGGACACAGAAAAGACATCATGAAAAACCCTGAGAAGTAGGTACCATTACTGTGTCCATTATCCCCATGAGGAAACTGAGGCAAACAGAAGTTAAGTGAATATCCACTACACTATCTTTACTGTTTCTTATGAAAATAGTACATTTTTTAAATGGTCTACGACTTGCAACAGGATAGCTATGATATTACAGGCCTAATATTATAGAAAAGTCAACCAATCAATATTAATTGATTAAATAAAAATTGATTAAATAAAAGACTACTCTGCAGAGAACTTGATTAAGGCAGAGCTCTAACATGGTGAAGAAGCACTACAAGGACACTACCAATGTCTCTCTGAAGAATTTTAACATAGGACTGTCCACAATGTCAGGCCTGCATCAAAGGAAGTGCTGTGCTCTATGAACAAAGTAGAATTGTAGTAGCTCAAAAGAAATGTGAGATGCGCAAATCTAGAGACATCTCCATCCTAAATGTTCAAATGGACTATTTATGCCCGACCTGTGACAGAAAATTCTGAGCTCTTACTGCACTGATCAGCCTTAGTGAACACACTGTACCTGGACCCCAACATCATGATGTCATTTGTCCTCTTTGAGTATAAAGATGAACAGGTACTGTAACCAGACACTATAATTTGTTGGGGACACGAAGATAAAATCAAACTGTCTCTGCCCTCAAGAACCTTCTAATATATTGAGAGATATAACATATACAAATAAGTATATGTAAAAATATGAAAAAAAAATACAAGTTAATGGGGGGTATGAAGAGGAAACACAACTGTGGAGGAGATGATCCAGAAAGGCCTCTAAATGCCAGAGGCATCTGCATTTAACCCTTGAAGTATCAGAAAGACACTGAGGCTTAAAGTATGGAAGTGACTGGTGGCTATATGAAAGATGGGACTGGAGTGAGGAGGGACCTGAGGCAGGGAGGTAAATGAGAAGGCTACTGCGAGAGGTGAAAAGGGCTTGAACTCCAGTGATGGCTAAGTGAAGAGAAACAAAGAAATGGATGGGAGACATGTGGCAGTGAAGTGAGGAGGTAGAGTCAAAGACAACTCCAAGGCTGGGAACCTAGGTAAAGCTCTCAAAACAAAAAGTTTGAAGAGGGGTGGAGGGAAGGGAGATGCTGAGTTCATTTCCGGACATGCTTAATTCCTGGAGCAAGTAAAATAAAACATCACTAACGGTCCCGTCTTATTAAGCCAAAGCTCACCTTCTCATTTTTCCTCCTGCTGATTATCCTGTCTAAACCATTAAAAGCACCAGACGCAACAAACAGTATGTTTGTTGTATCAACTTGCACTGTTTCTCCACGGAGTTTACGGGAATTCTTTTCTGGAACATTGACTATTGTACCTTCTAACAACTTTAATAAACCCTGAAGAAAAAAAATGAAAGTTTTATAACACCATATAATAAATATAGGACAGGGAAAAAATGAAAAACTGAAACTGCTTTTGGCAAAGAGGAAAAGCAGACAGATAGGATGAACAAACAAAAAAACTCCAACTTTCACGCTTAACATAAAATAAAAATGGAAAATGTAATTATAATCTGTTAATTTCTTCTGACATGTTGCAAGACCCAAGAATCATCAATCTGAATTTCTTAGCTCATGTGTTCACGTTTTTCAAGATTCATTATGACTGTTACAATTGATTTCTCTACTGGGTAAGTAGCATATGAAAGATCAGAAAATCTCCAAGTGAATACATTTTTATTTTCCTTTAACATAATTAAAAGTCCTTTTTGTATCCCTAGTGTTGAACACTGAGACTCTAGGTTCGGGGAAAACCTTCACAAAATATATTTAAAAACAATTTTACAGTATTCAGTGCATTTAAAAGTGTGATCACATCTCTCCCTTTGCCTTAGACTAGGAAACAGGAGCTAGTTATTCAACCCAGAATTTATGAAGTATCTCTGAGGTACTGCTTACAGCCCTTAGCCTCTTCCCAGCCCTCAAGAAAAAAGGGGCACTTTAATTAAGTAGTATCCTTTAATTTAAGAACTCATTCAAAGCCATAATAATCAAGATAAAAATGCCACCAGCCTCCTCTTAAAAAAGGGAAGTGCTAACGTGCAGAATAAGACAAGACGTTTTTAGACATAACCAATAGGGAAATTTGTTTTGCTTGTCTGTGCTTGTTTGTTACAAGGATTTTATTTTTATTTTTCCAGAAGAAGAAAAAAAATCAAGAGGTTTATACTTTCTGAACACAGATATATAAATAGGTGAAAAAAATCAAATTATGTTGTAGTTTTAACAATATTTAAACATATAAGAACAAAAACACTCCCCTTACCTACACTTAAATGTGAGACTAGTCATTAAAAATGGAACACTGGAAAAATATCTATTTTGAATTTTCATTATTGATGCATTTCTGCTGTTTAGTCCTTGCCTAAAATCATGAATCGAATTAGCTGATTACTACAGCAAAGATAATGCAAAGAACCCAAAACTGGGAGTCAAGAGACTTTGGTTCCAATGTTGACTCTGCCATTAACTAGAGTCAGATGGGCAAATACTTAATTTCAGGGCTCAATGTCTTTCTCTGTAATATGAGACAATGAAAATCTCTAAGGCCCCTTTTTCCTTGAAACATTCTAAGATGCTACACAGATGATGATTTCACTTTTTACCCTACAAAGAACTCTTTGAAAAATTAATGAAACTATTTAAAATGTCTTCTAAATAAGCATAAGGGAAAAAGAAGCAAAGACTAATTTACATATAAAAATAATAGAACACTCTCTAACAACCATGTAATTTGTGAGAAAGTTCTTTCTTAAAGGTCACTAAAGCTTAGTTTAAGAGCTTTGGAAAAATGACACTGAAAACTAAATTTGATCTTTTCTTTTTTGAAATAATCCAAATTTTCCGAGTAATATCATATTTAAGCATTCAAAAATAACATTCTTAAACTCTGGGATTTTGTAAGATGGCACATGAAGTTTACTGTGGGGATAGTATGAATAATATGGTCTCTAATTAAATGTCAAACCAAACGTACAGTATCTGGGAAGTTGATGTATTCCCTTCTTTTTAGTGGGCTTGAACAAAATATTCAACTGCTTACTTGCTGAACGCCTTCTCCACCTACATCCCGTAACTGATGAATGCCTGGCACACTGCCAATCTTATCTACTTCATCCAGAAAGACAATTCCTATAATTTAAGGAGGATTCTATTTATAACATGAAATATGAAATACATACAATAACCTTATCTTTAAAATATTAAATAGTGAAAGTAAGCTTATAAAATGCTACACTTAACATATGCATTTGTTTGCTATTATATAAACACACTGCTTACCCCATTCATCTTTTTCATGCCCTAAAATTTACAGTGTTACTAGGGTGTAGGATAACTACACCCTATTCATGTTTCCTCCTAGGAATGCGTGTCTCTGCTTCATGCTAAAGGTCTCCAGTTCTTTTTCCTGAAAAGAATCTTGGAAAAGAACCTGTCTTGGCAGCCCTTTCTCACTTCCATTGGGCTTATCTGCTTGTGCTAATGCCCAGAGAAATGGGGGTAGAGGGAGGGCAGGACAGGAAAACAGGGAGCAGCAGCTACATAAAGGATCTTGTACAAGAGGCTACTTCTGTTGTTCCTTTGTTTCCAGTTAGAGTGAAAGTCCACACAGCAGCCAGTGAGCATTTGTGCCCTTAAGCTGCTGTGTTCTAGCCATGAAATTGGCAGACAGAGCCTGGCAATAACAAGAAGGGGGTTCCTAGATGGCTGGGTAGTCTGGCCCACTTCCACCTGTGCTGTCACTTCATCAACTTCCTTTTGGGGTAGACTTCTTGGGAGAGCACTGAATGCGATGGAGTATGTGACAAATATAACCTTCTTAACACTAAGAGGATTTTATTTCTCAACCCAAAATAAAAGCCAGAATTCTAATACCCCTACACAATTATTTCAGCAGCTTTATTTCTATAGGGTCTCAAGTAGGGGCATAGAAGAATTCTGGAGAGACATACCTTGTTGGGCTTTTTCTACATTATAATTGGCATCTTGTAACAATTTGGCAATCACAGATTCAATATCTTCACCAACATATCCCGCCTGAGTCAAGGTAGTACAGTCACAGATAGCGAAAGGTACATCAAGGCATTTAGCTAGAGTCTGGGCCAGCAATGTTTTACCTACAAATAGAAACAATAGCCAAGAATTCTGCTGGACTCACACTGACACATACTCTGGAAAATACGGCAAAGCTGAATTCTGGGTGCAATACAGTCATCATGCTGCTTCTCCACCACGAGACTGTGAGCTCCCTAAGGGCAAAGGTCTCTTGCCTCTCTCAGTATCCCCAGTGCATAGTCCAGTGCAGGGCACACGGAGCTTCATAAACGTGCCAGTGAGTGGCAGCACTTGTCAGAGCACTGACCCACTGATGAAGTCCCAAACTCTTCTCTAAACCCATTCCCATGGCTGGCTTTTATTCCTCAGATTCAGGGGCTTTTGCAAATCATCAAAGATGCTCCAAGGTAGCAACACCAGGCCCATTGTTGAGCATGAAGCTTACATGAAGCTGACAACTTATGGTAAGAATGATCCTTTAGATTTTCTTCTAAAGAACCACAATCCTACAATAAGGAATGTTGAAAAATCTGAAACCTACTTTTTCTATACAACAGTAATGTTTTCTCAAGAAGCAAGAAAACGTTTTGACTTACTTACCTGACCCAGTTGGTCCCAGCAGCAAAATGTTACTTTTTTCAAGCTTTATGTCATCATGGGCAGAATCGAGGACTTCCCCTCCCCGTTTTTCCTGAGGTATTTGCTGATTCACTTGTTGCTGCATTGATGCTCCTAGAGCGTTACCATGTGGACTAATTCCAGCAATCTGAAGCAATTCTGAAAATGTACCAAGGACAGTTTCACTATTGTTACACACAGACACACGCCTTCCTCACAAGTCAAGTAGCTTATTAAAAGAACTATGCTGACATGAGATTTTACCTAACATGCAGGAAAGATCTGTGCTATTTTATGACAGCACAGCTAATACCACAAATCTTTTTATAAGATGCACTTTAAGCCAAGAAAATTAATTTTTTCTAATTAATTTTGCTATCACCCTATTAAACAGCGAGGTGAAAAATACCAGCCAGAGGCTGGCTGAAAAAACTAAAATACACAGATAAGTCTAGAGGTAGGGCTGCTCCTGTCTGCATGAATGTACATGGGATAGATAAGACTCTCATCCAATGCAGATCAAAACTTTCTATGAAATCAACTGTCTTAGGGTGTCTGTCTGGGTCACTGGAGGCTAAGTGACTTGGATCAGAGTCACAGTCAAGCATTTGTCCAGTATTTGAACTCAGATCTTCCTGACTCTATAGCTGGTTCTCTAACCCCTGTAACACACTGTCCTGAACGTGACCATGCATATAAACCACTGAAACTCACCACTGCTCACTTTCCTCATCTGTAAAATCAGAATGTCTATTCTACCAGCTTAATAGCTTTCTTTTAACACTAAGGTGAGATGGATTTGGGATGAAAATAATTTGAAGGCAAAATGTGCTTGTAAGGTGTCTTGGTAGCTCAGATGAAAAGAAGTAACATGACGTAATTAGAAAGAATATTGTGGCTGAAGCCAAAACATTTGAGCCCTGGATTTGAACTTGGACTTTCTGACTCTAACATCCAGTAGTTTTTCCTGGCAGAAGGGGCAATGACCCTATTAGATAACAAAATTAGAATCCAAAAAGATTTAGAACAATGATAGAAATCTAATAAAATGGCATTTAAATAGGTTAAGTATAAAGTTTTACATTTGGAGTTTTAAAAAAAATCAGCTTCTCAAGGAAGGGATGGGAAAAGCCTACCTAGACATGAGGAAAAGATCTTGAGTTTTAGATAAAAATGAGTCAACTATGTGACATGGTGGCCAAAAAGGCTGCATTAACAGAGGCAGAATATCCAGAACAAGGAAGGTGATAATCTCACCAAATTACACTCTTCTCCTGGTCATACTACTCAAGAAACATGTTTAGTTCTAGAAGCTATTTTAGGAAGGACAACGACAAGCTGGAGAACTTGCAGACAAAAGTGACCAAAATGAGGAAACATGTAAAACTGGACAAGTCACTTAAACATAACCTCTCTGGGCCTTGGTTCCCATCATCTAAAATGGTGACAAAAACTCCTGTCATATCTACCCAATGGTGTTACTGTGAGATTACATGACAATGGATGGAAACTGTTCTGTACATCTTAGAGCACAATATAAAAATCTGTTATTCTTTTTCCAGCTCCTATCACAATATCCACATAGTAGGTGTTTAATGTTTATCAAATAGAAATTAACTGGAACAATCATTTTTAATTTCCAAAGAGCCCTTAAGTAAAATGCTTTGCAAATACATTAAAATGAACTAAACTATAGTTAACAAAAAGCAACTAACTAAAAGATAACTGGCCCCATAGTGCTATTTTATCATTAATAAGTAGGTGAGTTCTATCTGCGGGCTAATAGTTTGTTTTTTGTAATCTGACAAATAGGAAACCCACAGTTACAAAAATAAAGTTATTAATATGCAATGACATAATTATTTACATAGAAACAATACAGAATATTATTCTGCATATTAAAAAGTTCACAACAGAAAAGAGCTAAGAATACCACATAAGCAAACTACACAAACTAATGCTGAAGAAACTCCACCAGATTTATATACTTCATATAGGGTAAATGTGTAGAAGGCAGTAAGTTTTCTCACAGATATACATGCAAAAAGATATAGTCCTATCACTATTATTGAGATATTTCACTAAAGCAAAATTTAAAGGAATAAATCAAAGAGAAGGACTTGAGAAGTCACTTACTTGTAAATCTGTACTCATCCTCCCGTCTTCTTATTTCTAATTCTAAGAGAGAAATAAAACAGCCAAATAATCACTGGTTACATGTGGTCCCTTCTCAGGTATAAAAATGGGCCCTTCGTATTTGTGGGACCCCGGAGAGACTTTGACCAGAACTTTAAATTCTGAACATAGTTAATGATCCTAGTGAAATTGGCAAAAAATAAACTTTAAACTCTAATCAGTTTTTTTTTGCCAGTGTGTCACCTCACAAAACAGTTCCACTGATATAATTTTGCAAACTTTGCATATGTTGATTCCTTAAATGTTTTCTGTATTGATACTTTTGACCTACCAGTTATTAAGACTTGTCATTTCTATCCTCAAAGCATCTCTCGCATGTATCTCCCTCTTTCCTGTGACTCTCCAACCTGGTATAGACCCTCACTACTTTACTAAACTTTTTCAGTAGCTTGCTGGATATTCTCCCCACCTCAGGTCATTTCACATTCAGCTGTCAGTCTGATCGTCCTTAAATTAAATGCTGGTTGGAACATGTCACCTCACCAGCTCCATTCAATAAAACTTCAGTGGTTCTCTATCACCTCAAAGACAGAAAATAAATATAAAATCCTCTGGCTTTTATAGTGCTTTCTCATATACTTTACTCACTTCCACCATCCACCCTGTGATCTGGTGACACTGGGCCCCTACTGCTCCTTATATATGACATTCCTTCTGCCACTAGCTCTTTCATGCCTGAAATACTCCACCACCTCTTACCTGATTTCCTGCAAGTCTCAGTCAAAGTGCTCCTTTCTGCAAGAAACTATTCCCAGACCTTCTTAATCTTAGTGCCTTCCCTGTGAAACCACTATATATATAGCTTATGTGCACAGAGCTGCTTGCATGTGGTCTCCCCCATTAGAATGAGCTCCTTGAGGGCAGGGACTACTGTCTTTTGTCTCTCTCTGTATCCCTAAAACTTAGCATACAGTAAATACTAGCTGACTTGACATAAAAATATGTATTTCCTTTTCAGGGTGCAGATAAAAAAATTACTACCTCCTTCCTTCTTCTGACTATACTTAAAAGAAAAACTCCTTATTTATAAAAATTTTTTTCAAGTTTTCACCTTTAAAAAAACTTAAACGCTTCATTTTTTAAAAAATCTCATTCAAAATAATAACAAAATACATAAGATACATGCAGATTAGCTTATCAAGACATACACAAACAAGATCTATTAAAAAACCAACTAGAAAACATTCTTGACATAAATAGAGCCTAAATAAATAAATGCAGAGTTACTGAATATGTACTATTTGAACAACATTACCCCAATGAGTTTACGGATTAATGCAATAATAACCATAATGCCAATGTGCTATTTCATAGACTCAGAAAAAGGGATGACAAATTATCCGGAATAACAGAGAAGACTAAAGGAAATGATGAAGAAGAAAAAAGGAGCGAAGAGCACTTGCACTGACAGGTCTCGAATCATATTATAAAGCAGTAATTATCCAAACTATCTGAAAAACTAATCAATAATGACTAGATTAATGGAGGACTAGAATCAAATGTTTATAACAAACTAATTTTTGCTATATCTTAAAAAAGCAAAACACTGGAAAAGGAAACATTTTCCAATAAAATTCTGTAAATACTGCATAGTGGTAGAGCAGAAAATCAGGTTAACGTCTATATGATATACTACATAGCCCAATATGTTATAACTGGATTATCTATTTTTTAAAAAGGAAATAATGGACTATTAGGCCTATGACAACTGCACAGAGACAGAACATTCTTGGCTATGCAACAAATAAAAGAAATTATAGGATGCAAAAATACAGTTTTTATATATGAGATTTTATACAACAAAAGGCAATGCATCCAGAATAAAAGGAAAGAAACAGACCGGGGAAAGCTCCTTGGGGGCAGGGATTACATAATTTTTGTCTTTGTACCCACAGGACCTAACCCAATACCTATCATGCAGTAGGGGGCCTAATAAATATTTGTTTATTGAGATCTGATGTTGACTTCCTTATTGAGATCCAACGTACTGTACTATAACTGACAAATATAAAACCAAAAAGCAAAAGCTTACTTGGAGTGATGCAGAATAAAGAAAGCTGAGCCAAAAACAACACACATGACTGTAAGTATGTAAATAATAAAAGCAATAAGAGAGAAAAATACACAAAATAAAAAATTCAAAAAGGACATGGAAAAAGGGTGTTTTTCCTACCATTAATAAAATTAAATACTGTCTTTAAACAAGCTGTAAATAATGAAAATTTATAGCTTCATGTACCATCTTTTAAAATTCCTATTACTGTATGTTTTAGTTTGTTGATGGTTATAGTTTCATAATTTTTAAAAAATTAAAATGACAAAAAAGTGGTATAACCACTGCAAATATTTATGTTTTTAAAAGATACAAAGATTAAATTGTAGTATATATACATTTATACACATATGTACATATATATACACACACATATATGAATACCAGCTTTATCTAAAGTAGTTTTTATTAACAAGAGATTCAAATGCTTTATCCTTACCGGATTATACTTTTAAATAGGAGATACCTTAGATTTGTCACCTACTAGAAATCTGAACTTTTAATGAACAGTGTGTACACTACTATTATGCACTGTAGTTATTAGTCTATAAAAAATAAAGATACCAGTTCTCTCATCTCACATTGCCTTCCAAAAGTAAAAGTAACTGATTTTTACTGTAGAACTATTTTGTAGTATCCTGAAAGATGTAGCCTCACTTAATCAGTTATATATTTAGTCATTGTAAGTCATTCTCAGATACTATGATCGTACAAATTTAATAAAAAGTTGGAGCAGTCACTAATTCCTGCTACTTAAAATTGCTCTATTTATCAAACTTTTTCACTGACTATGTCACTATCCATACTATGTCAAGATGATAGCTGAGTGAGGTCACAATCTTGCCATGTATAATGACAACTGAGTAAGCCACAGATGCAAAGTCTTCCAAAATAGAAAAATAACTGGGAACTAGCTGTCATAAAATTGAATCTCAAAAAAATTCCACCTTTCCATAGCAAAAGCACTTGACAAAAGGGAAAACAGCTACTACCTCCTAAATAGAGTGAAATTTAAATTATAAAAATTACCAAAAACACTAACCTCTAGGAGTTAATGATGTCTGCTTCTCAACTTCTGCTTGCTGCCTCAGGTTGGCTGGGATGTTATTATAAATTCTCTTGTAATGATTGTACACAGCAACTGAAAGCACTTTCTTGGCAAATGACTGACCCACAACATATTTGTCGAGGTAGTTATAAATCTGCAGGGAAAATGATCAGGAATGAAAAAATTATCAGAATTTACTTAACAAAGACATAACATAAAGACAAAATATCAAGCATATTTTACTTTTAAAAAATCTGACCTAAGATACTAAGAAATGAAATCAAGTAGAAGTGATTGCCTTCTTTGTGTCTGTACATCTAGACCACCACAGAGCCCGGCAGAGCAGGCAATAAATGCTGACTTAGTTGACTAATTCAGAGGCACAAAACTCTTAATGAAAAGAAGCTCAACTTTATTTGTTTTTAAAAGTACTTTGCACTTTTACTACTTGTATTTTGTCAATGTCAAGTATAGGAAACAAAGATATGAATACAAACAAAAACATTTAAAGACCCACAACATAAGTAAGTGTAAAAACGGTTTTTCTCACTGTTGATCAATAAATTGGCCTTTTTCCAACTTAATCACATGAACTCTTACCTTCTTCACAAGGATACAGAGGACTAAAAGAACCAAGGTTCACCTTTTCAGGAAAAGGTGTTACATAACTATCAAATAATCACCACATTCACAATACATAGCAATGAGAGACCTTTAAAATTCAATAGATATGATGAAAAACTTAGTCAGATGTTATGACTTTGTGGAATGACAAATAATTAAGAGATAAAATTCTGTTTTGATATCAATAGTTTAGGGCATAAAGACAAATTTCTTCAGCCCTTTGAGAAGGACGATACCTTTAAAAATGATCATCTACATATTTTCTGAAGTGTCATCTGAAAACAGATGTCTAGATTCCACACAGATTAGCACAAAATAATCTTAAAAGTTACTTTTTCCTATTTTGTTATTTTACACTGACAAACAGTTTCCAAGTTCACAACATACACTTTAGTGCAATTCTTTTCTACACTTTTCATTTATTACACACATCACATCTATAAATCAAGTAAATCTGTCAGGACATACCTGAATAGGGGAATCCCTAGGCCCACTAATGAAAACTGATGATGGCGTAAGATGCAGAGAAGAGTAAGGGGATATAGAAGGAAGGGGAAGTATACTGAGAGAAGCTACAAATGAAAGAGATCACCCTCTGGTAGAAGGGAGGGAGATTCTCAGTCTGCATGTTGCCTGCATAAGGCCTGGGCAGGAGGCACCCAGTCAACGACAAGGGCTCTGGGCTCTCCATGAAAGGGCCAGGTCACTGTATGGCCAAAACCATCTACCACAAGGGCTGTAAGAAAATAAAGTGGAATACCAGTGACACCAGGTATCCTGACCAAGGAGTAATTTCAGTATATAGTTTAAAATGCAGATTTGTAGACATGTGAACTATAGTATTTCATTCACCGTTTAAAAAGGGAAAAGCCTTAACAGTAGCTAAACTACTTAGGTAAACAGGCTAAAACTAATACAAAAAAGATTATAGCTGCTGCTCATTAAGAACCAAGTAATTTATTTTTGGTATAAAACATCTTTAATAATCATCTGAATATTTTTATTAGTATTTAAAAAGGAAGGAAAAAACATTCAAATTACAATAAATGAATGCAGCAGTTACGTTCACAAAAAGCAGGTACCTAAATGTTAAACATTAAATATCTACAATAATTCAGATCACTATACCAAGATTTTGAGGTTAATCTATGTTATTAAAGATTAGAATTCACTATGGACTCAGAATGTATCCGGAAGTGAGGGTATGGAATATTTTTAAGGAAAGAATGCTTACAAAGATTAAACTAAGACCTATACCTTTTTAGGGGGAGGAGGTGGTTTCTGTTGGAATGCCAATTTTACAGCTTCCGCTGCTGATTCAGGCTCTTTAATTATGCTTTTCTTTGAGTCGGCTTCAGATAGCACAACAAAAAAATGATGACATTTTTCACACTTCACAAATCGGGTGGAAGCTGTGAAAGAAAAAAGGTGAACAGGGGCAAACGAAAGAGAAATTATTCAAGTAGCAATTATTTTACCTTATGGACTCAATATAAATGAAAGCTGTACCCCTGACCAAGAGTGCCCTGACAGCCCACTCACCAGCAGCAAAAAGGCCTACAACAAAAAATTATTAGTTCAAGGTAACATACTGAACAAATTTATAAAAATAGATGGGTTGAGTTAAATATGAAGCCATGTTAAATCTTGGCAAATCTTTTCTCCAAAAAATTATGTTAAATTAATAAAATCACTTAGAGGAAATAGAAAGCAGGAAGCATATTTGTACTTGAATAATGTAATATACACTGTGGTGGTGGTAGTTTGTAAAAAGCTGAAAATAAGTCACTAGGACCAGGCATTTTAACAATTAACTAACACAAACTACTCAGGTGCTGATGAAATTCTGAAGCTGTCAAATCTTTAAAGTAGCAAAGGACAGATAAAGCTCATTACACCTGTAAAAATGTAAAAGGATCAAATGGGAACATTTATAAATCATCTAACTTTAAATAACCACAATTATTTCAGTCCTTACTTAACTATTTAATTACTAATTCTTCTTCTTTTGACCTAAAATCAGTTTGTTTCCAAGAGGAAGACTCTTGAAATAAAATAACTAGAGTAACAAGAAGAAATATAAACATAAGTACCAAGTATGAGTAAGTTAGGTATCAAGGTCAAGTCTATCACCCAACTGTATGTGATTTAAAAGAAAAAAATCAAACTGACAAGCTTTACAACCCCTAAAGGACAAACTAGGAAGGCTGGAAAAGATTTCTCAGTTCTGAACTGTAAGGCATTTACACATAATATCCTATGCTATGAAACTACAGGACCTTAGAAAGTCAAAATCAACTAACAATTACATTCATATTAAAGGAAAGCAGAGGAAAAGATAATCCAGAACAATAACTAAATCAATGTTTATTTACATGGCTTTAGAATGTGGTCAGAAACCCACATGATTTTATCCCTTTCCGTGCCTGCCCTCTTCTCTCTCCACTCAACTCGTTTGGGTGGTCTCTAAGGTCTCAAGATCACCAGCTGTCACTGGCAATCGGATAATCAACAATTTTACTCTATTTCAGTCTCTCTGTAGAATACTATAACAATTACCAATGTTGACAAATTCTAAAAAAACTACAATGAAATGTTTTCTTTTTAGAAAAGCTACAAATACAACCTTATCTTTACTAATGTCTACACAGCATATTTTGGGGGAAAATACATTAGCAAACACACCCAATTATCCATACAATAATTCAAAAGAAAAAATTATGAGAAAGGTAAAGTTTGCAAATTCAGAAAACAAATGTTTGTTGTAATATAATTCTGATTTATGTTTTCATTCTAAGATTCAAGATAGTTTTTAAAATTTATCTTTTATATATTTAATAAATTTTAAATGGCAAATTAGGAAAATAGATTATGTGCCTTTTACTCTTTTTTTTAATTACCAAGGTGAGAACTCAGTAATCATTTAATAAAAAAAAAAGCCAACCAAATCTTCACATAACCCTTTCCCAAATTTCTAACAACTTTTCCAAAGGGCAAGTGTTCTCATCTTGTAATGAAGCACCTATTTACAATGGGTTTAGAAGGTAACCAATGTCAAGAATTAAAAACTACTAGAGTTTCTCCCAGTTTCAGATTATGTGACAAAAAAACCTGCCTGTTCAAGAATGCAAGAGTAAAATATCCCTCTCTCAGGGAAACTAGGTCAAAGGGAAAGCATTGCCAGTATGACACAACTGTTGTTTACTGTCAAGAGATTACTTGATTTTTACCTGAACTAGACCTTGAGCTGGATTTGAAAATATATTCAATATAAATTATATATTTTTATATATAATAAAACATATTTACATATAAAGTTATAAATATATGATACAATAAATACATGAATGTAAAATAAAATGCATAAAACATTCAATATAAAATATATTCACAACAGAGAGAGAAGGAATAGATTTTGTATGTTTCACTTGGATCTGTTTTCCTAGTATCCCCTCCCACTACCAGCACTTATGTATCACAGAACTAAACCCATGAACTTTACATATCAAAACCAAATTTTTTGTTTAACTAAAACAATACTTAAGGAAGAAAGGGCGATTAAACTTTAACATCTCATTTATTAAAATTCTGAATCAGAAATTCATTAATTATTTTGTAAAACTTAAGAGTATATTCCTTGAAATGATCTCCCAAGTATCTTATATTCTATAATAAAATTCAATACTACAAAAATCTCAAATTTCTTGCCTAAAACCATCACTGCAATTTTCTACAGCACCAAATGCAGAACAAGACAGCACATGCTTGTCAGATCTTGCCAGGACATTCCTTTACTGAAATTTCCAACAATTATGAACTTTATACCAGAGGCCACTAAGGAAAGTTCCAAATCAACCAAAAGTTTCAAATGGTTTAAAGTTAAAAAAAAAAAAGGAAGGAAAGAAGAGAAAGGAATGCAGACTCTTTCAGGAAATCATACATTAATTTAGTCACCCTGACCTCGCCCTCCATTAAGTTATTTATAAGCCCCTAGAATCCTGAGATTTTATTGGCTGTTCATCCCTGTGATCCAAAAGAGCACAGTGTTACATAGAGTAGAGGGCAGGCCTTTAGTAAACCAAACTGAACTGAATGAAGAAGTGGTAACTCAGCAGGACTTCTTCTGAGTTAAACTGGCAAGACAATTTCAAAACTTCTGAAAAGTATATTCCTTTTTCCAAAGAATCTGGATCAAGCTTTAAGAATTTCAAGGGATTCCGATGAAGTAGCATGCTGTCCGCTTCCAGAAAGGAAGGTAACAGAACTGGGGTACAGACTGAAACCCATGCCTTTAGACATGGTCAATAATGGAATTTGTTTGGCTTGACTTTGCATATCTGCTAAAGGGTTTGCTTTTCTTTCTCCTCACCCCCCCACCTCCCGCCTACCATGAGGAGGCAAGGTGGGAAGAGAAAGTATTTTTATTGAGTAAATAAGATAAAAATAATAATTTTCTTTAATTCAGAGGGTTGAAATTTCCTACAGAATAATAATTTGAAATGGACAGTTATCCTCCTAAAACTCAAGTTTCTGTAGGGACTTTTAAAAAATAGCTAATAGATTTCAATGCTAATTAGAGAATATTTAGAAATGTAAACAATGTTCTAAATAAGTAAAACAGCTACATATTTTATTAGTCATAAATTTAAAATGTAAACAAATTTTATATATTATTCTTTATTTTCACTTTAATTTTGACCTATAGTGTCCATGTTATTGGTGAGTTTTGTAAAGAATAGTTTTCTATTGTTGCCTATTCCCATATTATCTTATTTCCAATTCAGAATATACATACATGAGATACTGTGGAGGACAGGAATTCTGGAGGACTTAAGAAGATCTTTAAATAAAGAGAGCCCTTTCTCCTCTTCCTCTTTTTTCTTAACTCTATCTCCCTTTGACACTAAGGTGTGAAAGCCAAAATTTTAACCCACCCTCTATCACCGAAGAAGAGTTTATTACCCAAACGAAGTTCCAACTGGAGGGCATATAAGGGGGATAGTTTTGAGAAAGGTAGCCTTCTGCTAATTCTTCGCTGTCATTCACTGCAGTCAGTCACCCACAAAATACCAACTCTCACTCTGACTAGAACACTAAAAGGTAAATACCTATACATGAAATCCACTTTGTTTACTTAGTATATAACTAAATACTATGATTCCACCACTTTTCAAGTGACTGTAATAAATAGCTGCCTTTGGGACATAAGTAAGAGCTGCTCAAAATGAAATATCAAAAACCCAATTGTTAAAAATTCAAGGAAGAATCTAGGAATATAACATTCAGTATCCATTCATTTGTACAAATTTCTTGGCAATTAATTTTTAAAATAAGGAGTTATTTTCTAGGTTTGTGAAACTTAAGAATTTCTCTTACGACAAAGCCATTGGTGCTAAAACCACCACAGACTACATAATACTGCTATTAAAGACTGAATAATTTTGAATCAAATAATCCTAGTTTTAATCCACTCATATTGATTCTTTCTCCTATCTCTTCAGGGCATAACAAAATACCTCCAAAGTCATAAAAGGTAGAAAGCTCTTCTTACACTGATCAGTACAAACTTCTCATACTGATCTCAAGAAGGAAAATCATGTAATATTACTTCCAGAAGAGTCCTTACAGATCATCTAAACTTCTCCCACCTCATTTTCTGCGTGAAAAGACTGAAATACACAAAGTTTATGTAAGTTGTTCGTGGCCACAGATGACTTCTGAGTCTAGTTTACTCAGAATTTTTATTCATGGGTTTAGGAAAAGGTGAGCATCAACCCTTGGATTGAGGTTTTTATTACCTAAGTCTTTTTGAGATTGTAAAAATATAATATTTTTCTTTAAGTGAGAATTTTGTGCTTTTAAATGTTTCAAAATAACAATCTGAACTAATTATAAAACATGAATGCTGGAAGCTATGAGGGTGGTAGGTTTAAGGTCCTTATAATTATTTTTCCAATTAATAATCACAGACTCAAAAGTTTGACAACCCTGCCCTTCAACCTTGTTACACCTGGAATTAAAGGAGAAGGTGAGTAGGGCAGTGCCATCTGACTCACTTTTTGAATCACTGCCATTAGCTTAAGTATTGCTGACAAATGTGACATTTGGCTCAGGAAGTAACATGATGAGTAACAGCACCTTTGGATTTAGGAAACTAATACTATTTATAAAGGTATAGTACAATATGGGTTTTGTTTTGTTTTTTTTACTTAAGTCTCCCTTTTCCTACTCTCTACTACCTTTATGTCACTTTTTATAAACTACTTTATATTTCTTATGTATTTTAAACCTCACCTACTAGATTTAAAATCTTTTGAAGCTCCAATCAGTATTTTATTCTTTGTATCCACTCCACTTCCCAGAATGTATCAGTGTGTGCTTTGTACATAGGAAGTATTCAACAATGCTTGCTTAATGAATTACTTAATGTATTCTTGACTTAAAAACAAGTCTTATGCCACACATAAAATATATTAAAGATAAAAATAAAATTAGTAATCAAGAGTCTAAAATTATTCTCTATACTAATGGTGTTAAAATAGAACCAGATCCCCACCTATCACATGCTGACTAAGAAAGTGACAAATGAACATTATCTAAGTTGTACAGTACTGTCATTTTATTTACTGTATTTTATTTTGCTAAACATTTGCCTATTACATTTTAACATGGTACAACTGGAAGAAGTTTGACACCTCTGCTCTACACTATGACAAATACAAGTATTTGCAACACTTTATTTTAAATAAAATGTAAAAAATACGTTGTAATAAGGAAGAAAACAACTCTAGTTTCAAAATCACTGCAATTAATTTATAGAAATGGTAATAGGAAAGAGAGAAGGAAGAAAAAAAGGAAAGAACACTAAAAGGCAACAATATGTTAACACTTACACACGAAAGTCTCCACATGTGTGCATAGATCACCACATTTTGGACATCTTAGCTGGTTTCCTCCTTTTCCAGAGCTCCCAGAGCCCGATTTTTTACTGCCTCCCTCACTCACTGATTTCTAACATTTGTGGGAGAAAAAGAAGAAATTATTAGTTCCACACAATTATTTTATATACAGCTTGACAAAATACAACATTTGAACTAATAATAATATTGTAAAATTCACTCATTTTTTTTTATTCCACCTTCTAGTCCTTGAATGTGTTAGTGCAACTGACTTACAAAGTTTTGCAATCTGATTTATTCGTTAGACCTGTCAATTTCATTTCATTTTAATTTATTTTTTACAATCACATTCATTTCTGAATATATTCCTCCCCCTCCCCAGCCAAGTAAGCCTTTCCTTGTAACATAGTTTCAAAACCAATCAACGTGTCAGTTGTGTCTAACAGCACGGGCCACATTCCACACACAGAATCCTTTACTCCTCCAATAAAAGAAAGGAAACAGTACAACTTCTTAACACTTCTCTTAGTCATTATAATAACATTGTTTTGTTTCATTTTCTTCTTCCTGTTTATATTGGAGTCATGATGTATATTGTTTTCCTGGTTCTTAACTACACTAACATACCACAATTTACTTATATGTTCATAATAAGCACTTTTGTTTCCAGTTTTTTCCTGCCCCCAAAATGCTTCTGTGACTACACAGACAGACAGACACACACAGACACACACAGACAAACGACCCTTTTCTCCCTTTGATATTCTTGAGGTATATAGGCCTACCAGAGGAATCTCAGGGTCAAACACACAGACATTTTAGCTACTATTTTTAACACAATTTCTAATCACTGTATTTAGAAGTATCAAACGCTTTTCTATGTACAAGTCATGAAGTGGGGTTCTGTCTAAAAAACGGGTTTGTGAACTGTTTGTATAATCCATCTATGTGGTATGTACTGTCCATTTGTAATGCCTATCGATAAACTGCATTCGATAAACACTGGGAGAGAATTTAGAACTGCATCCCTAATGTTACTAAACTGTGCAAATCATCTGGCCAAATACTGGGCTTATAGCTCAAAGAAATAAGAAAAAGACACGTTTATTTATAAGGGCATTTCTTATGATGGCAAACTGGAAACTACAAGGGAATAGCTTAACTACATTATGGCACATGAATGTATTAATGGAATATTATTGAACCATATAAAATTATTAAAGGAATAGTTTCAGAGAAACTTGGGAAAATCTGTGTGAATTAAATGCAAAGTGAGTGTACTATCCAATCTGTAACAGACAGGTGATAGACTCCATGCAAAGAGACTTTTTTTTTGACAAGGCTAATGTGGGAATTTATTTTGCCTATGTATATGTTACAAGGGTTTTGTTTTTCTTTTCCTCCCCTTGCTTTCATTTGTTAAGTAAAAAAAATTAAATTTTTTGAAAAGATCAATAAACAGGGCAAAGCTGAGCCCAAAGTGGGATCATGGACTCATTGGCTCTTCAGCCTTCGACAGTCATAATTCCAATTCCTTCTGGAGTAGAAAGTGGGACTTCCCACATGCATCACCGAGTAAAGTACATTACCACCATGCAACATGTGGGGAAAATGCTATCTGTGAAAAGTACAATTAGCTGCGGGAAATTAATCACATGCTAGTATACTACTGGTGAAGCTATGAATAAGTACAACTATTTTGAAAGTATTTTGGAATTTTGTAAATAAAGTGCCTAAAAAGTCCATACTCTTTGACCCAGAAATTCCACAATTAGGTTTATATTCTAAGGAGGCTATTGCCAAAAAGGAAGTAATTCTATACACCAAAATATTTACGGCAGCACTTTTTGTGATGGCAAAGAACTGCAAACAAAGTAGATGCCCACGAACTGGGGAAGAGTTAAACAAACAAGCTGTGGTACATAAATGAAATGGAGTATTATTGTGCTACAAGAAATGACAACTAATACAGAAAATAAAGGAGATGAAATAAACAGAGCCAAAAGATATTACACATGTCTACCATCATATCAAAAAAAAAAAATCACAAAAGCAAAACTATGTGTTGCAAAATTATAAAGAATTACAACTACAAAATTATATAGCTTCAAATAAGAGATACAAGATGCCTCCACTCCTCTGCAGAAGGGGAAAGCCCACAACTGTGTTAAACTGCACATATTTTTGGACTTTGTATTTATCGATCAATTTTGCTGCTTTTTTTCTTTTTTTTCTTTAAAAAATATTGCTATAAGGGGGGGTTCTTTGAGAGGAAAGTAAAGATGGGTAGTAATGTAAAAAAAAAAAACAAAGGACATCAATAAATTTTTTAAGTCCTATAGCAAGACTTTTTGTGCTAACAAAAACAGGAAACAAACTAGGTATTAACCATTTAGGAAAAGCTGAACTAACTGTTATATATGAAAGTCAGTACTATTACTAAATAATAAGAAAAAACAAATGAGGAATTTGAAAAAAATTTGTAAAGACCCGTACATATACAATAATCACAAAGGTATGAAGGAAAACAACATTAAAAGGTAGCAGGACAATAATGACCATTCTAGATAGCAGAAGACTGATGATGAAACTCTCTCTTTCAGCAAATGTTGGAACAGACCAGGAAGGGGAATGCTGCAGATGTTATCATACATTACAGATTTGTTAGTTTGTTCTGCTTATCAGTTTATCTTTGTTACAAGAAAGGATGGGGACAGTATTGAGAAGTGACAGGGATTTTTTTCCAAAGCATCAATAAAACATTAAAAACAAAAAACAAAACAGGGTTACAGGCAAAACATGTCCAAAGAGGAAAATGCTAACATTCTATTTACTAGTTAAAGAATAACTCAATATCATGTAAACATCAAACTACACAATACTCAATAACTATAAAAGATGAGAGGATAAACTTGAGTCTAAATTTATTTGTGGCAGGCTGGGAGATGTCTTTAAGTACAGATATCACATCATGTTAAGAACCAGAACATTACAAACAATACCACTGACTGGTTGAATAGCAGATTTCACCTCGTCTCAATTTCTGTATCATTCTGGGATACTATGTCTTAATGTATATTAAAATTCTTACTTATAAAGGATTTTATAGTGCAGAGATAAAATACTGCATATTTATGTAACATCTTACTGAGCATCTGATAACCATTTTCTCATCAACAAATTATATTCAACATCAGAAACCAACAAAAGCCAAACCTAGCAAGAAATCAGACTGTCACATACCATCACAATTTTAAGTTCTTTTTTGAAAGAGGTATTTTAAATAGACTATTAAAGGTATAATGTCTACCTTATTTCCATCTCCAGAACCATCTTTGCTAGTCCCATCTTTTGAAGCAAAGTATGCTGGTGTTTCTGAAAAAGTTCTAAAAGGAGTTCTTCGAAGAATCTGTGTTTCAAAAGTCCCCAGCCTTCCTAAAACAGGAAAGTGACTTCGTCCACAAGAAATACCTGGAAAAAAAACCAACCACAGCTGGTTAGCCTACAAAACAGAAGTGGCACATAGTATGTAGAGTAACAAATCACCTGAGGATGATAAAGTTGTTTTTCTTTTAACAAAGTCAGCCCCCTGGGTTCAGAGAAAGTTGGAAGGATGCAGTGGTCAACTCAGAGCTGAGTCAGTGACACTGGAGGCTGAGGAAGAGATAAAAACATTTTTCAGGTATAGGCTCAATGTGAAAAATGTTCTAGGACTCAGCCTGGTTGATAAATCCCAGACCTGGTATGGCCTCATCACATAAAGGTAGATAAGTAATGAAGATCAAGGAGCTGGGACCTGTCTCAACTTTTAAAGAATAAAGAGAACACCCTATAATAAAACCATAATCCTGAAATGTAGTCAAAAGCCTCCTATATTATTTCTACCTCCAAAAATGACATTTCTTAAAAAGATTACTATCTTTGGAACATATCTTCTTTCTATTATTTTTATGACAACAGAAACAACTCCTCACAATCCAGAAAACTCAATGTACAACCTGTTAAAAAGGTATAAAACCTCAGCCTCTTAGAACAGTTTCTGTCATTATACTCACATTCATTAAAAGGTAGTTAAATGAACAAAATTTTCAGCATTCCAACTACACAGTTAGGACATAACTAAAAGTTCATGTTTAAACAGAATTAAAATCCAAAGGATAATATCTTTGACAAAGCAAGATCTAAAACCTGCAAATGATTCCTTCTTTTTTTCTTTTTTCTTCCAAAACACCAAATTGGATATTCAACTTTTATTTACTACAACAGATGGATTTTTGACATATAAACAAATATCTATATCCCAAAACTGATCTAAAAATAAATGGTTGAATTCAAACCACCAAATTATTTTTTCAGATTGGTAGTGAACTGATTAATTGAGTGAACTGATAAGTATTTTTAACCGAAGTAACTTATTTTTCAAAGCTGTTTGTTACTCTAAGATGAGAAGACCAGGAAAAAAGCACTTTGTAAACCATTAAAGGCTAGGGGTAGTCTATTTTTAATGGATCCATGATATCATACAGGTCACCATTCTTTTGTAACTTTTCATCATATGCAACCCTTGTCCATGTTTTCCTAAAAATTCCAAGTTAGTTTCCTTCTTTATTATGTGACCTAATTTTCCTATGCTAGGTCTCCCTGCAAAAAATGTATCCACCAAAGCACCTTAGGAAATAATACTCTTCAATTATTTCTGAGAAGAGTTGAGTGGGAAATATATTCATTAACCAGTGTGCATAATCCTACAAACAACTTTTCCTAAAAAATTTTAAAGGTTCTTATCATTCCAGCAACCAGATCCATACACCCTAAAAATAGCACTCAATAATAGTATACAAATGAATAGTAGAGAGATGAATCACCTAGTACAGTAGCTTACACACACACACACACACACACACACCCCCCCCCACCGACAGGGAGAAAGATAGAGACAGAGAGAGGAGAAGGAGGGGAAGGAGGAAGAAAAAGAGAAAAAGAAAAAAGGGAAGGAGAAGAGAGACAAAGACAGAGAGAAAAGGTTCTTGATATACCTGTTGAACTGAACAGGGAACCTATATAATATATTTTACAGATTTGGAGCTGGAAGGGTCCTTAAGGGTCACCTAGAGTAGAAGTATCAAATAGGCTTTCCTAGAGAGGCCTGAACCAGATTAGGATGTAATTGGAAAATCTTTAATGGAATGAATATACAACAGAACATAGATAATGTTAATATGCTGTTTTCTAGGTCAATATGAGGCTCACAAAGACCTTTACATACAATTAGTGGCTCTATTTCTATCTGAGTTTGACACCTGAGTCAGAGCAAAGTCATCCTTTTACAGATGAGGAAACTAAGTCAGAAAGGGTCAATGACTTATCAAAGGTTGCATAACAAGTTGCACACACAGGATTGAGATCCAGATCCTTCCAAGTCACAACTCTTTACACTTCACGATGAACAGATGGGGAAAGGAAAAAAAAAATCAGCTATCTGTCCTATGCCTAATATAGACAGCTACAACTAAAAAGAGATTCTTTTCTATTTCATTTTTCTTTAATGCAGTGGTTCTCAAAGTATGCTCTAAAAACCCCCTCAGGCCCTTCCAGGGGGATCCTGTGGTCAAAACTATTTTCATAACACTATGACACCATGACAATAGGTAACATGACAGACACAATATTACTCTGTGCCAAGCACTGCTAAGAACTTTACAATGATTATTTTACCTGATCCTCACAACAACCCTGGCAGGTAGGTGCCATGATTATCCCTAATTTTACAGTTGAGAAAAATGAGGCAGACAGAGGTTAAATGGCTTGCCCAGGGTCACGTAACTAGAAAGTGTCTAAGGTTGGATTTGAATCAAGTCTTCCTGACTCTGTGCCTAGTTCTCCTAACAGCTGCGCCACCTAGCCACCCCAATTTTAAATTCTAATATCAATAGATATAACAAATAGTTTTGTTTTGTTTTTTAAAGCAAAACTTTTTTAGAGGACGATTCCTATAATCTTTGAATGTTAAGGGGTCGTCAGACAAGAAAGTTGTGAGAACCACTGCTTTAATGCAATTATATTCCTATCTTTGCCTCAAAACAAATACTCTATAAATACTTCTATTAATGGTGAACAAAAAGTTAAGGCAGACAATCTGGATAAACTTTAAGGTAACCTTTAACATCCCCATCTCCTCCCCCTACATTATGGGCGCAGCAAAGTAGGTCAAATAAATAGGAAAGCTAAAAAGAACTAACATAATTCAGAGAGCTTTTTTATAAAAGTAATTTAGAGATCACTAAAGTGTAAAGGGGGTTTTGTGATTTAAAATTTTTGAATGTTTTATTCTATTTTTAAATAAACATTTCTTCCGCATAAAAAATTCTTTCTCATACACACTTTCAATTTACTTTTTAAAGCAATTTCAGAAAAATGCAGGAATATTAGTCTATTTGCTATTAGAAAGAAACGGTATAGTATAACCTGAATCTCACTGGAGAGATTTAAGAAAAATAATCAGATTAAACAATCATGTTAATGATCCTGATAAGTAGAAATACATTTTGTAAAGATTTGAGAAGCCTGACTTTTGGGATAAAGCATTTACTGTGGGACCAATTCAACTCTATTAACCAACCAAAAAAAGTACCTATTAAACAAATTAATGTGTTTTTTTTTAAATTTCAGAATCTAATTCTTCTTAGTCTCTTCACATCAGCAGTACATTATAGTACTGTTTTAACAAACAGGAATATTTACAACTCAAGTCAAACTTAAGGCTGTAATCAACCAACACCTAAAAGACTAGTTCTAAATAAATAACCCCTAATTCAATCACGCCAGAGGAAGTTAAATCATTTGTTTCGTTAGACAGAGCCTCTGCTGACAAAACTAAACAGTCTATACAATTTCACATTCTTAAGCTCCAAAAGGTTTTAAGAGAAATTAAGATATCAATTTACAACGAAAATGTAAACAATCACAGCTTGGTTAAAACAGACCAAAATAAAGAAGTATTTTATGTCACGTATTGTTTGTATTTCACAACATTGCTCTTTACATTGCTTTTGTTTTCATAGAGAAAGGTACAGTGGAGCAGTCATTTTAAATATTCCAATAAAATATTTTCTCATTATGAGAATGGCAAGGAATAGAAGAGTAATTTGCCCAATTTTTAACACTTACTCTCATGTTCAACTGAATTATTAATATTAAACTATGGACACCTTCTTTAGAATAATAAAATTATTCAGGGTACAACAAAGCAATCTTTAACAATTCCACAGCCAAAATACTGAACAAGAAACTTTTAAATGATCCATTCCCTGCCCAAAAACCAAAACTAGGCAAAGATCTTTTATGATCAATACTTTTAAGGTACACATTTTGGTTCTAAAGTCACCAAATATATTGCTTAAGTAAGCACTTGGTTTCCATAAAAATATTGTTTACAAGCAAAATCAGTAAGGATAAATAATACTTTCTCAATTTTGTAAATGAGTGTATACCTCTTGTTTCCAACACCAAGGTAGTTTGGTCGTCTTTTATAGGATCCTATACTCCTAAGATTCATTCCTATTCCTAGGATTAACTATGAATAACAAAGCTTTCAACTTTTAAGATCTCTTTCCCTATTTTAATACTCTGAAATATGAAAATTTCATACTCTGAAAATGATTTCTACGGTGTGGGCTCTCTCAGCTGATGCGGACCACATTCTTGTTCCTTCTCCAGCTGACATGGCCACAAAATTCAACATCTGATGATCAAACTACTGGTGATGTAATAAAAGTTTCAGAATATTTGTTGGATTATCATTAACTAGTCCAATGGTTTCAAAAGGTAAATGGCAAGAAGAGAAAAACAAGGCTTGCTAGGGCAGAAATGGAAATGACTAAGCATTTATCTATTTTGTTAATTTATAACCCCTGCAAAATGTGTTAGCAAAAGAATCTGAATAACTCTAAATCTTCACATTAATCCCCAAGAAGCTACTCCCTTTGATTAGGGAAGAAATGGTAACCAGAGTTTCAGGAAATCTAAATTTGGCAATCATTGTAAAACGCCTATCCTTAGTTTTCAGATTTCTTCATCTAGAAGCTATCTACGGTCGTATTTTTAAAATGCTCCAAAACGTTACTAATTAGAAAAATGCAAATTAAAACAACTCTGAGGTACCAACTACCTCACACCTATCAGATTGGGTAATATGACAAAAAAGGAAAATGATAAATGTTGCAGGGGATGTGGGAAAATTGGGACCCTAATGCATTGTTGGTGGAGTTGTGAACTAATCCAACCACTGTGGAGAGCAACTGGGAACTATACCCAAAGGGCAATCAGACTGTGCATACCCTTTGAGGAAGCAATGCAGTCAGACCAACTAGTTCTGTATCCCAAAAAGATTTTTAAAGAGGGGAGGGAGGGGGAAGACTTATGTGCACAGAAATATTTTTAGCAGCTCTTTTTGTGGTGGCAAAGCATTGGAAATTGAAGGGATGCCCATCAACTGAGGAATGGCTGAACAAGTTGTGGTATCTGATTGTGATAGAATACTATTGTGCCATAAGAAATGACGAGCAGGCTGACTTCAGAAAAACCTGGGGAATACTTAATATGAACTGATGCAAAGTCAAGTGAACTGAACGAGAAGAATACTGTACATGGTAACAATGATACTGAATGATAATCAACTATGAATGATCCAAGATAATTCCAAAGGACTCATGATGAAAAATGCTATCCACCTCTAAAGAAAAAACTGATGGGCATCTGAATTTGAAGCATACTATTTTTTTTCACTTTCCTTTTTTTCTTTTGATCTGTTTCTTCTTTTACAACACAACTAATATGGAGTGTGAATGTTAAAAATTGTCTGTATGTAATTGGGAAAAAATAAAATACTACTTTTGAAAAATAATAAAAAATAAAAAGCCTACCCTAGAGTCTTAAAAGACATGGGTTCATTTTAAATCTTGCCTGACATATCTTGTGTGACCCTAAGAAAGTCACTTAACTCCATCTTGCATTGGTAGAGGAGGTTCTCTATGCAAATGAAATCACAGAAATACAAAAAAGAATTTGTCAGGATTACTGGTACTCAGGACTGGGAAGAGAGAATTGTGGTTTTGGATAATTATATTTTAGAAAGCAAATTTACTTGTAGAAGTTGAAAATAATTTTTAAAATATACATTAAAATTGTGTATATTATTTCAGCTAGAAATAAAATTCTATACAGCTCATTAAGCTATAGGCTTACTTCTGTAGAAGTAAAAGCATGTGGAAAAAAACCCAATAGTCATATTGACCTAACTGGTTCTGCAAAAATATGACATTAGGCAAAATAACATTATAAGGGCATACCTGGTCTATACAGGAACAATATTATAAATCAGTGATCAACCAAACAACATTATAGCAAGATTATGAAACATTATGGTTCAGTTATAAACCTAACCATGTTGGTCTTAGCAACGTTATGCCAGGCAGGCCTGCACTAGATACGGGTGCACATAGACTACCTTTTTCTGGTAGGAGATATATATGCATCTTCGTGGTGTTACAGCCATTACCAAATAATCCTTTTTTCAACTTTTCTTTGAAAACTGAAAAGGCCTGAAATAACCAATAGGAAATCTGAAATGAAGTATGGTACTTCACGGAGTCCACTACAATCCACTACTTCATATTCATTTTGCTTCCCCCCAAAAATAATAAAATATTTATTAAATTAATAACTACAATTTACAAGAAGTTCAAAAGCTGACTTTAAAGAAGAACCTTCTAATAGTAGTTTAGAAAAATGAAGTTAGAATCAAGCCTATAAAAATTACTTTAGTGGATACAGAAATTTTATCAAGACATTTAAAAGTCTCTAAGTAATATAGGGGCAGCTAGGTAGGGCACTGGGCTTGGAATCAGAAGACTATCTTCCATGAGTTAAAATTCAGCCTCAGACATTTACTAGCTGTGTGACACTGGGCAAGCGGTCACTTAACCTTGCTTGTCCCAGATTCTCATCTATAAAATGAACTGGAGAAAGAAATGGCTCTAGTATTTGCCAAGAAAACCCCAAACGGAGTTACAAAGAATCGGATGGCTGAAAAACAATACATTATGTGGACGCTGTATTTATAACATTTTTAAAAGGTTTATTATTACCCTTACAGCTTGAAGATTCTACGTTTCACAAAATTAGTGTTCATATATACTAATGGCCCAGTGTAAAGATTGCTGACTTTGTATTATAGTCATCAGACCCTTAATAGCTGTGTGACTTTGGTGAGTCATATTAACCTGTTGGTCTCGATTTCTTCAGTTGTAAAACAGAGGTGATAACACTCCCTACAGTACTACCCAGAGTGGTTTTGAGGATCAAGAGAAATACATAATGTACCTGGTTGTTATTATGTAAAAGCTAGTTAAAATGAGTAATAAGGCAATTCCTAAAAATGCTTTGAATGATGGCTGACAATCCTAATATTCTATTTTTTCAGAATATTTTTTAAGGAGCCATGAACAAAAACTCCATTCTTCTCTATGATCACCCTTAATAAAACTCTACTTCTTACATTATTTTGAGAGACTATTTCCTGAAATACTGTGAGTAAATACCAAATATTCTGGTGTTAAATGCCAGGCTCTCTCTCCAGTACTCCTAGCTATAAAACGGATTCTTGGAATCAGGAGGTCTACCTGTTGAGATCAATGACCTGTAACCAAATTTAGACACCAGCAGAACACCGGCCTAAGCCATGCTGTGTACCAAGATTGAGCAACGGTAGCTAAAATCTACTAAAACTATCCCACAGAAAATTGTGCAAGATGAGCGCTTTACTCTTCCAGAATTTAAAAAAAATAGGTTAATCCTGGTCATGGCCAGGACCAGGCACTTCTGGGAGGTGTTTTGGATTGCTGAGCCAGATATGGGGGTGGGGGAAGGGACCCTTGTTTTGGACGGCTGTCCCAGAGAACAGCCAGCTCCAGGCTAACCCCGGCGGGGGGTGGGGTAGAAAACATGCCAATATATCCGGAGGAAGGGCAGTTTCGCCCCCTTCTCCCATCTTCCCGTGTGGCTCATCTTCTGGATCAGTTTCCCCAAAGGGTCACGTGACTGGACCCGGAGGCCTCAGGGCAAGACCCCCTCCCCCCGCCCAAGAAATGAAGGCAGGCGCTCACGCACGCACGCACGGCCCCCTCCCCCACCCCGCCCGGTCAAGTTTGCTAACAAACCACACGCGGGGACCGAGGGGAGGGGGAGGCGCTCCCGGTTTCCCCCGGTGACACTGAGATCCCTGGTTCTTTGGGGGCCCCCAAGCAGCCTCAGCCCCAAGAGTCCTCCCTCCGGGGCCGGGGGGGGGGTTCAAGGGGATTCACTTCGGATGAGGGGGGCTATCCAGGAGGGGGAGCGTGAGGGTGGACCCTCCTAGGAGGCGAGAGAACAAACGAGACGACGCAAGTCCTCCCCCCGGTCCGAGCGGAAGAAGGCCTCGTCCCCGGACTGGGGAAAGTCCCGCTGTCAGGCGGACGAACTAGTCCCAGAGCGAGCGAGTCGTCCGCCGCCGCACGGCCGGGGAAAGGAGGAAGAGGGACTACTTTGTTACCTCTCTGCGCGGAGCCGAGCGAGGAGGTGATGAGTCGCGCGGCCGCGCAGGTACAAGCGCAGCAGCCGGACATCTCCGCCGGGCCTAGGCCGGGGCCGCCCCGCCGGCCGCCCTCACGTCGCCGCTTCCCGGCCTTAGCCGCTTTTTCTGCCCGGCGGTCCGCTCCGGCTCGGCTCCGGCCACCCTCGTCGGTCCCGGGTTCGGTGCAGAGCCTGCGTGCCTTGTCACTAGGCCGCGCCGCTCTTCCCGCCCCGCAGCCGCCGGCTCCGCCGGGTAGATATCTAACCACACCCCCCCAACCCACTATTCCCTTCCTCCCCCCACCCCCCTCCCGCCCACCGGGCCCGGGAGCGTGCGCGCGCCTGCGCCCTGGGATGCTGAGGGGGGAGGGGAGGGGGCGTGGGTACGCGCCGGGGAGGGGGTGGGGATACGTGAGATTAACGTGAGGTGGAGTAGGAAAGGAGAAGGGGGCGGAGACATGCGCAAGCGACCTCGCGTACCCAAAACTATTTGAGGACTACATGTCCCGTCAGGCCGTTCAGGGAGGTGTGCGCCCTCCCGTTCCTCGGATTGGAGTGTGGGAGACGCAGATTCCCAGACAGCCTGCTGGGAGTTGTAGTTCGGTAACTACCGATGGGCTGGATTGAAAACTTCCGCCGGGATTGTATAGAAATTCTTTCCAGTAGAAGGAAGGTAGGAAAAATAAAGGCAGCCAGAATAAACCCCGGGAGTACTTTAATGTGGCCCAGGAGGGGTAATTATCATGCTAATAAACAATTTTAGTCCTTTAATGTGAACAAATGCTTTCTAGAATTGTTTTTTACATTCAGTTTGATTTTCCTGAGACTTGAATTGTTCATATATAATCTATATCACGTTTGTCTTTCCAGTGAAGGGGGGAGAGAGGAGAGAAAGGAGAGAATCTGGAACTCAAAATTTTTAAAAAGAATGTTAAAATTTTTTGTTTACATGTAATTGAGAAAAAATAAAATTAAATGTTAAAAAAGTAAGATATTTGCAAGTGAATTGTCTTTGTTATGCGTATGTGAGAGAGAGATTGCGTATACATGATTTTCTTCAAATTTATTCCATCTCATTAGCAAAACGACAGCCTAAAAGTAATTTTCAGTAGTTATTAAAATGCTCTTGCCACTTGAAAAAAAAGAATTGGGGTCTTAGAATTCCTTTATGGATGGAATCCATGTGCTTGGGCTTTGTATTTGCAATAAGACAATCTCAGTTTGAATCTTAGCTCACCCTTTACTCCATGTGTAAGCAAGCTACTTAACTTTTGAGGTCTCACTCATTATATGGATTGACTATATAATCTATAAAATCCAGCTCTAAAGTTATGATGAGGATAAAATGCATCAGAACGTGAAAATGTACCATAGCCTAGCAAGACTTAAGGGAACTTGGTACTTGGTACTTTTCTTAGCTTTTAACAGCTGAACTGATTAAAAATAATGATGGGTTATATTAAGTTCTGACCTCTGTCTCTGAAGTCTCATTAGGGTGTGGAGGTAAAACTAAATTTTTTATGGCTATATACCAGTGGAGCACAAGCTCTGACAAGTCAACAAATTATGCAGATTGGGTAATGTATGTCTAGGAAGAAAAGGGATACGATAAATACTTGATTGATTAAACGTAATCTCTCTGTATCCACCTATCCCCTACCAGCTGGCCATTGTATGGCATCTATTTTCCAAAACTTGGGATATTGACTTTACAAAACTACCAAACTAAACAATCCCTAAATATGAACCATGCTAAACACAAAGTTATGTATAATGTAATTGGAAAGATGATAAATCAATGAAATTCTACAAATTTCTTATCAAGAATTCCTTTAGTCATCTTATCTCAACAAGATTTTTCAATACTTTTCCTAAGTGAATTGAGAGTTTTTTCTCAAAGATGATAAAACAGGAGGAATCATGCAATTTTTTTTCTCAGAGCTATGAACAAAGTTCATGTCCATTTGGAATTCAGCCAGTGAAGTCTTCACAAGTCACACAAATACCTTGTTTTGATTACTCATGCCTTTTAGGAATGTAATTAGTTTTTTATTTACCCTTGGCAGAAGTAGTATGGCTTAGTAGATAGAGGAGCAGCTTTGTATTCAGGAAGACCTGCAAAATGCACTCCAAAAAAGCTGACACAGTGATTTAATACTCTTACCTCCTTACACTGCTGGCAGTGTGGTGAATGAAAGCAGGATTTCTGGGCATTGGAGGATGTGAAGCAGTAAGGAAATATATGCTGTGTACTGAGTCTTAGAGACATAGGGGACATTAGAAAACAAGGCCCCCAAATGGAATTGAAACCAAATAATACAGTTAGCACCCGCTCTTTCCTCCTTCAGGGCAAGGTGATGTATGTGATCTTGTTGTCAGCCACCTACAAAAGGCAACAGCGCCTACGCTTGCTGTTCCTGTTCTTTTATGATGTCATCATTGAATCATAACTTTAGAGCTGAAAGAGACTTTACAGATCATGAAGTCAGTCATTCAATCAATAGATATTTACTGAGTACCAGGTACTATATAAGCACTGAGGATACAGGAAATGATGAAACACTCCCTCATATTCAAATGAGGGAGACAATATGTACATAGGTATATCTAGATAGAAGATTTCCTGGAGAAAGACAATGGCAGGTGTGGGATCCAGGAAAGGACTCCTATAGTAAGGTGGAATTTAAATGAAGGAGGCTCTTCATTTTATAGGTGAGGAAACAATCTCAGAAAGGTTATGTGACTTGTTTGGGGGGACACATAGCTAATAAAAAACAAAGAGTTGGGATTTGAACTCACTGTGACATAGTCTGAACATTAAGTACCTCTTGACTTCTATTTCCCTTGCAATTTTTAAGATATCTTGCACAAGGTGTTGTGCTAGTCACTGGGATTATATTGTCACTATTTGAAGTATAACCTGGTTTTCACCCAAGCCTGGGGTGTTTTTGTAAGCTGATTGTTGTAAGAGACATACCTGGATAATAGAATACTAAGCAGATATGACACTGAGTACCCTATCCAGGAAGTGGAGCTTACCAGAATTTGGGGAAAGTTGGCTTATGGTAAGACACAGGCTAATGGGGAGGAGAAGAAGCAGCTTTGGAAGCTGCAAACATATAAGGGAAGTTTGATTCTCATCATGTCTCTGACTGCGAGCTTACCTTCCAAAAGACTTGGAAGACTTTTCCTATGAGTGAGACTGGAACTTCTGCCTCTTGGTTTGAGCTGAGATATCATCTCACTTTCAGCAAAGAGAGCTCATTCACCCTTGCATATTATCTGATATATTCTAACCTCTATAACTTGTATTTCTGCTTGCTTGAATAAATGGGTTTACTCATATTCACTATTTATGGTAGTCTTTTGCGTAGGAAGGGGCCAACCTGACTGGTGTAAGTTTGAGGCTACTTTCCTCGCTTAAGTTAAAGGCTACAAACTAGAAAAGCATCCTTTTTTTCTGAACCCATTGAACCCTAAGACCAGCAGTTTTTAAGGGGAGCTGCCATAATTCTAGTCTTATACCCCTCTTGCAACAAGCCAGTAAATAAGTATATATTATTGTAGGTGCTCCAGATACAGAGGAGGTACCCTTGAGGAGGTCACAGTCTTATGGGGAAGCAATTTGTAAACAGCCATGTACAAACAAAGCTATATAAGGAATAGATAGGAATTAGTCACCACAGAAAAGGCACTAGAATTAGAAGAAATCTGGAAAGGCTTTCTGTAGAATGTGAGATTTTAGCCAGGACTTGAAGGAAGCCAAGAAGTGGAGATGAGAGAGAATTTTCCAGGCTTACAGGATATCCATCAGAGTCAAGATATGGATTGTCTCAAGGAACAGTAAAAAGGCCAGTTTCATAGGATTGAAGGGTGTAAGACTGGAACGGTGCGGGGCGGGGGATTGGTTATGAAGGACTTTGAATTTCAGAGTCTAACACTAAGTTCGTACTTCAAAAAGATCAAAGAAAGAGGAGAAGGGCACATATGTACAAAACAATTATAGCAGCTCTTTTTTTCCTGCTAGCAAAGAGGGATGCCCATCAGTCGAAGAATAGTTGAAGTAGTTGTGGTATATAAGTATGATAGAATACCATTATGCTGTATTATCATTAGACTGATCAAGGAGACAATTTCAGAAAAACCTAGGAAGACTTGCATGAACTGATGCAAAGTGAAGTGAACAGAACTGAAAACAATTTATGTTGTAACAAATATTGTAGAGATAATCAACTTTGAAAGACTTGAAAACTGATCAGTGTATTGACCAATCGCAGTTCCTAAGGATCCATGATGAAGCATATTCTCCACCTCCAGAAAGAGGACTGCTGAATTCAGAGAACAAATTGAATCGTATTTTCTTCTATTTCTTTCCCTTTTTGGGTGGGGGGAAGGTAGCAGAACATGGCTAATGTAGAAATCTATTTTGCATGTCTATACATATTTGTAATGGGTTTTACTTTTCTTGTCTTCTCAATGGGTAGAAGAAGGAGAGAATTTGGAACTGAAAATAAAATAAAATTGAATTTGATGTTACAATTTTTTTAAAAAACCAAACCAAAGAGTTTGTACTTCTTACCAGAATAGTCAGACCTGCACTTTAAATCACTGTGTCAGAATGTCAGACCAGAGACTAAAGTGGGGAGAGACTTGAGGCAGGCCAGCCTACCAGCAGGTAGAAGTGAGAAGATGAAGGCCTGCGCCAGGGAGGTGGCAGCTTCAATTGACTGAATATGAGAGGTGAGAGATGCTGAGAAATCCAAAACGACTCCTTCATTGGAGTCTGAGGAACTGATAGGATACTGATAGCATAGGTACCCTCTACAGTAATAGAGAAATTTAGAAAGGGGTAGAGTTTGGAGGGAAAGATAATGAGTTCAGTTTGGAGTTTAAAAGGTCTCCAGTACATCCAGTCTGAGGTTTCTGATAGACCTGGAGGTCAGCAAAGAGATTGGCACTAATAGATTTAGAGACTCAGCAAGATAGAGATGACGACTAAATCCATAAAAGCAGATAAGTTAAGAGATTGAGAGAGAAGGAGCAAACTCCCAGTCACAGCCCTTCTCTCAAGGCAGAGATTTGATCTCCTTTGGAAGGAGATGGGGGTAGAGATCACACTGCCTACAAACCACATTTAGACAAACCTTGTGGACATACATAACCTCTATGGGCTTCTGCATCTTACCAGGCAAGTCTCAGACACCTAACTTCATCTGATTTCCTACTTTCCTGCATCAGCCCAGCTCCACCAACTACCTTGTTACCATTGGAGACCATTCCTCCCCTTCTAATTAATGCATTCTTTCGCTGCCTTCAGTTCTGGAAAGGTCATCCAATCTACTTCTGCCATTGGTTTTGGAAGGACGGTGTCAACTGCTCCCCCAGGGCCCCATTCGCTACCTGGTAGGTGAGATTTCTGGACCGAAGCATATTCTTGAGGACAAGAACTGTTTTCTTTTGTGTTTATATCCCCAGCATAGTGTTTGTCACTCGCTAAACACTTCATAAATATTTTTCATTCATTCACATTCAAGGTAAGGAGGTAGGAGTTTTCAGAGCCTAGCAAACAATCGATGTAGGAACTCAGGCTAAAAGTAACATGTAAGTCAATGGGCCAGTGAGGTACATTTTACAGAAATCAGCATCATGAATAAAAGGTAGCACATGAAAGATTTGCTATACTTGTACTAAACTTTTACACTGCTGTATTGAAAAACAATAAATCAAAAATTATTTATTTATTATTATGAACTTGACAAACCTGAACAAACATGGACATTGCTTTTAAGCAATGAACCGATAAATTTTGTTGCTGCTCAGCCTGTTCAGTTCTTCATGACTTGTTAAGTTTGAGAAACTGGTAATGGGGTGATGGAACTTAGACCCCTAAAAGGAAAAGGTCATGGCTTTGAAAGCAATCCGGTCCCTGAATTTTCCCATAGCTTCACCTCAGACTACTTGATCATCTAATTAGCTTACTTGACAAATTCCTTTCACTGTAACTCTTAGCCCAACCCATACTCCTTACTATTCCTTAATCCTATCCAGATCCTTTCTACGTCCCTTTTGTATATAAGCATCAGTCTCACCCCCATTAAGATGCAGGTTCGCTAGGAAACCTGCCCACTTCTATTGGCCTTGCAATAAATTTTGCCTGCATCTTGACTGGAATACTTGAATTCATTCCAGGTGGATACAGCCCTATAACTTGACATTTTGGGGTTTCCAGCAATCCCAAACCATGTGACTGGGGACAGCCAGTTTAAAATATCAAGTAGATGATTGTATGGAAATCATTGCCAAAAGTTCTGGAGTTTATAGTGAGAAAATCAAGAATTTGAAATTTTCTGTCTGTTGTGAATTATGGGAAGAAATCTATCTTTTAGTCAAGGCTGAGACCAACGATGATATAACAGTGTTTTGGGACCTCCTTTACCCTGCCTTAAGTCGACCCTTTTAAATACAAACCCTCAAGGATTGGCCAGGAAGGAGAGAGTCACTGCCTTTTGTTTGTAATTTGTTAAAGAACTCTGACTTAGAGTTCTTAATATAAATTCCAGAATTTAGAATGATTTCCATATAATTACCTACCATACCTGGTACTAGGGGAAGCTGAGGCTGGTAAATCACTTGAGTTTGAGAGTTCTGAGCTGTGTGCAGTAGAGTTAAAGCTAATCAGGTGTCTTCTTAGAACCAAAAGGAGGAGTCCCCAGGATTAGGGAGGTCACCAGAATGCCTAAAGAGGTTGGAAACAGCAGATTAAATCGTTTGTGCTGATCCACAGGAGAGATTTAGTTCTGTGAGTGGCTGCTGAACTTCTAGCCTAGGCAAGATAGGGAGACCCAGTCCAAAAAGAAAAGAAAAGAAAAAAGATCTAGACCAGCCAGCCCTGTCCTTATGCTCTACTGCAGTGGGGAACTGCAGCCTTGAGGCTACATGTAGCCTTCTAGGTCCTTGGGTCTTTTGACTAAGTCCAAGTTTTACAGAACAAATTCTTTTATTTAAGGAATTTGTTCTGTGAAGTTTGGATTTAGTCAGAGGGCAACACTTGAGGATCTAGAGGTCCCCACTGCTGCTCTACTATTTGATAAGCACACATTTCCTGTTAGGAACTTAAGGGGTCTGTGCTATTTTCCTGAAGCTTACCATATTTTCTGAATCTTCATCTAACTAGGAGCTTTATGTATGCCATATTGATTTAATACAGGGCTAGATCTTGCTACAGACTGGCTTTCTGAGTTAGCCCCTTATCTTTCTATCTACTTCTATTTTGAATGATTAGTTTTGATGTCTTAGCTTTTTAACATTCTGCACTTCAAATTTTGTTAGTTGTCTATTTAACTAAACCCATCTATGTTCTCTTGTCTTCTGTTAGTAAATGGACTTGACTGGCTCCTTAAGAATATATATTCTGTTTCACATTTGTACCTTTTCTAGCCAGAAATAAAAAGGCAGAATTATGTACTCATTTTTGCAAGCAGTCTGGTAACTATTATCCTTAACTATATTTGATTTGGGTTAGGAGTTTCTCTCCCAGACATTGCATAGGAAAACACCTACTAATCTTCTATCAGATTATCTTTTAGACTACTAGGTAAAAGTGCAATTACTATTTATAATAGTTCAATTTAGTTTAGAAATCATAGTTTTTGTCCTTCATACTCAAAGATAAATGATATCAGGAAGGTAATGTCATGACTTGTAAATGATTTGGATTTAAGTGAGGGAGGGCTATGCAAAGTCACCAGGCTCACTTTCTCCTCTGGAGCCATCTGTGTCCACTGGCAAGATATAGATCAGGAAGACTGGAGATGACCCCTGATTAGTGGGAGACCTTGACCTTCTTAAGCTAAGGTCTTTCCAAGTCTCAGTTTGTCTGAGACAATACCCATTCAGTGATTAAGGCTAGGTAAGAAATGAGGCAAAGAATGGCCTCTTACCTAGAAAAAAGAAATCAATGTTGGAGGGGAAGACCCTCTGCTTCTGGCCACAACAGAAACAATTGCTTTTACATTCACTCTGAGGCATCAGAGCCCAAAGTGACAAAGTGAGGCTTGGGAATAACCCAAATGCCCATGAAGGTACTCAGGATCATAATTTATCATCTCTTTTTAGAACATAATACATCCAGATCACAATATCCTTCTGCTGTTTCCTGACAAGTTAATGATGCTTGAAAAAGAAAGTCAAATGTAATTTTCTAGCTCAAATCCTTTCACCTGGGGAGATGACATTTGGTCTTCAGTTATTTACCTTTTATGTGCTGCATATCTGAAAGCAAGTTTTCTCTTTGAATGACTTCATTTTCTGAAGAACTCTTTTCTTTGTATTTATTTCAATATTTTCTTTGCCCCTTCCAGGATTGTAAAACTAAATCTCTTGTTTATGAAGAGTAGAAACTTAAAAGTTTATCATTAATTAATTGGTCGGAATAATTGATCTAATATGTACAAAGCACTGGCCTAAGCCCTGATTGAGGATCCATGGGAAATACAAGATGGATTCCTTGTCCTTAAGGAGCTAAAGACTGACTTGAGAAACAAAATATAAACAAGAAAATATTTTTAGAGCAACAAACAACCAATTTTTTAAAAAAAGATATATCCATTGCTTTAGTGGTAACTTACTGAGAACATAGTTGTACAGAATAATATGAACAATTTGAACATTTTCACCAATGACATGGATGGATATCGATTAAAATGAAATAATGTATGTAAAGCACTTTATGAACCTTAGACTACTACATAAAGGCTAAATTTTTTTTAATTTACTGTTTAAAAAAATAGATGGCATAATTGTCAGGTTTTGTGGAGGGAAGCTAATATCCCGGATGGCAAAATCAGGTCCCAAAAACATCCCAACAGACTAAAATAGAAAATTAAAGAAAATTAAATTTAAAAGGGATAAATGTAAAGCCATGAATTTAAATATTTTAAAAAACCATCTGCACAAGGACAGGATGCATTCATTCAGAAAGTATTTATTAAGCACTTCCAGTGGGTCAGGCATTGTGCTAAACATAGTGGATAAAAAACAAAATCTTGCCTTCAAGGAACTCACATTCTAATGTAAGTGGGAAAACAACATACAAATAACGACATACTACTATCTATATGCATACATATGTATATTTCACATATATGGTATGTATTATATAAAGTAAACGCTATATGTGTGTGTGTGTGTATATATATATATATATACTATATAATGTGTGTGTGTGTGTGTTATGAATATAGAGTTATCTCAGAGAAAAAGGACTGAGGTGAAATGGGCGACTTGGAAGGGACTGAAGAAGGCAAGATATTTTCCATAAGGAAAAGACCTGAGGGATTTAATGTACTACAGATTCAATAATAAAAACTCTGATATGGCAGCACTTTCTCCCCAAAGTAATGTGGCTTAAATTCAGTTCAATGCCATTTATTGAATATCTGCTGTGTACAAGGTATTGTGGTTGACAATGGGTATACCAAGATCTTTGACTCCATAGAATTTACAGTTTAAAGGGACAAATGAGATAGACTCACAAACAAAAATAAAACAAGTTTTAAAATGATTAAGTGCATAGGAAAAGTCAAACAGTGGCATGAGAGAGTCAAGGATAGAGAGGCCACTTTTAGCCAGGGAGATCAAGGAAAACACCATGGAAGAATTGGTACCTGAGGAAGGTCCTAATGGAGAAGGCTGAAGAGTCATTAAAGAGGTAAAATGGATGTGGGGGAGAGCAGGTGAAGGCAGAGAGGACAGGATAAGAATAGGAAGGAGCAAGTATACCAGTTTTGCTGGAGTATAATGTCCACAAAAGGGACAACTGATCATAGGGGAAATAAAAGAGGAGTTTAGGAAACATCTCTCAAGCTTGGAAGAAAAGAGAAGCATGATATAGTAGTGATAGCAAATCTCAACGATCTGAATATCTCCTGAAATCCTCTTCCAGAAACAAAGAAGTTAAAAATTTCTTGGCTTGCCTTCATGTTAATTTTGTCCTTCAGAAAAGTGGATGAAGTAATGTGGGTCAACTGATGACTACAGATGAGAACTTTGGAGGGAAAGGGACCACTCTATCACAAAATTTGTGATGGAAGACAGAAAAGCTAGGTTTAATCTAATAGATGCCCAAGGTTTTTGGAGAGCTGTTTTTGAAGGGTTCAAAGAAAGGATAGCTGGAATCTCCAAGACTAAAGTTCTCTAGAGGAAATCTGCCCAGAGGAGAAGGTCTTAGTAAGAAAAAGAAACAAAAATAGAATTCTAATAAGGAATGAAAGGAGTAATTGTTTAAGGAGACCAATGTAGATGCCCTGGAAACTCGACAACCAACTTTGGTTGTTAAAAGATGTACAGAAGATGGAAGTAAGAGTAGTGAAATGAAGGTGAATATAAAAGCAGTACAATGATGTAAGAACACTGTCAGAACACTGTAGAAACACTTATGTTTCAAGTAAGTTAGGGGTTGCAAGGAGTGTAAAGATGATGAAAAGGCTTTATTTGTTTTTTTCAAGGTATTTTGAGAGAAAGAGGGAAGGAAAGGAAAAAAGAAGGGAAAGTGAACTACTTGGTTGGATGACAAAGATAATGGAAAAAGGAGAGAAAGCAGAACTGCTGAATTTTATTTTCTTCTGTTTTCTCTACCAAAGAAAGTAATGTTAGACTAAAAAGAAAAGAGCAAAAATAGCTAATAAGGAGTTGAAACTTCCACACAAGTAGGGCAGTAATAAGAGCTTTTCAGGGCCCTTAAAAGGTTCATGTCACCTGGCACAGAAAAACTATATCACAAGATAGTGAGAGAGATAACAGAAATAACTACTAAGATGCTTCCAGTGATTTTTGAGAAATATTGGAGAATGGGTTCCATTTAAAAAAAAAAAAAGGAAGAGGTTAGATAGACTCTGTAAACTATAGGCCAGTGAGTTTGCCTTCAATTCTCAGCAAAATGCCAAAATGTTTTATTAATGGATCCCCAGGATAGCAGAGGATGAGATGGAGAGATAGTGTCATGGGAACAAAAAGCATAAGCTTGGACAGATTTCAGGAGAATAGAAGGGCTTGGCGGGTTATGGTCTGTTGGGTCACCAAGAGTCAAACGCCACTGAACAACGACAAAAATTATTCATGAGAGGGTTAGTGAACATTTAGAAATCACAATTAGCCAGCTTCACCAAAAACAAGTTGTGTCAAGCTAATCCCATTTCTTTTTCTGACAGGATAATTAAACTGGTAGCTTCAAGAAATGTAGCTATAATTTCCCTAGATTTTTATCAAAGCATCAGAATAATAACATCATTTGTACTATTCTTGTGAAAAAAATGGGGAGATGAGGGGTAGAAAATAGCAGATTAAGCATTGGCTAGATGAATGGACCCAAAAAGTAATTATTCATGGTCCTATGACAATTGTAAAGGTCATGAGTGGAGTACGCCAAAGATCAGTACTTGGTTCAATGGTATTTAACACTTCTGTAAATAACTTGGTTGAAGGCAGATGGAATTTACAGATGCTACAAAGTCAGGAGGAATAACTAATACTTTGAATGACTGTCAAATGCTAAGGAGACCTCAACAGGTTAGAACTTTGAGCCAAATCTTCAATTCTTTGATAGATTAGGAACCTAGTTAATGTGGGTATTTCTTTCAGTGATAATTTTGTAGAGATGAGAAAGTAAGCATTTGAATTATTAATAATTAGTATTCTGTCACCTTTTTTGTAGCAAAAGGCTTGAGATTCTTTTTTAAGCTAATAAGATGAAGTTTAAGAACAAATGTAAAAAGTTTACATGGGTTCAAAAAATCAATTTAGGAATAAGTTTGACTAGACAAAAATTTATGTGAAAAAGATCTGGGGCATGGTAAGCCAAGAAGATAACATGATCTTGGACTTTATTAAGAGAGGTCTAGAGCCCACAGCGAGGAGGTAATAGGGTTGATCCCTGAGGTCAGACCACATTTGAGATATAATGTTCACTTCAGGGTGTCACATTTCAAAAAGGATATTGATAAGCTAGAATGTTCCCGGCACAGAGTAACCAATATGGCAGTGAACCTGGAGATTATCTTGTATGTTCAAGGAACTGGGAGTGTTTAGCCTGGATAAAGAAAGATAAAGATAAAGAAAGACTTATTACAGACTTAATATCTGTCTTCAAGTGGCTGAAGGCTATCATGCAAAAGAGGGATTCTAGTTCCATTTAGTCCCTGGGACAAAGAGGTGGTTGAAAGTGGGAGAGGTAGATTTTGGCTTGATAGAAGACATATTCTTATTTTATTTTATTTGTTTTCAGTGTTCTACAATCACTTCTACATAACTTAGATTTTTTTTCCCCTCCCTCTCTCCCTTCCGCTTACCTCCCCACTCTCTCCCTGAGACAGCATACAGTTTTATATAGGTTCTACACATACATTCCTATTAATTTGAGTTCTTTAAGAGTGAATTGAGTTGCTTTGGATAATGTAGAATTCCCTATCACTAGAGAAAAAACTGGATGACCACTTGGGTTTGTTCAAGAGGGAATTATCATTCAAGTATATGTAGTTCACTCCCAACTGTGAGATTCAGTGAATTCTTAGAATAACACAAGATAAAACTTGTTGTTGTTTGGTCCTGTCAGATTCTTCATAACCCTATTTGGGGCTTTCTTAGCAAAGATACTGGAGTCTTTTGCCATTTCCTTCCCCAGCTCATTTTAAAGATGAGAAAACTGAGGCAAACAGGGTTAAGTGATTTGCCCAGGGTCACCCAGCTAGGAAGTGTCTGCAACTAAATTTGAATTCACAAAGATGAGTCTTCTTTATACCCTAGGTCCAGCACTCTATCCACTGTGAAACCTAGTTGTTTTCGAGATAACACTAGATAGGCAGGTTGGAACTAGATTTTTGAATACCTTAAGTGCTAAACTATGGAGTTTGAATTCTATGCTTTAGGCAGTAGGATGTGACTCAAAATTTTTGAGGAGGAGAGTAATGCAGTGAGACTTCTGCAAAGATAATTTTGGTAATGATGTGTAAGATATATTGAAGGTAAGAGAGACCTAGAGTAAAGACACTAGATGAAAGTTTATTATAATATTACAGCTCCTGAAGTAGGAGGTATAACCAGGTAGCATAATTTGGATTTGAAAGATGTTTTAAAAATTTAAAAAAAACAGGATTTGGCAAATGCTTGGATATAGGGTGTAAAGGACAGGAAAGACTCAAGCATGACTTGGAAGTTTTCAGTCCTCTCACTATTCTGGTCAATTTCTTCTGGAAACATTCTAACTTGTCTCTGTCTTTTCTAAGATTGCAGGGTAGGATCCCATATGGTAAAATGTTTCAGAGGAAGTCAGCCCAGGTGGGATAGGAATTGCTTAGGGATGAAATTCTGACACATGGGAAACAATTCCAATGAGAAGAAAAAATGGCTTGTGTCTGAAGAGACCAACATGGATGAAGAGGGAATTCACTAAATAGCTTAAATTTCTAAAAGATGGAAGAAAGTTCAGGTAACAAGATGGCAAAAGAACATGAAAATGATCCTGTAAAATTCATATCACGAATGCTAAAGAACAGAATGAACTTAGACTGGTAAGGTAAGCTAAGGATAACAAAAAGGGAGATTCATTGTTTGCTTTAGCTCCATTGGGACAAAGTAGGAAAAAAAGATGGTATGGAACTTTTGCTTAGGGTGGGTGAGATGAGAATGAATCACCGCAGAGAAGCAGAGCTACTCAATGCTTTGTTTCGTTTTCTCTGCCAAGGAGGACGACCTATATACTGAAAATCAAAGAATTCCTACCCGCCCTTGATGAATTCAAGTCTCCTGGGCCAGATAAACAACATGATCAGGTCCTGAAAGAACTTGCTGTTGGGAGTGTTGAGTCGCTATTGGTGATGGTTGTATGATCGTGGAAATAGAAGTACAGGAAAAATGGAGAAGGGCAAATGTTATCCTGATTTTTCAAAAAAGGAAAGAGAACACAATCTTTAAATTACAGGTCAGTGAACTTGTTTTCAATTTTTTTTTTATTTTTAAATTTTGTTTTATTTTTTGTTTAACTTTAACTCCTAGGACACTCTCACATTGATTATTCAATCAATGGCTGGCAGACCTCTGCAAAGAGAAAGTGATTACAGAGCCAGCACAGTTTTATCACAAACAATTCATGCCAGACTAACCTCTTTTCCTTTTTTTGAGATGATCACTGAACTAGTGATATATGGCTGTAGATATATAATTTATTGGGATTTTAACAAACCTTTTGATTTTGAAAAAAAATTTGCTATTTTTTCATGTTATTTTTGAGGACAAGATAGAGAGATATAAACAATTATATAATCAGATAGATTTAGAACTTGTTGGTTGGCCAGACTCAAAGAGTAGTTATTAGTGGCTTGATGCCAGCGTGACAGCAGGAGAACCTCAGGGATCTGTGCTTAGTCCTGAGTAATTTAATATTTTTATCAATGACTTGGATAAAGGCACAGATGGATGCTTATGAAATTTTCAAGTGGCAAAAAGCCAGAAGGAATAGTTAAAAGCTGGTTTGAATGAGCCAAGATCCAAAAGCTAGTGCAACTAGATGGCACAGTGAATGGAGGGCTGAGGAAAATCTGAGTTCAAATCCAGTCACATATTCTTACTAGCTTAACAGCTAGCTGATTGCCTCAGTTTCTTCATTTGTGTAATGGGGTTAATAATTTGAGCTCCTTCCTTACAAGATTGTTGTAATTATACAATGTTTGTATAATCCTTTGCAAATCTTAAAGCACTATGGGATGCTAGCTAATATTATCGTTAGTCCCTCCTCATCTCTGCCTATTGAAATCTTTATCTTCCTTTAAGGCTCAATTTAGGTTTCACCTCTTCTATGAAACCTTTCACTTAGAGTTCTTTCCCTCCCCAGATGACCCTGCATTTACTTTTTTTATGTGTACATGTTGAATGTCTCTAGTGGAATCACATAAGGCTCGGTACTCCACCTTAATAACCCACACTCAGTCCTTGTGATCGGAAGGGTGGAACCATGAATTCCAAAACCTCCATTTAAGGATGGAACTCAGCTCAGAACATTTGTAGGGCTTCTCTGACTTTTCCACCAAACTCCCTCATCAGGCACCTTCCCTGTTGCCTTCTGTTTTATCCTTGTGTGCCAATCCATTAGATTGTAAGGTACTTGAAGGCTGGAGCTATCTTTTTTTATATTTATACTTTAGGTGCTTAACACAGTGCCTGGCACATAGGAGGTACTTAATAAATGTTTACTAATTGATTTATTGGTTGACTGCTAGAATGTAGACTCCTTGAGTGAGCGAGCAAACATCTATCTATTAAATGCCTTTTACGGGTCAGGCATTGTGTTAGGGATTTGGGTATTCCTAGCACTCAGTACAATATCTGGCTCATAGTAGCTGCTTGATGAATGTTTGCTGAATTGATTTACTGACTAGGAAGATTCCCTGGTGGCATTAGAATTTAAGGTGGGCTTTAAAGGATTAGTGGGAAGTCAATAAGTAAAAAGGATATTCCAGACTCAGGGAACAGCATGAACAAAAGATGGAGGTGGGAAAATGTAGGATACATTGAGAGGACAGAGAGTAAATGGCTGATTTTATTTCTCAATATGTGGAAGAGAGCAATATGTAAGATACAGCTGATTCCAAATTATAAAGGGTTTTGAATGCCAGACAATAGAGTTTGAGTTTTACTTTGTAATCGGGTGCAGTTAGGTGGTAAAGTGTTCCAGAATCAGGAAGACCAGAATTCAAATCCAGTCTCAAACACGTATTAGCTGTGTGACCATGGGTAAGTCATTTAACCCAGTTTGCCTCAGTTTCTTCATGTCAGATGGGATGGAGAAGGAAATGGCAAACTGCCCCAACTATCTTTGCCAAGGAAACCCCAAATGGGCTCACGAAGAGTTGGAAACAACTGAAATAAATGAAAAAACAATTTCAAATTGTAGTTAATAGGAAACTACTTAGGACTTTTAAGTTGTGGAATGACGTGACCAGATCTTTGCATAAGAAAGAATGCTCTGACGGTGATCTGAACCCTAGAATAGAATGGGGAGAGAATGGCTATGTTTGCAGTACTTCAGGTGGGTAGAAGTTAGATTCTCTACTCTAGCAGTCAATGAGAAGGGAAAGAAGGGGGCTGACACAAGAGATGTTACCGAGGTGGAACCCCCAGGACTTAGAGATTGGATATGACAATATGAAGATCAATAGATCCCAGAAAGAGAAAAGCTAGGATTCACATAGCACTTTAAGCTTCATGTTTTTATCTCATTTGATCCTAACTACAGTCTTGGGAGGGAAATGCTATTATTTTTCTCCTTTTACAAATGAAGAAACTTAAACAGAGATAAAGAAACTTGCCTACAGTCATGCAGCTAGTAAGTAACTGCAGTGGGATTTGAACTTATCTCTTCCTGACTCAGTGTCTAGTGCTCCTAGCTACTTACATGAAAGACTGGGAGAATGCTGGACAGATATAGTGAAGTCAGAAAAGGATAATAAGCAAAGTCTTTTTATCTTTAATAACATTTAAGAGGTCAGAACTGGAGAGAGAATCCTTGCTAATGGTCTCAGTTGCATGACAGTAGCCTGTGTAGGACCTCTGTCTAAGGACTGTGGTTCTCTTTATTTTGATGTTAATGGCAGAGTTAAAGTTGATAGTATAGTGGAAAAAGCATTGGATTCAAAGTCAGAGTCCTAGGCTCTGGCCATGCTGCTCACTTAACTGTGTGTCTCTGGGCACCTCAGTGCATGTTTTGAGTTTCTGTTTCCTCCTCTTTAAAATGAGAGGGTTGGATTAGATGAATCCCTCAAGTCACTTCAGCTTCAAATTCTAGCATCCTGAATTGGGGCTGGACAGAGCAATCGATTTCCACTTCTTTATGTTCAGGGAATGGATCAATAGATGGCGCTAACATACCATCTGACCATTGTTCCACGTTACGCTTGTCCCGAGGAAAGGGAAAAAATATTACTGGATAAGGTATGTTTTCCAAACAAAAAAATGGGGCTTGTAGTCTGACAAAGCTTAAAAAAAAACCACCATAATTAAGAATATACTCTCTCTTATGAAACGCAGGACTGGAAATATCTCCATGTTGCACCCGTTGAAAATTAAACTTTGGAGTCTCTCCTAGAGTTTATGCATAGTGTTGCAAATTATGGCTTCTTGAATATGTTTTGAGTGTTTTCCTGTGTTATTTCTTCTTTTGATAGTTCAAATGTATCATCTTGAAGCTTCTTTCTCATGCCCCTCTCTATTTTTATCCTTTCTCTTTAATGCAGGGAGCCTTTTAATTTCAAAGAAAGCTTCCTCAGAAACAAGGAAGGAGAAGAGATGAAAGAGGCCTGTTTTGTAAGCACTTTTACATTTATTTGATGGGAGGAGGGGCACTGCTGTCCACTTTCTTGACCCACTTTTTATTTTATTTTATTTTATTTTATTTATTTATAAATGTTCTACAATCACTTCCTTAAAATTAAGATTTTATCTCCCCACACCTTCCCCCCACTACCCCCCTCCCTCTCCATGAAAGCATACAATTCTGTATAGGTTTAACATATACTTTCCTATTGAGCATATTTTCACTATAGTGATGCTATGTAGTCGCACTGACATAAGTGGAAGAAATCATATAACAAATCAAAACATAATACACTAAAACCCACACACACACAAACATGATCTGCTAGACCCATTTTTTTTTGATGAAGGCCACGGATTACTAATTCCAGATTCACCCCAGCAATTACCTGTTCCACTCAACCCCAGAACTGCTAGAGGGAAAAGCTAAATTCTCTTTGGTTTGCACAGAGCTGACAATCTCTATTTCCTTAGCTCCACCCCTTTCGTAGGGGACCAGTAGTCCTCTCTTTTGTCTAGGGGTGTGGTCACATGTGGATTTATGCAATTAGTGTTTTGGTTTAGACCTCATCCACAGGGAGACTGACCTCTTCCCTTCTGTAAAGGATTTAAGCGGATTCTAATCTCATGTGCATTGCAAGAAAGAATAAACCCACATATGGTTTGTTTACATATATATATATATATATATATATATATATATATATATATATATATATTATCCCTTATTTTGATCAATTAAGAGAAAGGAATGAACTCAAATATATTGTAATCCATGTGAGTTGCATAACTATGGCTCCTTCCAAACCTAAGCCCCTTAAAATCAGTCTATAAGCACACCCCAAACCTAGGAGTTTAAGAAAGTACATAGCTTACTTGCTTAGACTTAAATCTTTAACTCCCAAAGCTTTAGCATTCAGCAAGGATGAAGCGTTAGCTATTGAGGTTTGGGGGAGTGCTATTTAGCTGCCTTAGGATTTAACCAACTCCCCTTGCCTTTCTTGGTTAGTGGTTAGGGGAAAACATTTACCTACCACTTTATCCCTTATTTCTCTCTCTCTCTCTTTGTCTTTACTTCCCTTTTCTCTTTTAAAGTTCAAGCACTGGCCACATCCCATGTCATTTCCATCCCAGGGCCTTTTGTTATTTATCATCATCTCTAAGCAGCAAAAGCCTGAAATCTCCATGGGACAGGGCACAAATAGCTTTTTTCCTTCTTTTTCTCATGCTGCCATTAGAGATGAGTAAGGAGGGGGTTACAATTATGTTAAACTTGATTAATTTTATTGTGATATTAAATTAATAAGAAACCATTTGTTTTTTATTATTATTGCTAGTTATTTAGTAGAGCATCAGAATGGAATTTCCTTCCTCCCCCCTATTTTCCAATTTGTTATTTAACATTCTTTTGAAATTTTGAGTTTCAAAGTCTCTCCCTCCCTCCCTCTTACCCACTGAGAAGACAAACAAAATGATAGCAATTATACATGTAACATCATACAAAACATATTTCCATATTAGCCATATCACAAAAAAGCAAGAAAAATAAAGCAAGAAAATTATACTTCAGTTTACACTGAGTTCACCAGTTGTCTTTCTGGAGGTTGATAACATTTTTTCATCATGGCTCCTTTGGAATTGTCTTGGATTATTGTATTGATTTTTCACAGTTGACCATCATTACATCATTTCTGTTACTGTGCCCAGTGATTTCCTGGTTCTTCTCGTTTTACTTCCCATCAGTTCATACAGGTGTCACTGTGTGTGTGTGTGTGTGTTTTCTGAAACCATCCTGCTTGTCATTTCTTATAGCACAATAGTACTCCATAAAAATTATATGCTACTGTTTGTTGTCATTCCCCAATTGATAAACATCCCCTCAATGTCCAATTTTTTGCCCCCACTAAAAGAGCTGCTATGAATATCTTTGTACATATAGATCATTTTCCCTCTTCTTTCAACTCTTTGGTGTATGGACTTAGAAGTAGTATTTCAGGGTCAAAGGATACGTACGGTTTTAATAGCCCTTCAGGCATAGTTCCAAATTATTCTCCATAACGGTTGTATCAATTTACAACTCTACCAACAATTCATGAATGTCCCTCATTCCTTCCAGCACTTCTCATTTTTGATTGCTGTAAGGTGGCATCTCGGAGTTATTTTAATTTGCTTTTTACTAATCAGGAATGATTTGAGCATTTTTCATTTGATTATAGATAGCTTTGATTTCTTCTTCTGAAAACTGCCTGTTTATTATCTTTTAACCATTTATCAATTAGGGAATGACTGTTATCTTTATAAATTTGACTTAGTTCCCTGTATATTTGAGAAATAAGGCCTTTATCAGAGAAACTTGCTGTAAAATTTTTTGATGTTACTTCATTATCTATAGTACCTTTTGGTACAATGTAGTTACCCTGTTTTATTTTTGCTTTAGCTTTGTGTGAAATCATGATTGCTACCCTTACCTTTTTAAGTTTAGCTGAAGCATAATAGTTTCTGCTCTATCCCTTTATTGTGTGTGTTTCTGTTTTAGTCATATCTCTTATACCCACTATATTATTGGATTCTGGTTTCTAATACAGTCTATCCTCTTCCATTTTATGAGTTAGTTCATCCCATTCACATTCACTCTCTGTGTGTTCCCCTCTATCCTATTTTCTTCTATTTATCCTTCTCTCTGTCTTTGTATCTTGTCCTTCCTCAAAAGTCTGTTTTGCTTCTGACCACTGCTTTTCTTAATATGCTCTCCTTTTTATCATCTCCCCCACCTTCCCCCCAACCCCCCACAACTGTGTCTTTTATTCCCTTTCCCTCCTATTTCCCTATTGGGTAAGATAGACTTCTATGCTCAACTGAATGTGTGTATATATTTTTCTCTCTTTGAATCAATTCTGATGGCAAGGAAGCTCAAGCATTACCCACTATTACCCCCTATTTTCCCTTCCACTATAAAAGTTCTTACTTGCATGCCTTTTTTATGTGAGAAAATTTTCCCCATATTACCTCCCCCTTCCCCCATTCTCATGCATCTCCCTTTCTCATCCCTTCATTTTTATCAAGAAACCATCTCAACATAAGCAGCTCACACCTGTGCATTCTGTCTATGTAGACTCCTTCTAACAGCCCTAATGCTAAAGTTCTTAGGAGCTACATGTATCATCTTCCCACATAGGAATGTAATGGTTTAACTTTTTTGAATTTTTTATGATTTTCTTTCATGTTTACCCTTTTATGCTTCTCTTGAGTTTTCTGTTTGAATGCCACATTTTCCATTCAGTTCTGGTCTTTTCATCAGGAATGCTTGAGAGTCCTCTATTGCATTAAATGCTTACTTTCCCCCCTGAAGTTTTCCTGAGTTGGTGATTCTTGGTTATAACCCTAGCTTCTTGAATGTCATTCCAAGCCCTCCAATCTTTTAACATGGAAATTGATAAATTTTGTATGATCCTAACATGGTATTTGAACTGTTTCTTTTTGGCTGCCTGCATTGTTTTCTCCTTGTCCTGGGAGCTCTGGAATTTGACTGTCATATTCCTGGGAGATTTCATTTTGGGATCTCTTTCAGGAAATGATTGATGAATTTATTCAATTTCTATTTTATCCACTGGCTCTAAGATACCAGGGCAGTTTTCCTCAATAATTTCTTGAAATATGATGTCTAGGCTCTCTTTGATAACCTTGGCTTTCAGCTAGCCTAATGATTTTTTTTTAGAAATTCATTGATTAGTTTATTTTTAGTTTTCAACATTCACTTTTATAAGATTTTGAGTTTTAGATTTTCCCCTCCCTCCATTACCCCCTCCCCAAGATGGCATGCAATCTGATATAGGCTATACATTTATGATCATATTAAACATGTTGTGAAAGAAGAACCAGAACAGAAGGGGAAAACTATAAGAAAGAGAAACAAAAAAGAACAAAAAAAGAGAAAACAGTAAGTTTCAATCCTCATTCAGACTCCATTGCTCAGAAGAGTTAAGTCTAACAAAGTTGGTCACCGCACAATGCTTTGGTTTTGCTCCCCTCACTCAGCATCAGTTCATGCAGGTCTTTCCAGGTTTTTCTGAAGTATTCCTGCTCACCACTTCTTATGGAACAGTAATATTCCATTACATTTATATACCACAACTTGTTCAGCCATTCCCCAATTGGTGGGTATCTGCTCAATTTCCAAATTTTTGCCACCACAAAAGAGACGTCATAAATATTTTTGTATGTATGGGTGTTTTTCCCTTTTTTATGATCTCTTTGGGATACAGACCTAGTAGTAGTATTGCTAGAGTAAAGGATGTATGCACAGTTTTATAACCTTTTGGGCATAATTCCAAAGTGTTCTCCAGACTGATTGGATCAGTTCACAATTTCACCAACAATGCATTAGTGTTCCAATTTTCCCATACCTTCTTCAACATTTATCATTTTCCTGTTTTGTCATGTTAGCCAATCTGAAAGGTGTGATGTGGTACCTCAGAGCTGTTTTAATTTGTATTTCTCTAATCATGAGTAATTTAGAACATTTTTTCATATGACTATAGATATCTTTAATTTCTTCCTCTGAAAAGTGCCTATTCATATCCTTTGACCATTTAGCAATTGGGGAATAACTTGTATTCTTATGAATTTGACTCAATTCTCTATATTTTAGAAATGTATGTGTTTGTTCTTCATTGCTGAAGACCATGCCATCAGAGAAATAATGACATGACTTGCACTTGACTTTGTTTTGAGTGAAGGAGGGCTGTGCAGGTCACCAGCCTTACTTCTCCTCCAGAGCCATCTGAATGCAGTGACCAGTTATTCATCAGGATGACTGGAGATGACCCACGATGAGGCAATTGGGGTTAAGTGACTTTTCCAAGGTCACACAGCTAGGGAGCATTGAGTGTCTGAGGTGAGATTTGAATTTAGGTCCTCCTGACTCCTGCACTGGTGCTCTATCCACTGCACTACCTAGCTGCCCAATTTTAGAAATGAGGTCTTTATCAGAGATACTGGCTATAAAAGTTACTTCCCAGCTTTCTACTTCTCTTCAAATCTTGGTTGCATTTAGCCCAGTAATTCTTAAACTACTTCTCCTTGATCTATTTTTTCACGTAAGTTGCTTTTTCAATGAGATATTTCCCATTTTCCTCTATTTTTTCATGCTTTTTGACTTTATTTTATTGTTTCTTAGTGTCTCATGGAATCATTAGCTTCCACTTTCCCAATTCTAATTTTTAAGGAATTATCTTCTTCAGTGAGTTTATTTTTAACCTCCTTGTCCATTTGACTTATTCTACTTTTTAAGGAATTTTTTTCTTCAGTGAATTTTTTGTGCCTGTTTTTCCATTTAGGCTGTTCTGCTTTTTAGGGAGTTCTTTTCTTCAGTGAATACTTGTTCCTCTTTTACCATTAGGCTAATTCTTTTTTTTTTTTTTTAGTATTATTTTCTTTAGTATTTTTTGTGCTTCTTTTACCAAGCTGTCATTTCTCATTCTCATAATTTTTTTACATCACTCTCATTTCTTTTCCCAATTTTTCATCTCCCACTCATCTCATTTTGTTCAACTTGGATCTAATTAGCATTTTTCTTTGAGGCTTTACTTTCAGTTATTTTCACACTATTGCCTTCTGAATTTATGACTTGATCTTCCTTGCCACCATATTAGCTTTGTATGGTCAAATTTCTTTTCTGTTGTGTGGCCATTTTTCCAGCCTATTTTTTTAATGTTAAAGTTGGACTCTACTTACCTGGGGGTGAGGAAGTACTCTCCCAAGCTTCAGGCTTTTTTGTGCTGCTGTTTTCAGAGCTAGTTCTGGGGGGTCTTCAAGTTTTTAGTGATTCCAAAGTGGTGTGACCTGGGGAGAGGTGTCTGTGTTCTGGTCTTTACACTGCTCTCTGGCAGCCACAAGTGTTAGTGCCCTCTTGGCCCTGGAACTATGACTAAAACCCTTGCTCTCCTGCAATTACAAATGCTGGTGCCAGAATCTCCAGTCGAGGAATCCCCAGTCACAGTAGCAGCGGGTCCACAGATCCCACAGGTGTCAAAGGTCAGTGACAGGGTTTTTTCAGCTAGCTGGGAAGGGAAAAGGGCCTTCCCATAACTCTGGCCTCAGGCAGTGGCCCACAGAGGCCACATTGGGCAGGCAGCAGCTGTTCCCACAGCAGTTCCTACAGCCACCAGCATCTGTTGTTGGAGCGTAAAAACCCCTGGGGGCACTGAGGAGCTGAATATTACCTCAGCCCTGTGTAGAGCCCCTGAGGGAACTCTGAATGGCAGCCCTGCCCATCCAGCTTATCTGAAAATCAGCTCCCAGTGCTGACTTGGCAGAACTGGAGGCCAGGCGGCTGTGGAGAGGAAACTGCTAAGATTCTGGACACAAAAATCTCTTCCTGCTTCCAGATTAGTGTACACACTTTATTGTGCCACCTTGGAGGAACTGAGGTCTTACAGATTCCCAGAGTATACCCTACTCTTGACAAAGGACCCAAAAGTCAGGTAAATGGTTGGTAAAATGCCCAAAAAAGGGGAAAAAATAAGACTATAGAAGGTTTCTTTCTTGGTGAACAGATATCTCCTCCCATCCTTTCAGATGAGGAAGAACAATGCTTACCATCAGAGAAAGACATAAAAGTCAAGGCTTCTGTATCCCAAACATCCAAAATGAATATTCAATGGTTTCAGGCCATGGAAGAGCTCAAAAAGGATTTTGAAAATCAAGTAAGAGAGGTGGAGGAAAAACTGGGAAAAGAAATGAGAGAGATGCAAGAAAAG
>CM053769.1:579146004-579162443 GCA_028658325.1 Potorous gilbertii | reverse complement strand
TAGAGTTGCATAGGATGAGGAGGCATGGATTGGTTGCTATCTGCACTACTCATTCCACAAGCATTTTTAAGCAGTTTCTGTTTGGAAAGCACTGGAGAGATACAAAGACAAAAATTAATAGGTTCCTGTCCCCACAGAACTTATTTACATTCTACTGTGGTAGGAGTTGGAGAGGTAGAACGTACACAATCAGTTCAGTACAGAACATATACAAAATAAATACAAAGTGTTTTCTCAAGGGAAGGTATGAACATTTAAGGAGCTCAGGCTTCTTGTAGGAGAGGCTTTTGAAGTCAGCTCAAGATTCCAAGAGGCTGAAGTGAGGAAGGAGTGCATTCATGACAGCCTGTTCAGAGACCAAGAGTCAGAGCGTGGGAGTGTGCAAGGGGGCCAGTTTGTCTGGAATATAGAGGGAATGGTGAAGTAAGAAAGAATTAGCCTGGGAAAATAGCTTGGAAGCCAAACTGGGAAGGGCTTTAATTGCCAGATAAAAATATTCTATATTTTATCTCAAAGACAATAGAGACCTAGCAATACTTCTTGAGTACATGACATTGCCAGACCCATGCTTTAGAATAGTACTTGAGCAGTTGTACAGAGAATGGATTAGAAAGGGGAGCCATTGGAGAACAATTAGAACATTGCACTAGTCCGGGCCAGAGATGAACATCAAAAATGAACGTTTCAATGTACTTGTTTGAGTATTAAAGGTGTTGGGGAAAATGTTGGCTAAATATTCATTAGTTGTGTTAAAGTTAATTTGAGGTTTTTCCAGCTATGAAACACTGACATGTTGATTGGAATTTATTTTTATTTGCATCTAGAAAGACATACTTATGCACATACTTTTCAGGTGTTTTTTTTTTAAAGTACCCAATTGCTTTTCATCATAGGGCTCCAACTAAAGATTCATCTGAAGAGGAGTATGACTCTGGAGTTGAAGAGGAAGGATGGCCTCGGCAAGCAGATGCTGCAAACAGTTAAACACTGTTAAACCTTTATGCCATAGAAATTTCTCCTTTTTGTTTTAAGATCGTAACTGGCTTTACGTAAAGGCATTGGATCTATCCTGGATATTATACATGGTCAGAAGCCTTTAGGATAAGAATCAGATCATGTATGTTATTGTAACATCACATTGATTTTATGCATTGGACATTATGTGGACTTTAATGGCACAATGTTCAAAAATAAAATGTACATTTTTTGGTTCAGTTTTTTAAAATATGCTTTAACAAAATTCTGAAGTTATATTAAGCAATGCAGGTGTTGCCAGTAACTAATGATTTTTCCAATAATGTTACTCTACAGAAGGGAAAATAAATTTCCTTAAAAACTCAACGTTGATATACCATTAGTTCAACTTTTTTTTACCTGCATTTGTTTCCTGAAGAGATCAAACTTTTTATTCAAATTTGAAATTGAAGTGGATACTGATGTTGACTATTAGTAATGAAAAAGTGCCCAAGATTACTGAATTTTGATGATGATTAGTTGTGTTCTTAGGCTGCTTTGCTAATTCATGACACCGACTTACCAGTTGATTTCAGTATAAAAGACAGTTTGCTTATTGGACAATCTGATTTTATTGGCCATTTGAAATGTACTTCAATGCAATGGAGAGGCAGATGTGATTGGAATCTCAGTAAATTTCTCACAGGAAAAGCAAATGAGGCATACAGCATATAGGTATATTTAAATTTTAAGTAAAATACTTTTAATATTGCGCAATTACCGAAAGAACTAGTGTGCATCAGTTTTTTGGTGCTGGATATTTGTCCAACCTCCTATTTCCACATCAAAGAAAGAAAATATATTTTTTTTCTGGCCTCAGTAGTGAACTTGTTCATACAAAAATGACTTCTAAGTTATTTGTTCTCATTTGTTGTATATCTTTTTCTTGGTCATCGTTGATTTGGGACTTGCAGCAAAACCAAGAGAAACAAAACTGCATCCCTTGAAGGACTTAAACGTGAAGAAAAAATTGATCCATTAGAAAACTTGGGAAACGAGTAAAGGATTTTTGATTTTTAAAGAGTTTTAAAATATCAAAATCTCCAGATACCTTTTCAGTTTTTTTTCCTTTCCTGCTAAGATGTTACTGCAGGTTTTGTTATTCATCTAGGTGGTCTTTTTAAAAAAAAAATTTAATTTCACGCCGATTTAAACACTTATTTTCGTCCTTTAGCCTGCTTACTAAAGATGAGGGTTTTCTTCATGCATTCTGTCCAACAGTTTAATTCCAGACCCGTACCTTGTACTGAAGAGCCTAACTGGGGCTTTACGTGTCTTAGATAATAGGAGAATTGCGAAATATTTCTCTCCTGGTGGGAAAGGTACAGAGATGCACATTCGCCAGGAGCAGGAAGGAACCCGGATCCGTAGTCTCCCAGGAGCGCTTCATTCGTTAGCGGAGGGGGACACGGAAGGTGTTCATTCCTTTGAGGCTGACCCTGCGGAAACAGCCCGGGAGACGGCGCGGTGACCACAGAAAACAACTTTTATTTCGCTGTGGAAGTTGTTTGTGACATTGCGATCCATGTTTTTAAGTCAAACACCGTGCAGTGTAACTACAATTTGTATCTTGGAACTTCTGTTTTGGCATTTGAATAAAACGAGGCTATTAACGAAAGCTCCTTTGTCATCCGCTGGGCGGGGGAGGGGAGGCGGTGACGGGGAGCCGGGAGCACCACGGGGCCTCCAGGCCTTCGCTGGGAGACTCGGGCGGCCTCGGGGACGCTGGGCACCGCTGTCGGCGGCCCAGCCGGGGCTGACTGCCCAGCGTCCGGAGCCTGGGGCCGGCGAAGGTAGGGGCTCGCTCATTGGCTCGCGGGCTCTCGGGGCGGGGCCGGCAGCTCTGCTTGACGTCACGTCCGGAAGAGTGCCCCGGGAACCCGTCGGAGCCGCTGGGGGGGGGGTTTCTTCCGGGTCTAGCACTTCCTCTCGGCCCGCTGGGCGGTCGGGCTGGCGCCTCCATGGCTCTGCCGCCTTTCCCCGGCCGCTTTGCCCCCGTCTGCCCCGTCCCGCCGCCGCCGCCCGCTCCGTTCCGATGCCTTCCCTTCGGGCCGCCGCCGCCTCTCCAGGCCTATCCGCCGCCACCCCTGCCTCCGCGGCTAGGTCCCTTCCTGGGGACCCCCGGCCCCAGCGCGGGCCCCTTCCTACCGCCTCCCATCCCGCCGCCCCCGATCCCGCCGCCGCCTCCTCCCGCCCAGTGTAGGCCCTTTCCGGGGCTCGAGGGCGGCGAGCGGCTTCCGGCCCCTCCGTGGGCCCCGCGCTGGGCGGAGGCCCCGCCGCCCGACGGGCTCGGGGACGCGGCCCTGCAGCGCCAGCGGGACCGCCAGTGGCTGGAGGCCGTCTTCGCCGCCCCGCGGCGAGCCCCCGGCCCGCCGGCCTCGGGGGCAGCGTCGGCCGCGGCTGCTCCGTCCGGCCCCAGCCTCGGCGAGCTGCGGGGGCGGCTGCGCGCGGCCCTGCTCCTGACGAGCCGGCTGCGCGGCCTGTGCCGGGCCCTGCGGGAAGCCGAGGCGGACGGCGAGGCCTGGGGGCGGCTGCTCCGACAGGCGGCCCCGCTGCGGGAGCGGCTGCGCGGGGCCCTGGAGCGCCTGGGCCAGGCCGCCTACCTGGACGCCGCGCGGAGGAGGCTGGAGCGCGTCCGGCGGCGGCGGCAGCGGCTCCGGGAGAGGGCCCGCGAGCTTGAGGCCGAGCTTGAGGCGGCCCAGGCCCGCGCGGCGGAGCGCGAGGAGGAGATCGACCGCTGGAGGAACAAGTGCGTGCAGGAAGTGGAGGAGAAGGCGCGGGTAAGGGGCCCGCCGGCCACCGCCGCCGCCGCGGGCGGACCCGATGCGGGGCAGGCGAAGGGAGGGCGGCGGGCGGCGGGCGGGACTTGGGGAGACAGAGAATGTCCTCCCGCGGTCACTCCGGTTACCCCTCGTGTGGCTGCCCAGGTGCCCGGCACTTTTAGGGTCTTTGCCTCCTTCGTTTCTCACGGCCCCCTGGGAGGCGGGTGAAGAACCGAGGCAGACAACTTCGGTAACGTGCCAATTGTGAGTGCGCCCTGCTGCCCTGCCTGTGCCACGTTTGTGGGTGTCCGCGTGCCCTCCCGAGACGTCCCGTCCCCCCACCATCTCCCAGTCAAAACCCCTGTTTCCTCAGTGCTGTTAGAGCTCAAAAGATCTCAAGTCGAGGGCTGGAAGGAACCCAACAAGTCTTCTAACCCAGCCTCCTCATTTCACAGTCTGGTTAAGTGAAGGGTGCACAGTGGTACTAATGGATAACAGCTTATCCTTTCTTCCCCCAGTAATCCAAAGGGTGTTATTACTTGTGATAGTTCAGGTACTGCTAAATTAAATGGGGAAAGTTTGGGGGTAGGAAGATTTTATTGCCACCCATAAAGTTAGACTTTCTAGGCAACACTTACAAGATTGGCCTTTGAAGATAGAGGTTAATAATTTCTTTTCCCACCAGGAACAAGAGCTCAAAGTTGCTGCTGATGGTGTTTTATCAGAAGTGAGGAAAAAGCAAGCCGATACCAAGAGAATGGTGGATATTCTTCGAGCCTTAGAGAAACTGAGGAAACTGAGAAAAGAGGCTGCAGCTAGGAAAGGTAACCTGGGGTGTGTCGGAGCCAGTTGGTACCAGTTGACTTACATTTTCAGTGTGAACGTCTACACTTTGGAAAGCAACGTATGCTACACATCAGGGTCCCATTCGTTGTCTTGTTCACTGGATTTAAGAAAGTGGTGGGGTGTATTTAAATAATGCAGATGAAACTTTAAAGTGAGCCTGATAGACTTTTCCCCCAGATCTCATTATTTATGACCATGCCCATTGCCAAAAGGATTCCCTTACATTTCAGGTGTAGCCCTGTGACTTTATCCTGGATCAGATGCAGAATCCTGTTTAGCATTTTGAACCCTTTCCGTGCTGGCTCCATTCCACCACTCCTCTTCCTTTGCTCCGTTCTTTCCTACCACGTTCCTTCGGCTGTGTCTCTACCTTTGCAGAGACTGCTCCCCATGCCTCCACTTCTCCCACCTCCTCCTCTGGGTGGCATTTCTTGGATCTTCCAGGTGTCTTCTAGTACAGCCTTCCTCCCAGCCCCTCCCATGAAGTTACCTTGCAATTTACCTTATGTACATTTTGTGTCTGCTTGTATGTGCTTTGAGTTGTCTGCCCTACCAGAATGTAACTTCTTCCCCAAGCATAAAGAGCTATTTTCTAGCGTGGTAGCACTTAGACCTAACCATGTTCCTGGCCCATAGCGGTCACTCATTCCTTAAATGTTGAGTGCTTTGATTAGCCAAGAATCTGTCTGCTGGAGGTAGAAGAGAACCGAGTTCAAATCCTGCCTCTGATTTCTCAAGTTTGACAAGAACCTACTTCATGGGATTGTGTGAGCATTCGCTAGGTGGCACTACAGGGCACTGAGTACTGGACCTGGGGTCAAGAAGCCCTCCGTTTAAATTGACCTCTCCATTTAAGAGAGGGGACCCTGGGCAAGTCACCTAACCTCTCCTTGCCCCAGTTTCTTCATCTGTAAAATAGGAATGATAGTAGCGCCTACCTTGAAGGGTTGTTATGAGTGTCAAATGAGATAATATTTATGAAGTGTTTAGCACAGTGCCTGGTGCATGGTAAGCACTGTCTAAATCTGTTGTTATTTAGTCATTTCCATCCTGTTTGACTTGGTGACCCCATTTGGGGGTGTTTTGGCAAAGATACTGGAGCGGTTTGTCATTTCCTTCTCTAGCTCGTTTTGCAGACAAGAAAACTGAATCAGAGTTAAGTGACCTGCCCAGAGTCATACACTTAGTAAATGTCTGAGGCCAGATTGAGTCTTTCTGAGTTCAGACCCAGTGCTCTATCCACTTTGACACCTAGCTGCCTATATAAATGTTAGCTGCTATTATTATACCTTATTAAATTATTATTATATTATATTGTACCTTAAAACATAGATAAATTGCTTTTATTACTATGATTTAGAATCAGAAGTACTGAATTCTGGTTCCAACTGTTCCATTAACTAGTAATGTGAACCTGGATATATCACTTACCAGGGACCATATTTTTCTTAAGTTAAGTCTTAGAGCCTAGTTCAGAAATAGCTTACTAACTTAAAATCACACATTAAGTGCCAGAATCAGGATTTAATTTTGAGTCTCTCTGGCCTCTAACACTTTTATATAATTTATTAAACTTTGTACCTACTGTTTAAGTGTCATGCTTTAAGTACCATGGGATGAAAAAGAAGAAATAAGTCCCACATGAAGCAAGTTAATTCAAAAATAACGGCTCAGTAGTTTAAAATGAGTATAAATGTGTTTTTAAAAGCTGGGCTTGGGAAAAATGTCTCATGCCTTTTAGCAGCCTATCTGGGGTGTAAATTCGTTTAGGCTCTGGTTCTCTAGTTCTTCTGAGTGTAGACATTGTGACAACCTCCAAGTGGTCCTGGTGAAAGGCATTGCCTTCTCATGCACAACATAACAAAAATTTAGAGCTGAAAGAAGCTTTAAAGATCTTCTAGTCTTGCTCCCTCATTGTTCTGTGCCTGGAGTTGGATTTCCTGTATAGAAGAATTTCTTATGCCTCATGCTAGGAGCCTAATTCTTACTTTTTTAGTGTATATAATTTACTTCAAGGGAAATGTTGTGGGTTTTTTTTTTTAACCAAAAAAGCCCCTATCATTAAATTCTCATATTTTTTTGAAACAAAAGAAAAAGATTAGCCCAGAAGCTTAATGTGAGATAGATTAGATTGGGGACTCACTGAGATAAAGTGTGAAACCTGCCAGCAGGCAGTTAAAGGAAACCAGGTAAGGATTTGATAAGGCACTAAATAAGGGTTTTTGTGGTTCAGCAAAAGCACTAATGTGCCAAGCGAGTCTGGCATTTTATACGATGCTATGTACATTTTTTAAAAATTATAATACACTTAATAACCATCAAAAGGGAAACAAACAGTCCGGGCCAAAATATTATAAAAGTGGGTTGTCAGTGTCCTTTGTCAAGACAACTTGGAATTCCATTATCTTTGCCTTGGTTCTTGTTCTTGTTCTGTGTGTGCGTGTATGTACACACATATCTAGGTATTTATAGATACACATACGTATATATGTGTGTATGTATGCACACACGCCCATAGTTGTTGTCAACACGTACACACTACTCGTTTTCCTGCTCTCACTTTGTGCATTGTTGCGTATCACTCTATCCATTTTCTTGTATTTCATTCCTTTAACAGCACCATAATAGCATTGCATTAATTCAGTCATTCCTAAATCATTGAATGTAAAAGTTGCTTTCATTTTCTTGCTGTTGCAATTACAAATGTTTTTTGTACTTAGAGATCCTTTTTTCCCTCACTTTAATGATTTTTTTGAAGGGAAAAAGTCATAGCGATTTAGTCTGTGTTACAGATTGTGATCACTTTGGTGGTTTTTGGTGAATCCTGGCAGAGTACTCTCCATAATGTTCGTTCTAGCCGACGTTTGGGTGGTGAGGACTTTGAGAGGTGCCAAAGGTGGACATTTTCATATTGTAGCTGGGATTTTGTGGTAACTTCATAAAAGTAATGGGTTTTGCTACTTAAATGAGATATTTAGATACGTGCATCTAAATTGTTATTTGGCTCTTTTCAGGGGTTTGTCCACCTGCCTCAGCAGATGAAGCTTTTGAACGTCATGTAGAGAGACTGAGAACATTAATCAAAAAACGCACTGAACTCTACGAAGCTGAAGAAAGGGCACTGCGAGTTATGTTGGAAGGAGAGCAGGAAGAAGAGAGAAAAAGAGAATTAGAAAGGAAGCAGAAAAAAGAAAAAGAGAAGATTTTACATCAAAAACAAGAAATTAATTCCAAGTTATTTGGGGATCCAGGTATGTTCTGTAACTGTAAAAGAAATGGGTGGGATTCTCATCGTAGGAATTATTAAGCTAGGGTCTCTACAGACTAAGTAAAACTTAGTATTTCCTTGTGTTATGAATTTAAAACAACAACATTATTTTGAGAAGGGGTCCATAGGCTCCACCAAACTGCCAGAGGAGTCTGGGACACAAAAAAAGGTGAAGAGCAGTGATAATAGATGACCAGAAATTAAGTTAGAAAGCTGCTAGGTAGTAAACTTACTTACGTAAGGTCTTAAATAATGAGAATTAAAAATCTATCAAATCATCATAGTATTAGACTAAGTCTATGTGCTTTGCTAAACATAGTTTTATAAGTTATTCTGAGCATGAGAAACCAAAAGCTCTATATGGTTTTCTTTTTCAGCTGAGTTTCCACTTAGTCACCTCCTACAGCCCTTCAGGCAGTATTATCTACAGGCAGAACATTCCTTACCAGCTCTCATTCAGATCAGGTAAGAGCATTCATTATTTGTAGTCACGATAAGCTTCCTTTCCAGGAAATAAACAAGAAGTTGTTAATGTGACATAGTAGGATTAGGTTAATTTGTCAAGTTGCTCATGTATAGCCCTATATCATATTACTTACGAAATGTAATTCTAGAATCAAAATGCTGGTGCTATCATTTTTGTAAGGCTAAGAGCTAAGAAAGGACTTGAGAGATAATGGGGCCCAAGTTCTTTATTACATAGATAACAAAACAGGTTCAGTAGGGTTTAAGTGATTCCTCTTGAGTCACAAAGCTAGTTAGTGGCAGAGCCTGCTCTAGAATCTGGGTCTTCTGACTTTTATCACAGAAGTTCAGAGGTGGAAGGTGTCACACAAGCCTTCTGATGTAGTCTGTTTTTGAAAAGGAATCCCTTGTATAATATGACAAGTGACCATCTAGTTTCCACTCACAGAGTTCCAGTGAGGGGGAACCCATCACCTTCCAAAGCAGTGCATTCCACCTTTGGATAACTCTGTGTTAGCAAGATTTTCTTGTTCACCAAGCCAGACCTGCCTCTGTGATTTCTATTTCAAACCCTGCTTTCTAGGGCTAAGAAGAAACATCTATTGCCCCTTCTACATGATAGCCTATAAAACAGTTGAAAACTATTACCATTTCTCCCTGTGCACATACCTAGAATCTTCTTTAGGTTAGACGTCCCTAGTTCTTTTAATCCATTTTCTTGTGACACAGTCTCCTCTTTCCAATAGTCACCTTCTCTGGATGTACTCCAGCTTATCCTTGTAATTAATGGTTACCCACCCCAGTTTTGGTCTGATCTGTACAAGATTGTGACCTTCCTCATTTTCATACTTCCTCTTGTTACTGGGGTCTTGGATTACATTGCTGGAAAAGGGAAGGTTATTTTTCCTTTTCACCATGCTGACACTCAAACAATATTGATTTGAAGTGCTTGCATCGTTTTTCCAGTTCTTTATGCTAGTGAAAAATAAACTTAGCCACAAGGAGTATAATCTGTTGTGGAATTGACAGTTATAATCTTGCAAAATCTGTTCAGGATTTAGGTCTTTGTTTGAAACTTAGGTCCTGAGAGCAGGTGACCTGTGTTTTCACCCTGTCCTATCTGAGTGACCTCAGGTGGATCACTGACTCCATTTTCCTTATCTCTGAAATGGACCTCTGAAATTGTGACCTAAAGGACAGGGATTTTCAAGGATGGATATCTGAGTCTTGGTTCTGTCAGTTATAACCCATGTAACCTAGGACGAGTCACTTAGCCTCTCTTGGTCTTTGGGTTCTGATCTGTAGAGTTAGGGAATTGAATTGTAGATAACATTTAGAGATTTCTTTCATCTCTCACATTTTGTGATTCTCTAAGAAAGTAGCATTTTCCATACTAAGGAAAGCCACTTTATTCTTGTGAAGGACGAAATATTTATGTTTGGATACAATTCAGAACCTTCAAAAATAACTTTCCATATTTTAGTCAGGAGTTTAATCAGTTGGCCGCATTTGTAGTTGAAAAAAGTGAGTGAAGAATGTTTTCCTCCCTTGGTTTACATTTGAGAAACTTAGTCTTTTACGTTTTAGAACAAGATAGGTTTTATTATATTGCAACAAAAATAAATTGTATGTTTTGCTAAAGTGAAACTAAAGTAAACTTTTGTTCTGAACTCTTTGAAAGGCACGAATGGGATCAGTATTTGGTACCCACAGATCATCCCGAAGCCACCTCAGTCCCTCAAGGATGGGTCATTCCTACACTCCCCAGCAGTGATGCCTGGGCAGCTGCGCTGAGACTCAACCAGTGAAGATGGTCACATGGACATGCTTGCGTCTCTGCGGACTAAGCCAGGACAGAGACTCTGAACTCTCTTGGGCAGCCCTGAATACAAGTTCTGTTTCCATGACGTAGAGTCCTGGGCTAGAGGGGCCTCTGGAATCAGCAGGTTAACACTGTTCGTCAGGAAAGGCCAAGGGCAGGGAAGAAGGGATATAAATTGTGCTCTTACTGTATAGAGTGGCCTTTGTTGTTGCACTTTTAAACTTAATTTGCCCCTGTTTGGAGGGGGGTTGGTTAAATGTAACTTCTCTTATACAGTGTGTGTGTTGTGGCTGTGTTCATGTGCACAAACAGAAAATCCAGATATGTCTTTCCTGAAAGATGAAAAAAAGAGCTAATCTTTCCTTGAAAACGGAGGGTTCTGAATGGGTGTGAAGGCCAGATCGCTCTTTCTCTTCACCTGAAGTCATAAGTCCTAGGTTGGTGCTAGTAGTCTCTATAAATAAAAATGACACAGCCTTATTATAAACTTCTCAGTTGGAGTAAGGGCTGCACATTGGAAAACCCATCAAAGCACTGAAGAGAACAGTCCTTAAGCTTCCTCCCTCTTGCCAGCCTTCCCCCAAACATAGTTTTGTAGCTTCATTGTCAGTATTACTAGCGTCCATACAACAAGAGAAAACATGTTGGTGCTTCTCAGCTGGTTCCAGCCTGGCTTGGGTCACTTGTAGTTTTGGGATGTCCGATCTGACCTGGGCTTTTTTCTAAAGGAAACTTGAGTAAAGTAGTAAATATCTCTTTCCACATGTTGGATGGATATGCCTTAATTGTAGAGCCATGCCTCTTCTGCAGATTGAAAGTCCCATTGTAAATACATTTCTGTGTAGAGGTTGGAAGGCTCAGCATCTTCGTTGAAAAAAATTCTAGTTTGCCCCTGGGAGCAGACTTCCTAACCTGAAAGTGTTCTTGAAGACATTTAGTACTGTAAAATGAGAGTTTACACATGCTTTATGCCAGGTGGTATAAAATTAATTTGTTTTTGTAAAGCCAAATAAACATCATTTTATTTTTTAAATTAAGGCTTTTCTAAGTTATTTGACACACCCAAAACAACGGTTATATAAAGTACACAGCCCCCAGTGCAAAAGATACCGAAATGTTTTTAAATTGTGAAAGCAACAGTAATTCCCCAGAAAAATTGTTCCCTATTGGCTGAAATCTTTCTCTGCCTTTTGATGAGAGGAATAGAACACTTGGCAGCTTCAAACCTAGAGGCAAATATTACTGCCAACCTTGAAAATCCTTGAGTGTAAGACCATTTTTATCCGATTTAAAGACTAGACCATTTCTACATTTTACCCCTCTAATTCAATTCAACAAACGTGTGTAAGCATTTGCCAGCAGCTCTGGCAGGTCCAACCAAACAGTCTTGAGTATGAACTCCATGAGGGACTCTATGTCTGGTGTTCAAGGACTAACCTTGCCCAATTTTGGACATGTTTCTCACCAGGTCATCCATGGGATGATGAAAATTTTCAGCCACAGAAACTTGAGACAGGACAAATTATAGAAGAATCGTGATTTTCATTAGTGGAGGGAGTGTCTCTATGAATGAACTCTTTGAATGATGAAATAATTAAGTTTTAAGAAATGTCCGGAACACCGCATTAGGCACTGGGGGAAATAGAAGGTTAGGGAAAACGCTTTCTAAAAGAGAAAGTCAACAAAAGATTGGCCTCATGGTCTGGTTGGGCAGTGACTCAGACCGAGAACCAGACATTGTATCAGGGGTTGGCAAACTGGCCTGAGGGCCAGATTAGACCCTATGTCTGTCTTTGTAAGGCCAACAGTGAGTTAAGAATAGTTTTCACTTTTTACAAAAAACAGGCCACCTGCTGTATATTGCCCATTCCTGCTTTATATGATGAGAATCCTAGATTGTCCAACCCACCCATTTTACAGATGAGGTTACAGGGTTAGGGAGACTCGGTGATGATCAGGCTGACAGCTAATAGTATCAAGAAATCTGAACCTGACTTCTCTGATTCTAGAGTCAGTATTTTGTTTTCTACTTCTCTGCGCTGTCTCCTAAGGTGAAAAACCGATGTGGAGTTTGAGGTGGAAAAGGGTTGGTTACCCAAGGAGAACGTTAAGAAAGACTTCAGAGATGTCCAAAAAAGTGGCATTTGAGTTGATCTTTAAGGGTGGAATGGAATGTAATAGGCAAAGAGGAGAGGAAGATGTTTTGAGTATACAGAATTATGAAAACAGATAAGAAGGAATCATGTTTGCCATCTCTAGAATTTTTCAGCGCAATGTTAAGGACTATGTAGTTCACTTCCCCTTTATTACACCACATCAGATTCATAGGCCGTAATGTCTGTAAGTTGAAACTGGGCTATTTTGACAACAGATTTAATCAGCATTATAGGCAGTTGATTTGTCCGATGCTGTATTGTAAACTATCTCTCCATCGAGGTTATTTTATATGTGGTTGGGTTTTTTAACTCACTATAGAAAGGTCATCTGAGTTGAGACACACCGAGGGAAAATACAACTTAGTTTAGATATGATAATCTGGTACAAAGATTTATGGAAGGCTAAATGGTAGAATTTGATTACATAAATACAGCATTAGGACATGTTCCACCTGTGTAATTAGGGTTAAGTTGTGAGAGGATTTGCCACTATACCAGTAGGTGTGCTCCCTGGATTTAAAGCCATTCATCTTGCTGAGCCTATGTCACTGCCTCCGCATGTAAGAACACAAAAGAAGATCAACTTGTCACAGCCATCTGCTAGCCTTACTTCTCCATCCACTCCAATGAGAAGAAGGAAGCTGTGCTGCATGCTTGCTAGGTAAGCACCAAATTGTGTATGGAATGCTGGCATTTGGTGTGATCCAGGAGGCATTTGTTAATATGCAACTACTATTTTATACTTGTGTGTTTAAGGAAACAGGCAATGTATTACAAGGTTTAAGGGGAGGAAAACCATAAATCATATTCCTCTTTTTAAAATCTATATATATAATGTTAGACAGGTAGATATTGGTGATTTTCCAACTTGACCCAACCTAATCCCACTATGTAGAAGTTTTTTACAAAGCAGACCCCGAGCAGAGAGAGAATTCATGACCAAACAAGTTTTGGAGAGGCCGACAGTAAGTAAAATGGACAATTTTAATCATATGAAATAAGTTTCTGAAAAAATAAAGCTAATGCAGTTAAAAATCAGGAGAGAAGAAAGAAACTGGGGAAAAAAATCTGTCACAATTTCCACTGATGAAAGTCTCATTTCTAGAACTGACTCAAATTTATAAGAATAAGAGCCATTCCCAAATTGATAAATGGTCAAAGGATATGGATAAGCAGTTTTAAGAGAAAGAAGTGAAGATATCAGTAGCCATGTGAAAAAGTGCTCTAAATTGCTAATAATTAGAGAAATGCAAATTAAAACAATTCTGAGGTACTACCTTATACTCACCAAATTGGCTAAGTTGATAGTAAAGGAAAATGACATGCTAAAAGGGCTGTGGGAAAACAGGTACCTTACTGTTACTGGTCCATTCTGTAGAACAATGAGGAACTATACCCCTAAAATTGTTCAACTGCTCATGGGGTTGCCCATCAATTGTAACAAGTTTTAGTATGTGTATGTGATGAAATACTATGGTGCTGTAAGAAATAATGAAGAAGATGATATCTGAGAAACTTGGGAAGACTTGATGAACTGGTGCAAAGTGAAGTGAACAGAACCAGGAGAAAAATGTATATAATAACAATATCGTAAAGACACCATTAAAGGACTTAGGGAATCTGATCAACACAATGACCAACCACAATTCCAGAGCACTCATTATAAAGTGTGCTACCTACGTCCAGGTAGAAAGGTGATAGACTCGGAGTACAGATTGCGGCATATTTGGGGGGCAGGGGGCATGCCAATGTGGGAATTTGGTTTGACTATACATATATTTATAATTTAGTTTTTTTTCTGACCTTGGGATGGGGTAGGGGAGACAGAGAGGGAGGTCAAAGGGAGAGAATTCAGAACATAAAATTGGAGTAAAAATAAAAACGATGGGGGTGGGTGGGAACCCTCTATGATTTAACTTTTTAGAGGCAGTCTTGTGTTCTTGCTGACTCTTCAGATTCTTGGACATTTACAAGGTCTTTGATTCAATTTATATTACTCAAGCACTTAACTGTGCAGAACCAAAGCTGTTTTAATCAAACATCAGACATTTAGAGACTGCACTGACCTTAGGGCTGCAGGTGGGGCATGGAGGGGAACATGAGCAATGACTGATGATTCTGCTGCAATTTCCATTCCTGAAAGGATTCTCTTGAGACGAAGCTTGTCTCAAGGCTTTCTAACAGTCAACTTTGCCAAGCAGTCTAAACAGCTTTTAGCTATACCAGATATCAGGTAAAATAGAATTTGAGACTTAAAGTATGGTGAATTCATCACTGCGACAAGTCTCCAAACAAACCCGGTTCACTGCATTCTTTATGCCTGTATGGTAGCTTAGGCACTTTCTTTCTGGCTCTGCCTTTAGTTGCTGTCCATTCCCACTAACACCATCTTAGTCTGGACCTTTCTCAGTTGCAGCTAGATGCTAGACCATTGTGGTAATCACTCAATTCACCAGACATTCATTAAACTCTTGCTAGGACAAGAAACTGCTAGGGCTCGGGATTCATGAGAAGAAAAAAAATGAAGCAGACCTTGCCCCCAGGACGTTTCCATTCTACGGCTGAATCTCCCTGCCTCTGGTCTGCCCCCATCTCCAATCCATCCTACACACTGGTACTCTGTAAGATTCTATTTCCAACACTGCTTTGTGTGAATATCAAGATCCTGCACAGAAGCCTTCAGCAGCTGTTTCATAAGAGGATCAAGTCCAGCACCCTCGCCCTGGCTTTTACAGCCCTCGACAAGCTGGCCACAAACTTCAACTTTATTCCCTATGTCTTCCGCCTGTGTCACCTGCCACAGCCAAACCAATTCTCTCTGTCCCCAAAGCACAAGGTGCCGTTATACCTTTGCTGGCACTGCTTGTGATGACTTTCTTTCTCTCCATTTAATTAAATCCTGCCTGTCCTACCTGAGAGCAACTAAGTGGTACAGGGGGTAGAGCACAGGACCTGGAGTCAGGGAGACTCACCTTCCTGACTTCCAATCTGGCCTCAGTCACAAACTATGTGACCATGGGCAAGTCACTTCACCCTGTTTGCCTCAGTTTCCTCATCTGTAAAATGAGCTGGAGAAGGAAATGGCAAATCACTCCAGTGTCTTTGCCAAGAAATCCTGAAGTTGGGGTACCACGAATCAGATGCAGCTGAACACCCTGTCTCTTAAGGCTTAACTCAAGTCCTACCATGAGGCCTCCTGCGACTGTTCAGACCCACAGGGTTTTCTCCTCAATAGGGACAATGTTAAATTTGTTATTTCTGTCTTTCTCCAGTGCGTTGTAAGCTTTTTGAGGGCAGGGACTGTCTTTTTCTTATTTGTATCCCCAGCACTCAGCACAGTGCCTGGCACATAGTAGCCACTTAATGTTTATTGTGCTAAAGGAGCTCCCCCCGTTTGTTGTTTGTACCACTCATCTGGCACTTAGCATGTGGTGTCTGGTATTGTTCAGCTCTTTAGGATATGTTGAGTCTCACCAATAAGATGATAAAACCCTTGAACTCAGGCTCCCTCATTTCTGTGTATTCCCTCCTCCCCACGTACCACACGCAGAGCACCTCCATTAGTGCTTTAGCCACAACTGATCCCTGGATAGGTTTCTTGATAATGATTTACCTCCAAGCACTGAACTGGCTCTTTGCCCCTCTGTTCTTCACCCCTGGTCCCCTGCCTATGGAGAAAGAGCAGGCGCTTGCCACAAAGCAGGGCTGCCATGAGCCGAGCCAGGACAGCATCAGCGATTAAGAGGTTTAGCCAGGTGGCCTTATGCTACCTTTCCAGGCTCGGATGAACCTATTTCCCACGTGGAATGATGTCATCATTTGTGGAAGAGGAGGCTTGGAGCTGCTGGTCCAGAAGGCATAGGGGATTTATGTTAATCCCTTACGCAGTAATTCAAGGCCTCCCCCTGGGCCCCTCACCTCATTGAACCCTCTTTTGTCACAAGGAAAAACAGTTAATCAGCTGACTGTGGCAAAGTGTGTAACTGCAGATTATCAGCAAATTTAACTAGCTTCGTTTTACCAACGGAGAGAGCACTAGGTCCCGTTTCTATAGCATTTTGAAGCTTACTAAGTTCTTGCAGAGATGGTTTCATGGGATCCCTGCA